>CM072522.1:58419509-58993378 GCA_036898135.1 Oncomelania hupensis | reverse complement strand
ATCTAACTCAAGATCTACTCATGGCGCTGGTCAATACAGGATCTAACTCAAGATCTACTCATAGCGCTGGTCAATACAGGATCTAACTCAAGATCTACTCATGGCGCTGGTCAATACAGGATCTAACTCAAGATCTACTCATAGCGCTGGTCAACACAGGATCTAACTCAAGATCTACTCATGTTGCTGGTCAATACAGGATCTAACTCAAGATCTGCTCATGGCGCTGGTCAATACAGGATCTAACTCAAGATCTACTCATGTTGCTGGTCAATACAGGATCTAACTCATGATCTACCCATGTTGCTGGTCAATACAGGATCTAACTTAAGATCTACTCATGTTGCTGGTCAATACAGGATCTAACTCAAGATCTGCTCATGTTGCTGGTCAATACAGGATCTAACTTAAGATCTACTCATGTTGCTGGTCAATACAGGATCTAACTCAAGATCTACTCATGTTGCTGGTCAATACAGGATCTAACTCAAGATCTACTCATGTTGCTGGTCAATACAGGATCTAACTCAAGATCTACTCATGTTGCTGGTCAATACAGGATGTAACTCAAACCACCCGAGGCGACTGGTAAATAACACGTGCTGTCATAAACATCTAAGCTCCAGATAAAATAACTGTTTATTCATCCCTGTTCTTGGTAAACAGAGATTGTTTGTTGCCTATGGTATCAACACGGGTGAAAGCCAAAGTCTTGCTCTGCTACACGGGAAATGGTGAGATGGGGTCAAGTGTTGTGACCGTTGTCAAGCGTCAAGCAGTCGGGTTTTCCAACTTTCACGTTTGACTGCAATTACAATGTCCCTTCCTGGCTTAGCCTTTGTTTTTGACAGTTATTCTTAATGCAAATGTTGTTATTATTAAAGATGTCTATGATGGATGATGATGACTATGACGACGATGATGAGAATGATGATGATAGCGATGATGAATCTGCTGCAGTTGAATGTTGTTTTGTCCCCTCATACTGTGGAATGACTTAAACTTATGTGATTAATCAGGTAAAGAAGGGAGAAATTAAAAGAAACTAATATAATAATGATTGATACTATAATAATTGAAACTGGTTTTAAGAAAAAAAGAAATTGATCTTTGGAATGTAACTGTGGCAGAAAGACGTTAAAGTTAGTTTACAAACGAGGATGGAATGACTGGAACGGGAAATATTCTTCAAACACAAATTCTGCTTTTCTGCAATTTTTAAATAGATTATAATTATACTCTTCGAATGTTTTGTATGAGGTTAATTTGTTTAAAGGTTGTGGGTATATGATAGAAACGTATGGCTGAACAAAGCTGGATGTGTTATATCATCCACATATAGTTGACACTCTCTTACTAAATACATTTTCATTTCAGTTCTTGTTAGAGTGCCATATCAAAATGTTGTTAGAGTGCCATATCAAAATGTTGTTAGAGTGCCATATCAAAATGTTGTTAGAGTGCCATATCAAAATGTTGTTAGAGTGCCATATCAAAATGTTGTTAGAGTGCCATATCAAAATGTTGTTAGAGTGCCATATCAAAATGTTGTTAGAGTGCCATATCAAAATGTTGTTAGAGTGCCATATCAAAATGTTGTTAGAGTGCCATATCAAAATGTTGTTAGAGTGCCATATCAAAATGTTGTTAGAGTGCCATATCAAAATGTTGTTAGAGTGCCATATCAAAATGTTGTTAGAGTGCCATATCAAAATGTTGTTAGAGTGCCATATCAAAATGTTGTTAGAGTGCCATATCAAAATGTTGTTACAGTGCCATATCAAAATGTTGTTAGAGTGCCATATCAAAATGTTGTTACAGTGCCATATCAAAATGTTGTTAGAGTGCCATATCAAAATGTTGTTAGAGTGCCATATCAAAATGTTGTTAGAGTGCCATATCAAAATGTTGTTAGAGTGCCATATCAAAATGTTGTTACAGTGCCATATCAAAATGTTGTTAGAGTGCCATATCAAAATGTTGTTAGAGTGCCATATCAAAATGTTGTTAGAGTGCCATATCAAAATGTTGTTAGAGTGCCATATCAAAATGTTGTTACAGTGCCATATCAAAATGTTGTTACAGTGCCATATCAAAATGTTGTTAGAGTGCCATATCAAAATGTTGTTAGAGTGCCATATCAAAATGTTGTTAGAGTGCCATATCAAAATGTTGTTACAGTGCCATATCAAAATGTTGTTAGAGTGCCATATCAAAATGTTGTTAGAGTGCCATATCAAAATGTTGTTAGAGTGCCATATCAAAATGTTGTTAGAGTGCCATATCAAAATGTTGTTAGAGTGCCATATCAAAACGTTGTTAGAGTGCCATATCAAAATGTTGTTAGAGTGCCATATCAAAACGTTGTTAGAGTGCCATATCAAAATGTTGTTAGAGTGCCATATCAAAATGTTGTTAGAGTGCCATATCAAAATGTTGTTAGAGTGCCATATCAAAATGTTGTTAGAGTGCCATATCAAAATGTTGTTAGAGTGCCATATCAAAATGTTGTTAGAGTGCCATATCAAAATGTTGTTAGAGTGCCATATCAAAATGTTGTTAGAGTGCCATATCAAAATGTTGTTAGAGTGCCATATCAAAATGTTGTTAGAGTGCCATATCAAAATGTTGTTAGAGTGCCATATCAAAATGTTGTTACAGTGCCATATCAAAATGTTGTTACAGTGCCATATCAAAATGTTGTTAGAGTGCCATATCAAAATGTTGTTAGAGTGCCATATCAAAATGTTGTTAGAGTGCCATATCAAAATGTTGTTACAGTGCCATATCAAAATGTTGTTAGAGTGCCATATCAAAATGTTGTTAGAGTGCCATATCAAAATGTTGTTAGAGTGCCATATCAAAATGTTGTTAGAGTGCCATATCAAAATGTTGTTAGAGTGCCATATCAAAATGTTGTTAGAGTGCCATATCAAAATGTTGTTAGAGTGCCATATCAAAATGTTGTTAGAGTGCCATATCAAAATGTTGTTAGAGTGCCATATCAAAATGTTGTTAGAGTGCCATATCAAAAATGTTGTTAGAGTGCCATATCAAAATGTTGTTAGAGTGCCATATCAAAATGTTGTTAGAGTGCCATATCAAAATGTTGTTAGAGTGCCATATCAAAATGTTGTTAGAGTGCCATATCAAAATGTTGTTAGAGTGCCATATCAAAATGTTGTTAGAGTGCCATATCAAAATGTTGTTACAGTGCCATATCAAAATGTTGTTACAGTGCCATATCAAAATGTTGTTAGAGTGCCATATCAAAATGTTGTTAGAGTGCCATATCAAAATGTTGTTAGAGTGCCATATCAAAATGTTGTTACAGTGCCATATCAAAATGTTGTTACAGTGCCATATCAAAATGTTTGTTACAGTGCCATATCAAAATGTTGTTAGAGTGCCATATCAAAATGTTGTTAGAGTGCCATATCAAAATGTTGTTACAGTGCCATATCAAAATGTTGTTACAGTGCCATATCAAAATGTTGTTACAGTGCCATATCAAAATGTTGTTAGAGTGCCATATCAAAATGTTGTTAGAGTGCCATATCAAAATGTTGTTAGAGTGCCATATCAAAATGTTGTTAGAGTGCCATATCAAAATGTTGTTAGAGTGCCATATCAAAATGTTGTTAGAGTGCCATATCAAAATGTTGTTAGAGTGCCATATCAAAATGTTGTTAGAGTGCCATATCAAAATGTTGTTAGAGTGCCATATCAAAATGTTGTTAGAGTGCCATATCAAAATGTTGTTAGAGTGCCATATCAAAATGTTGTTAGAGTGCCATATCAAAATGTTGTTAGAGTGCCATATCAAAATGTTGTTAGAGTGCCATATCAAAATGTTGTTAGAGTGCCATATCAAAATGTTGTTAGAGTGCCATATCAAAATGTTGTTAGAGTGCCATATCAAAATGTTGTTAGAGTGCCATATCAAAATGTTGTTAGAGTGCCATATCAAAATGTTGTTAGAGTGCCATATCAAAATGTTGTTAGAGTGCCATATCAAAATGTTGTTAGAGTGCCATATCAAAATGTTGTTAGAGTGCCATATCAAAATGTTGTTAGAGTGCCATATCAAAATGTTGTTAGAGTGCCATATCAAAATGTTGTTAGAGTGCCATATCAAATGTTGTTAGAGTGCCATATCAAAATGTTGTTAGAGTGCCATATCAAAATGTTGTTAGAGTGCCATATCAAAATGTTGTTAGAGTGCCATATCAAAATGTTGTTAGAGTGCCATATCAAAATGTTGTTAGAGTGCCATATCAAAATGTTGTTAGAGTGCCATATCAAAATGTTGTTAGAGTGCCATATCAAAATGTTTTTAGAGTGCCATATCAAAATGTTGTTAGAGTGCCATATCAAAATGTTGTTAGAGTGCCATATCAAAATGTTGTTAGAGTGCCATATCAAAATGTTGTTAGAGTGCCATATCAAATGTTGTTAGAGTGCCATATCAAAATGTTGTTAGAGTGCCATATCAAAATGTTGTTAGAGTGCCATATCAAAATGTTGTTAGAGTGCCATATCAAAATGTTGTTAGAGTGCCATATCAAAATGTTGTTAGAGTGCCATATCAAAATGTTGTTAGAGTGCCATATCAAAATGTTGTTAGAGTGCCATATCAAAATGTTGTTAGAGTGCCATATCAAAATGTTGTTAGAGTGCCATATCAAAATGTTGTTAGAGTGCCATATCAAAATGTTGTTAGAGTGCCATATCAAAATGTTGTTAGAGTGCCATATCAAAATGTTGTTAGAGTGCCATATCAAAATGTTGTTAGAGTGCCATATCAAAATGTTGTTAGAGTGCCATATCAAAATGTTGTGAGAGTGCCATATCAAAATGTTGTTAGAGTGCCATATCAAAATGTTGTTAGAGTGCCATATCAAAATGTTGTTAGAGTGCCATATCAAAATGTTGTTAGAGTGCCATATCAAAATGTTGTTAGAGTGCCATATCAAAATGTTGTTAGAGTGCCATATCAAAATGTTGTTAGAGTGCCATATCAAAATGTTGTTAGAGTGCCATATCAAAATGTTGTTAGAGTGCCATATCAAAATGTTGTTAGAGTGCCATATCAAAATGTTGTTAGAGTGCCATATCAAAATGTTGTTAGAGTGCCATATCAAAATGTTGTTAGAGTGCCATATCAAAATGTTGTTAGAGTGCCATATCAAAATGTTGTTAGAGTGCCATATCAAAATGTTGTTAGAGTGCCATATCAAAATGTTGTTAGAGTGCCATATCAAAATGTTGTTAGAGTGCCATATCAAAATGTTGTTAGAGTGCCATATCAAAATGTTGTTAGAGTGCCATATCAAAATGTTGTTAGAGTGCCATATCAAAATGTTGTTAGAGTGCCATATCAAAATGTTGTTAGAGTGCCATATCAAAATGTTGTTAGAGTGCCATATCAAAATGTTGTTAGAGTGCCATATCAAAATGTTGTTAGAGTGCCATATCAAAATGTTGTTAGAGTGCCATATCAAAATGTTGTTAGAGTGCCATATCAAAATGTTGTTAGAGTGCCATATCAAAATGTTGTTAGAGTGCCATATCAAAATGTTGTTAGAGTGCCATATCAAAATGTTGTTAGAGTGCCATATCAAAATGTTGTTAGAGTGCCATATCAAAATGTTGTTAGAGTGCCATATCAAAATGTTGTTACAGTGCCATATCAAAATGTTGTTAGAGTGCCATATCAAAATGTTGTTAGAGTGCCATATCAAAATGTTGTTACAGTGCCATATCAAAATGTTGTTAGAGTGCCATATCAAAATGTTGTTACAGTGCCATATCAAAATGTTGTTAGAGTGCCATATCAAAATGTTGTTAGAGTGCCATATCAAAATGTTGTTAGAGTGCCATATCAAAATGTTGTTAGAGTGCCATATCAAAATGTTGTTACAGTGCCATATCAAAATGTTGTTAGAGTGCCATATCAAAATGTTGTTAGAGTGCCATATCAAAATGTTGTTAGAGTGCCATATCAAAATGTTGTTAGAGTGCCATATCAAAATGTTGTTAGAGTGCCATATCAAAATGTTGTTAGAGTGCCATATCAAAATGTTGTTAGAGTGCCATATCAAAATGTTGTTACAGTGCCATATCAAAATGTTGTTAGAGTGCCATATCAAAATGTTGTTAGAGTGCCATATCAAAATGTTGTTAGAGTGCCATATCAAAATGTTGTTACAGTGCCATATCAAAATGTTGTTAGAGTGCCATATCAAAATGTTGTTAGAGTGCCATATCAAAATGTTGTTAGAGTGCCATATCAAAATGTTGTTACAGTGCCATATCAAAATGTTGTTAGAGTGCCATATCAAAATGTTGTTAGAGTGCCATATCAAAATGTTGTTAGAGTGCCATATCAAAATGTTGTTAGAGTGCCATATCAAAATGTTGTTACAGTGCCATATCAAAATGTTGTTAGAGTGCCATATCAAAATGTTGTTATAGTGCCATATCAAAATGTTGTTAGAGTGCCATATCAAAATGTTGTTAGAGTGCCATATCAAAATGTTGTTAGAGTGCCATATCAAAATGTTGTTACAGTGCCATATCAAAATGTTGTTAGAGTGCCATATCAAAATGTTGTTAGAGTGCCATATCAAAATGTTGTTATAGTGCCATATCAAAATGTTGTTACAGTGCCATATCAAAATGTTGTTAGAGTGCCATATCAAAATGTTGTTACAGTGCCATATCAAAATGTTGTTAGAGTGCCATATCAAAATGTTGTTACAGTGCCATATCAAAATGTTGGACCAAGGCTGTCGGTGTCCACTACCATTGTTGATTTATTTTTTAATCGTCGTAACGGAGCCGTTTTCCAGCTCAAGACACGCTCCAGGCGCTGGCAAATACAAGATCTAACTCAAGGCACTGGTCTATACAGGATCTAACTCAAGGCACTGGTCTATACAGGATCTAACTCAAGGCACTGGTCTATACAGGATCTAACTCAAGGCACTGGTCTATACAGGATCTAACTCAAGGCGCTGGCAAATACAAGATCTAACTCAAGGCACTGGTCTATACAGGATCTAACTCAAGGCACTGGTCTATACAAGATCTAACTCAAGGCACTGGTCTATACAGGATCTAACTCATATCCGCACAAGAGAAAAAAAAAACAAGGTGCGCCAAGAGAGATCATTAGGAGTATTTCAAATCTAATACGGTTATATTAAGTCCGTCTTCCTTTACGAGAATGCACATTGAAAACAAAACTTAATCGTTCACTTAAGGCAGCCCTAAAAATATTGAAGTATTCAAAAACCAAAGTAAGACTGCTGCGCTCTCTGGTCATCTCCATCTTCCTATATGCTTGCGAAGCATGGACCCTCACAGCAGATCTCCAACGAAGAATACAAAGCATGGAGATGAGGTGCTACAGAAGACTTCTGTGCATTTCCTATACCCAACACATCACCAACGACGAAGTCCGACAGACCATCACACAAGCCATTGGACAACACGATGACCTGCTCACAGTGGTGAAGAAACGGAAACTCCGATGGTATGGCCACGTCACCAGATCATCAGGCATAGCAAAGACCATTCTGCAAGGCACAGTGCAAGGAGGTAGAAGAAGGGGGAGACCGAAAAAGAGGTGGGAGGACAACATTCGAGAATGGACTGGTTTGACACTGAGCGAAGCCATGAGGGCTGCTGAGGACAGAGAAAGATGGAGTATGCTGGTTAAACGATCATCTGTGGTGCCACTACGACCTTCGGGTTATGGGACAGGATAGGATAGGATAGGAAGTATGACAAGGCTACCAGTGCAGTCCTCCACAACAGCGCCATTGGGAACTAGTTTAGAACCACAATCGGTGTTCGTCAATGATGCCTACTCTCTCCATTTTTTAACCTTTCATATAGCGCATCATGTCAGTTGCCCTTGAAGATCACGAAAACACAGTCAGCATAGGGGGCAGAGCAATCTCCAACCTCCGTTTTGCGGATGACATTGATGGATTGGCTGGAGGGGAACAAGAATTTGAACTGCTGGTACAGAGGCGTAACACCTCCTCCAGAGCCTATGGAATGGAAATAAATGTAGAGAAGACCGAAATGATGATCATCAACATCAATGGCATCAACACGGACAACAAAATCCGAGGTTAATTCTTCAACACAGTGCATAGCTTCAAATATTAAGGAGCCATTTTATCAGACAATGGACAGGGTTGAAGCCCATTTGGAAGGAAAGGACCATCAGTCTGCATTCCAAGGTAAGGCTGCTGCGCTCCCTTGTCATCTCCATCTTCCTATACGCTTGCGAAACATGGACCCTCACAGCAGATCTACAACAAAGAATATAGAAAGCATGAAGATGAGGTGCTACAGAAGACTTCTGGGCATTTCCTATACCCAGCACATCAAAAAACAACGAATTCCGACAGACCATCACACAAGCCATTGGACGATGATATGCTCACAGTGGTGAAGAAACAGAAACTCTGATGGTGTGAACACGTCACCAGAGTATCAGGCCTCGCAAAGATCATCCTGCAAGACACGTTGCAATGAGGCAGAAGAAGAGGAAGACAGAAAAAGTGGTGGGAGGCAACTGTCGACAGGATTGACTGGTTTGATACTGAGCGAAACCAGGAGGGTTGCTGATGACAAAGAAAGATGGAGTACGCTGGTTAAACGATCATCTGTGGTGCCCCATCGACCTTTGAGTTACGGGATAGGATAGGAAGGCAGCTGAGTCACAGCAATCTCTTTCCATAACTTTCTTTACCAGCTCAAAAGCTGCTCGATACGCTGGCCGATACAGGATCTAAATCAAGCCGTCCGAGGTTTCTCTTCAGTAACACGTAATGTAATACTGATGACCTCAGCTTCAGGGAAGTTTAATGTTTATTCATCCCTGTTTTTTGGTAAACAGGCATTAGGTTTTTCTATGTTTCCAATAATGGTGAAAGCGAAAGACTTACTCAGCTACACGGGAAAGGGTGTAACTAAATCAAGCATTGTGACCATGATATAGTTTGGCTGGCATAAACATAAGTTGTATCAAGTGTTCAAAAGTCTGGCTTTTGCAACATTCACGTTACACTGTAATCATATTTTTTTTTCTTAATTATACTTGGTTTTTCGATATATATTGTAAATGCAAATGATCTTTGCTATTGAAGAAGAAGAAGAAGAAGAAGAAGAAGAAGAAGAAGGTGATGATAATGATGATGATGATGATGATGATGATGATGATGATGATGATGATGATGATGATGATGACGATGACGACGACGATGATGGTGATGATGATGATGATGATGATGATGATGATGATGATGATGATGATGATGATGATGATGATGATGTTGTTGTTAATAATAATGATGAAGATGTCATGTCACATACGTCATGTCACAGACTGGTGAATGGCAGCTAGGTGACCATGTTAGCAATTTTGTGTGATGACAGGTGACACTGATGTCACAGACGGGTAAATGGCAGCTAGGTGACCATGTTAGCAATGTTGTGTGATGACAGGTGACACTAATGTCACAGACGGGTGAATGGCAGCTAAGTGACCATGTTAGCAATGTTGTGTGATGACAGGTGACACTGATGTCACAGACGGGTAAATGGCAGCTAGGTGTGCATGCTATCAAGCAATGTTGTGTGATGACAGGTGACACTGATGTCACAGACGGGTAAATGGCAGCTAGGTGTCCATGCTAGCAATGTTGTGTGATGACAGGTGACACTGATGTCACAGACCGGTGAATGGCAGCTAGGTGACCATGTTTTCCACCGTTGGGGTGCCGGGGGTTTCAATATAAATAGTATCCCCGCTTTCTGGAAATTTAGTGCTTTAAATTCCCACTGTCGCTGTCTTTCTCATTTGCTCTTTCTCATTCCTGCTCTGTTCTATCAATCTGCTATACTATCTTCTTCTTCACTAGACCAGTCACCTACCTGTTTTCTTGAAAACTCTTCCGGGACATGATTCCTTATTTGTGTGTGAGGTTTGTTGAATCAGCTTGGGAATATTGGACGATTTCTGCCAGGTGGTCACTAGAACCTCCTATGATGTTATTATTTAGCAATGTTGGCATCTTGTTTTGTTGATAATTCATAATGATGTTTGTATTCTATTTTGTTTTTGTAAACGGGGGTTCGATATATTAGAGTATAGCCTCAGCGTCCCCTGCGTGGGATGTCTTTATTGTAAAGTGACTGGTTCATGGAGAGGCTTCAGTTTTACCACTATGGTTGTTTCAGCAGATCTTTTATGCGGATCGGGGGTTGTCCGGTCTTGATTTGACTCAGAAGAGTCCGCTGGACTCAAAGCAATAATCATGTAATGTAATGTAGGTGATTATGTTAGCAATGTTGTATGATGACAGGTGGCACTCATGTCACAGACGGGTGAATGGCAGCTAGGTGACCATGTTAGCAATGTTGTATGATGACAGGTGGCACTCATGTCACAGACGGGTTAATGGCAGCCACACACCCAGCAATCACTAGGTCACTTCTCCCCCAGCATTGTGTTCAGTTATCTGGGGGTCTACATGGTAGCTACATGGTAAAGATCAGAGCTACATGGTAAATATCACAGTTACATGGAAAAATTACAGCTACATGGTAAAGATCACAGCTAAATGGCAAAGATCTCAGCTACATGGTAAAAATGGTAAAGATCACAGCTACATGGCAAAGATCACAGCTACATGGTAAAGATGGTAAAGATCACAGCTACATGGTAAAATTCACAGCTACATGGTAAAGATCATAGCTACATGGTAAAGATCACAGCTACATGGTAAAGATCACAGCTACATGGTAAAGATCACAGCTACATGGTAAAGATTACAGCTACATGGTAAAGATCACAGCTACATGGTAAAGATCACAGCTACATGGCAAAGATCACAGCTACATGGTAAAGATTACAGCTACATGGTAAAAATGGTAAAGATCACAGCTACATGGCAAAGATCACAGCTACATGGTAAAGATGGTAAAGATCACAGCTACATGGTAAAATTCACAGCTACATGGTAAAGATCATAGCTACATGGTAAAGATGGTAAAGATTACAGCTACATGGTAAAGATCACAGCTACATGGTAAAGATCACAGCTACATGGCAAAGATCACAGCTACATGGTAAAGACCACAGCTACATGGTAAAGATGGTAAAGATCACAGCTACATGGTAAAGATCACAGCTACATGGTAAAGATCACAGCTACATGGTAAAGATCACAGCTACATGGCAAAGATCACAGCTACATGGTAAAGAGGGTAAAGATCACAGCTACATGGTAAAGATCACAGCTACATGGTAAAGAGGGTAAAGATCACAGCTACATGGTAAAGATCACAGCTACATGATAGAAAAGTATGCCCGAACAAAGCAGGATGTATTAATATTGCTATTGTCGTTGTAAAGATCACAGCTGCATGATAGAAAAATGGCCCAGCAAAGCGGGATGTATTAAATCATCCACAAATTAGTGTTGATAAGCTCGCCAGTTGCAATGTTTGTATACGTTTTATTTAGCTCTTTTCTGTTAAATTGATTGATAATTAAGCTGCTTGTTAGAGGAAAGTTTAAACATATTCAAGCTACACATTCTTCTTTTGTATGCAATTTTATTGGCAACAGACATTAAACCATTCATCCACAGCGTACAGTGTACCCTTATAACGTAATATGTATCGCATAGCAACACCATACTGTATAACATAATAGGTTCACATAACAACATATAACGTAGGCCTAATAGGTATCTCATAACAACAACATATAACGTAACAGGTATCACAAAACAACAACATATAACGTAATAGGTATCACATAACAACAACATAAAACGTAATAGGTATCACATAACAACAACATATAACGTAATAGGTATCACATAACAACAACATATAACGTAACAGGTATCTCATAACAACAACATATAGCCTAATAGGTATCACATAACAACAACATTTAACATAATAGGTATCACATAACAACAACATATAACGTAATAGGTATCACATAACAACATATAACGTAATAGGTATCACATAACAACATATAACGTAATAGGTATCACATAACAATAACATATAACGTAATAGGTATCACATAACAACAACATATAACGTAATAGGTATCACATAACAACAACATATAACGTAATAGGTATCACATAACAACAACATATAACGTAATAGGTATCACAAAACAACAACATATAACGTAATAGGTATCTCATAACAACAACATATAACAGGTATCACATAACAACAACATAAAACGTAATAGGTATCACATAACAACAACATATAACGTAACAGGTATCACAAAACAACAACATATAACGTAACAGGTATCACAAAACAACAACATATAACGTAATAGGTATCACAAAACAACAACATATAACAGGTATCACAAAACAACAACATATAACGTAATAGGTATCACATAACAACAACATAAAACGTAATAGGTATCACATAACAACAACATAAAACGTATAAGGTATCACATAACAACAACATAAAACGTAATAGGTATCACATAACAACAACATAAAACGTAATAGGTATCACGAAACAACAACATAAAACGTAATAGGTATCACATAACAACAACATATAACGTAATAGGTATTACATAACAACATGTAACAACTTTACAGCAATAATAAAATCATACTATACTAAGGTTGAAGTGGAGAGGAGACAGTATACACATTGGCCAATACACGTTGTGGTCTAGAAGTCTTATCCAGTCTGTCTATTATTCATTTATTTTACTACAAGCAATTTGATATAGCGCACATATCCAACAGTTTCATGGGCTTGAAGCAGGACTGCGCTGCTTGCGTTGTCGTAAAGTGCTTCCGTTGTTTTGCAAATCCGGTATAACATCCTATATTTCAATGAGACTAGGCCTATCTCAGTTCACATCACACTATGATGTACAAGGAGATATTTTGCATTCAGGATACGTGAGAGAGGTTAGGCCTATGTAACAGTTGGAGAGACGGAGAGAGAGAGAGAGAGAGAGAGAGAGAGAGAGAGAGAGATGGAGAGAGAAAAAGAGAGAGGGAGACGGAGAAATTAGACATGTGATTCACAACAAGGATACAGATTCTAAAAGATAGCGGAATCCTACAATAGTTGTTCCTATCAATCACACTCACAGTGTCCAGTATTCAGTCCTACAATGGTTGTTAGTATCAATCACAGTCACAGTGTCCAGTATTCAGTTCTACAATAGTTGTTCCTATCAATCACACTCACAGTGTCCAGTATTCAGTTCTACAATGGTTGTTAGTATCAATCACACTCACAGTGTCCAGTATTCAGTCCTACAATGGTTGTTAGTATCAATCACAGTCACAGTGTCCAGTATTCAGTCCTACAGTGGTGGTTAGTATCAATCACACTCACAGTGTCCAGTATTCAGTCCTACAATGGTTGTTAGTATCAATCACTCTCACAGTGTCCAGTATTCAATCCTACAATGGTTGTAAGTATCAATCACACTCACAGTGTCCAGTATTCAGTCCTACAATGGTTGTTCCTATCAATCACACTCACAGTGTCCAGTAATCAGTCCTACCATGGTTGTTAGTATCAATCACACTCACAGTGTCCAGTATTCAGTCCTACAATGGTTGTTAATATCAATCACACTCACAGTGTCCAGTATTCAGTCCTACAATGGTTGTTCATATCAATCACACTAACAGTGTCCAGTATTCAGTCCTACAATGGTTGTTCCTATCAATCACACTCACAGTGTCCAGTATTCAGTCCTACAATGGTTGTTCCTATCAATCACACTCACAGTGTCCAGTATTCAGTCCTACAATGGTTGTTCGTATCAATCACACTCACAGTGTCCAGTATTCAGTCCTACAATGGTTGTTAGTATCAATCACAGTCACAGTGTCCAGTATTCAGTTCTACAATGGTTGTTCCTATCAATCACACTCACAGTGTCCAGTATTCAGTTCTACAATGGTTGTTCCTATCAATCACACTCACAGTGTCCAGTATTCAATCCTACAATGGTTGTTAGTTTCAATAACACTCACAGTGTCCAGTATTCAGTCCTACAATGGTTGTTAGTATTGTAAGCCCTGGACTGGCCAGAGCTTATTTTTACATGAACTTTTATTATTAATTTTTCTACAACTATCTATTATCATACTCCCTGAAACTTTTTATTGAAGAATGTGCAGAAAAATAGCCTTTATTCAAAATACAAATTCGTAGCAGAAGTTATCCTTGTTTCCGCCCTTGCTGTGTCTGCCAAGATTTAGCAACCCACTTAGGAAATGAGCTCCAAGCCTAAGGTGAGGAAAATTTCTTCATTCTGACTTTATTTTGACTTTATCTTTTTATAAACATACAGAAATGTTACAGTGGATACTATTCGAGCAAACGATGAAGTGGAACTGCCGTAATTCTGCTACAAAATAACTTTCTTTTATTTCCGTGTGATGAAGAATAGGCCTATCATACGGTACATTTAGAACCAAGAACTAATCTATTGAACCGCAGTTTAGATCTGAAGAATAACAATGCTGGAAATTATACTGCTATTTGTGTATTCATTTGTGTAACTTTGAGTGAATATTTGGTGACTGGAAAAGTTGCATATTGAGAATTTATGTTTTATTTATGTGTAGCTTCGACCGGTCAAATAGTCATAATATGAAGAAGACTGTGACTGTTTGGATCTAGCTGTGGTTGGTGTACTTTTAGATGGAATCTAGAGAATCTGCCTGATCAAATGTAGTAAAAGAACGTAATTTTTCTTGTGCTGTGGAACATTAGAGTGTAATTGTGTGAAAATGTTTAATTTATTTATAAAAAGGATTCGATGTTTAGAGTGCCAAGAGTCTCGAAGTTTAGCGTGTTAACCAGCGAGATGTGTTTTCTATTGATGGCCTGTGCACTGTTTTTCTTTAGTTTAGTTTGAGAAAATTGGGAACTCAGAATTTTTCTTGACAGTTTGTTACTTGTTAGCTGAAGTTTGCCAGCAAGTCTAATCATAAAATTTATATTTATGAAATGTATTTGAGTGACAATTGAATTATCTCGGCACTTACCTGTGTATTGAGAATGGCCCCAGCTAGGTCAAAATGTGCCAGCTAGTGTTCGATTTGACAAGCCAATTTTCTTTCGTAATTTAATAATAAGTCCTATGCTCCGTTGATGCTAGAAGTCCGACGAAACTGGCTCATGTTTTGCACCGGGAATTAATCACTGTCAACCTTTGAAGAAATAGAAATCTTAGATAGTTCACGACGCTCTTCCAGCTTTGCACCGTTCGTGTGCATGGGACGCCAATATCCGGGTTCCCTGGTTCAAATACAAGGTCCGCTGGCAGAGATTTCATTGGTCAACGGCTATGTTTTGCTCGTATGTCGTAATAAAAGGACCATTTCTGTGTAGAAATGGTGTGTCTCATATCGTTTTGATAACCGCTAGCACCCGTGAGCTTATTTTTCCTTTTAAAAACTAAAGAAGTCCTTTTTATTATTGTTTGTAACTTTAGATCCTAACCAAAGCAGAATTATCTAAGATAATAGCCCGGCCTTGCTCACGTTAAAAAGAAAAGTGAAAGTGACAGTAAAATTTAGATCGAAATTGATAAGAATACAAAAACGAAAGTGAATTTTATAAAAAGCTGTTTTACCTTACAGAATTCTAAATTTGTAAATAGTATTCGACAGTTAGAATTGTTCAGTTATTTTGTTGAAGAAGTTAGTTATAAAAAGTAGTAATTTATAAATTAGTTTTTATTTTCTTTTATTATTGAGAAAAACCTCAACGTAAATGGAAAGAAATGATTCTGAGAAATGAAATTTTTCTAGAAGTTCCGAACATATTTTCTTTTCTTTCTTTTCGCTGCCTGGAAATAACTAATTAGTATTGTAATGTAAAATAATTGTTAAACTGGCCATGGTATTATTTTTATATCGCAAAGGAATTCAATTCCTGAGTTGAGAGAAATAAGTAAATTCAACGTTTGAACGATCAAAGCAAGTTTTTGTTTAGCCTAACGTCAACGTACTAGTATTCTGTTTGTGTGGTTTTCCGTATCGTTTCTATCTGCGCTAGATCTGTTTGTTGTTGTAGTAAAAATTCTTTCTAACTTCCCTTTGAGCGACAGAATGTGTGAATGTTTTTCCTTAATTGTGGAGGAATTGTTAACACAAGACATCACAGACTAGCAACACAATAAAACGGGTGCAAACACGGCATGGTAGATTTTGTCTGCTCCACGGTCTGTGGAATGTGATGGACCAGGGAGGGAGATGAGAAGGGAATTCTTTACACTGAGGTGTATGTGAGGTCTCCGTTCCTGGTCGTTGCTGAAGAAGTTGACCGTGGAGACGGAGAAAATATAAATGAACATGATCGCAAGAAACATGCATTCAGCACACATAGACAAGACAAGAGAGAAGAGATTTTTATTTTATTTTGATTTTATTTTTACAATTGCTTGTCGGCCCGCGCGCGCGGCCGCCATGTCGGGGGTCTTTCTCCCTCCCTCTCCCCTCCTCCAAGGGGGAGGAGAGGGTTTTGGGGGGGGTTGCTCAGCTGTCCTGACAAGATCTTTTGGGTGACCGGTAAAAAGGGGGGGGGGAGTTGGCCTCGGGCGGGCGTGTGTGCGTGGCTTACAAGTAAAGTGGTGTCAAGAAGTGGGATACGATTAATTGAGGCTAAATGATGCCTCAGCCCATGTTGAAGAATTACACCATTATTTTAATTGAAAGATTATTTGAAGAATGACACCACTTCCTACAAGTAAGTGGTGTTCAGAAGTATTAGTTTTGTGTGTGGGATTGTGTTATGAAAATTCATTTTTTTTAGTGCATGGTTGTTGTGTCTTGTTAGTGATGTTGGAATGCAAGAGAGAAAGACACTACATTTTATGTAAGAGAATAAAGTAGATGATAAAATAGACAGTTCAAATGTTTTATTCTTTAATCACATTTCGTAAAACCAGACTATTTATTATACATTAATTTGAAACAGATTTACCTAAGGATATACTAGTAATGTACAAGGTTAAATCATATAGTCATAAATAAATAAATAAAATAAATATATACAAGTAATAATAAATAAAAATAATTAAAACAAAAATAAATTATGTGCATTACTGTTGAGCATAGAAGTAAATAGGAAATTAAAATTTAGGCAGTATAGGAGCAAAACGAGAGACACGTATTGTTTATTTAAAATGCACAACACTGGGAAAGTAAGCAAGTCATAATGGCTGACCGTCAAGTGCAAGAAGAAAGAGAAATGGCTGAAATGGAACGCCAAAGAAATCAGCAATTGATTGAAGAAGTGGAAGGAGAACTAATGGAACTTCGACAAAGGCAACGAGAATTACTGACAATACCCAGGGAGGATCTACAACAACCCCAGAATCAAGACGAACTCAACCTGCTCAGAGGAAATGGAATATGGGGAGAAGCTCCAGACTATGAATTTAACAACAACAATTTTGCTTTACATGGCCCGACGCAACCGGTCACCTATTTTCCTGAGCTGCCAAGAGGAGGTAGTCTGTACAAGGCCCAAGGAAGGAAAACAATGTAATGCTAGCAGTGACATTATCATGAACACACCACAGGCTCAACATGAACCAGAAGAAGATACAGCAGATAATACATCTTAAATTACTTTGCAAGTGCCAGTTTACGTTTCAAATGACTCTGTGAAGAAATCAAACCATCCAGTCAATGACAATGTCAGAACAACTAATCCACATAAGGAAAGCCAAGTAAATAATAACACCGGAATGTTTACTGAAGCAAACCTGTATGGCATTACAGTTGATTTTCTAATTGACACTGGTTCTGCTGCTACCTTGCTTGGAAGTCATGTTTTTCACCTGATACCAGAAGAACAAAGGCCTATTTTGCTTAACACCGACACTAGGCTAGAAGGAATCAATGGATGTAAAGTGAATATCCTAGGTGTAGCAAACCTGGAACTTGATTTGGGTAATCAGGAATTTGTGGTACCAACTATCATATGTGACATGAATATTGATGCAATTTTGGGACAAGATTTTACTTTTCAATTTGTGAAATCTATGAACATTGAGAAAATGCAGTTGATAACAAAGACTGGATACATTCCACTCTTCGTTGGTGGCAAATCAGAAATGGTCTGCCATGTCACGTCTTCTCAATCACTTGTCATTCCTGCCAGATCAATCATGAACGTTTCAGTCACAGTTAGTGGCAAACAGTATGTTAATCAGGACATGCTACTGGAACCATCAGATGTAGTAGTACAAACAAAGCAGCTGTACATGACACCAATGATAACTGCTGATAAAATGAACACAACTGCCATTGTGATCAACTTAGCAGAAAAAGACACCAAACTATACCCTAATACCTACTTAGGAACGGCACAGTCAGCGTACCAAGGGAGACAATCTAAGGTCAAGATTAATTTTACTGCTGTCAGAAATGCCAATTCTGAAAATAACCACCTTCCTGAATATTTGAAAGATCTATTTGAAAGAAGTACAGTAAATCTCAGTGAACAACAGTCTCAAGTTTTGAAAGAACTAATGGTAAGATACCAGCACATTTTTTCAAAATCTGCTAATGACATGGGCAAGACAAACAAGGCAAGATTTCAGATAAACACTGGTCAAGCTGTTCCTATTAGACAAAGAGCTAGAAGGCTACCACTTGGAAAGAGAGAAGCCGAACGGGAAGAAATTCATTGCATGCTAGAAAGAAATATTATTGAGCCTTCTACCAGTGCTTGGGCTAGTCCTACCTGTCTTGTGTATAAGAAAGACGGTTCTATACGTTTCTGTGTAGACTACAGAAAACTAAATGAAGTCACTATTCGTGATGCTTATCCCTTACCGCTCATTGAAGAATGCTTGGATTCTTTGTCAGACTCCAAATGGTTCAGTACTATGGACTTACAGAGTGGCTTCTGGCAAATTCCCCTTGACAGGGAAGAAGACAGGCAGAAAACTGCATTTATTACTGGTATGGGATTGTACCAATTCACCGTATTGAGTTTTGGACTTACAAATGCTCCAGCTGCTTTTCAACGCATGATGGAAAATGTTTTGCACGGATTGCAGTGGAGTGAGTGTGTTTTGTTTATGGACGATACAATCGTGCCAGCCCCTACCTTTGAAATAGGACTTACAAGATTGGAACATGTGTGGCAAAGACTTGAAGAAGCAAATTTAAACTTAAAACCTTCAAAGTGCTTACTCTTTCAATCAGAAATCAAGTTTTTGGGACATGTTGTCAACGAACAAGGAATTCAGACAGACCCAGAGAAAACCAAAGCTATTAAAGACTGGCCGCAGCCCGAAACTGTGAAACAAGTTCGAAGTTTCCTTGGACTTTGTTCCTACTATAGGAAGTTTGTGGAAAATTTTGCTGCGATAGCTAAACCTCTACACAAGCTGTGTGAGAAGGGAGTTCAATTCCAGTGGACAGAAGACTGTGCTTATGCTTTTCAAACACTGAAAGACAAACTATCAAGTACTCCTATCTTGAGCTACCCTCAGTTAGGAAAACAATTCATTTTAGACACTGATGCCAGTGACCAGTCCGTGGGAGCAGTGCTGTCTCAAATTGACGATGGTAGAGAAAAAGTCATTGCTTATTACAGTTCAACCTTGACTTCAGCTGAAACTAATTATTGTGTTTCCAGGAAAGAGCTGTTAGCTGTAATCAAGGCACTGAAGAAATTTCATAATTATCTTTATGGTCAAGAAATTCTTTTGCGCACCGATAACTCAGCTGTTAGTTGGCTAAAGACTTTGAAAAATCCGTCTGGCCAAGTAATGCGCTGGCTTCAAGAAATCTGTACTTACAACCTGAAAGTTACTCATCGTCCAGGTACACAGCACAGAAATGCTGATGCATTATCAAGACGTCCATGCCCAGCATGCATGAGAGCCCAATGTAAAGAAATAGACTCAGAATTACCACAAGAGACAGAAAATGTGTCAAATGTGCTTCCTGTTGTGCAATTATTAGCAATGGTGATGGAATCGACTCAACAACAAAAGCTAACAACTAAGCAAACCTCAAAGACTGTCGCTGATGTTGTGAAGTGCTGTGCAACAAAGCAAACGGCAGACTCTACAAATAAACAGACGCTACCAGGCCAATCCACAGATACGATGTCAAGGTCTAATTCTCAGACCGAATTATCTCCCTTTACCTGTGATAGTGCTACTTGTGACAGTGCGAACACTGATGACAAACAATACACAATTTTTACACCAGTACTTCTTGATGGTTGGGACACTGAAAAATTACGCAAAAAGCAGCTAGAGGATGAAATTATCGGCCCAATTCTGCGTTCAATTGAACATTCTTCTTTGCGTCCAGCTTGGAATGAGATATCAGCCTATTCTGCAGAAGTTAAAGCGTTGTGGGCTGAATGGAACCGTCTAGTTTTGTACAATGGAGTCCTGTATAGGCGTGGTGCAGAAGATAATTCAATACAAATAATAGTCCCTGGATCACTGCAAAGGCAAGTCCTGGCGCATTCCCATGACATTCCAACTGCAGGACACTTGTGTGCAGAGAAGACGCTGAAACAAATAAAAAGGTCATTTTATTGGCCTAAAATGAAAGACAGTGTAACTATTTACGTTCAACAGTGTGATCGTTGTGCTGCCAAGAAAACCCCAAGGAGTACAAAACATGCGCCACTTGGACACTATATAGTTGGTGAACCTATGGAAAGAGTTGCGCTAGATATTCTTGGTCCCCTGCCTGTGACACATAAAGGCAACAAATACATTCTGGTTGTCACTGATTTGTTTACTAAATGGACTGAAGCATTCTCTATGCCAAATCAAGAAGCAAGAACAATCGCACAAACTTTTGTCAATGAATTCATATGCCGTTTTGGTACTCCACTGCAGATAATTACTGATCAAGGTAAAAATTTTGAAAGTGGTCTTTTCAAGGAAGTATGTGACTTCCTGCACATTGACAAAACTCGCACCACTAGTTATCATCCCCAGGCAAACGGTGGTGTTGAACGTTTCATGAGAACATTAACCAACATGTTAACCATGTACTGTGAAAACAAACAAAAAGTTTGGGACATTTTTCTTCCTCAAGTTATGATGGCATACCGGTCGTCAGAGCACAGTACCACTCAGCAAACGCCAAACAAAATGGTTTTGGGCAGAGAAATTGTTTTACCTATTCAAGCTGTGGTTGGCCGTCCCAAAGAGATAGGAGCTGAGAGACCAGTCACAGAGTACGTCCAAGATTTACAGAATTCACTTGTTGAAGCTCATGAAGTAGCTAGGAAGAATATCAGGAAAAATGCTGCTTACCAGAAAAGGAACTATGATCTTCATGCTCGGAAACGACAGTTCTCCCCTGGTCAACTTGTATGGTTATTCGACCCAAGACGCACAGTTGGAGTATGCCAAAAACTTGTCAGCCATTGGAGAGGTCCATACCTGGTGACAAAGAAAATAGATGACTTGACTTACATGTTGAAGAAAAGTGCAAAATCACCACCTAAAGCTCATCATATTGACAGAATAATAATCTACAAAGGAACAAGAATACCAAAGTGGATTTGCAAAAATTAACTCTGTGTGAATTCTGGAGTGTGACAAATTGTCAAAATTGTCTGAAGTGATACAGTGTGACTAACTGTTAAATGTGAAAAATTTTTTTTGAGATAGTGTGACTGTGAGTGACAAACTATAAATATTTGAAGTGAAAAGTGATACACTAATGCAGAAAAAAAATGACAAACTAATATCTCCAGGTTATTTAAATCCTGTCCTATACTAAAAAAAAAAAAAAAAATTAATACATAAATAAATCATAAAATAAACACAGTCAGTAACAACAATAGAACATTCAGTGTGACATTAGGGAAGTGTTATTTTGAGACCATGGAGTAACTGTTTAGTTGCTTTTTGTTGTCATCTGATGGCAGATGAACTGTGTGAGTGAACTTCAGAGTGAAGTTAAACTGTTATTTTCTGGCACAATTGCGGCTGCCTGCTTATTATTTAGGGAGCAGTTAAGTCTCTCAAAAACTTTGGCAACTTGCTCAATTTGCGGACTAATGGACGATGCATAGGAAATTAGATTTTGCAAATTTAGTAACTATGCCAATTACCGTGCTAATATTGGAGTGATGGATTAGTTGGTCATTGGAGATGAGTGTTGTTCAGTTGGTCATTGGAGATGGCCTAACATGGAGTGTTGGTTAGTTGGTCATTGGAGATGGCCTAACTTACAAAGAAGGTGTGGCACGGATCAGTGGCGCGTACGTCTCCATGAGTTTTGGATGACTTAGTCACTAACCTACGTTTTGTACTGTCACTTGTTTCCAGATAGTGAACATTAACAATACAGTTTACTGTGGAAATAACTGTCAGTCACTTTCTCTCAGATGGTGCCATTGGTGCCGTGATCAGTAATAGAGAAAGCATTATAATTTATTATTTTATTCCATGCAATCAAACTTAACACAGTGTGAAGTGAAGTTACGGGAAGTTATGTAGATGATTCCTATTGTTACAGACGGATGTAAAGTGCCCTTGCTGCACTAGAACTTACCTTTCGAGGCGTTCCTTGAGACGGCATTTGTTGAGCCATCACCCCTCCTCAAGAGCCCCTTCTTCTATGCCCCTGTTGCTGCATGGGCTGAACATGGACCCTTTGGAGGCAACTTTGTATGAAGGAGGACAAGTGGCTGTAATCGTCTTTCGTCCGGATGGGCTGGAGGAGCTGTTGGGACGACTTCCTCCCTTGTGCAAAATGACCACCAGCCTACCCGTACTTTGCCCTGTGGAGCCTGACCACCCTGCTGCCTTAGTATGGAAAGCAAGAGTAAACTTTCCATGGAGTTTGGTGCAGAGTATCCGCGTGGACCCTGACAGCTGTCTTAATTCATCGAAGGATAGCTTAGCAGAGGCCATGAGACAGGCGGGTCTACAAGTTAGTATGGAGGACCGAGAGGATTTTGCCAACCAGGAGGTGCCTGAAACTGAGTCCGTTTTCCAGACCTCAGAGCCGGAACCTGTGACTGTTCGCTCTGCCTCGGCGTATCAGCTGGTTCCCTGTGAGACGGTGTCTTCGCCTGCCCCCTCTGCCACTGTGCCGTCACCTTTACTACATATCTCGAACTCTGTGTTTGACCCTCTTACCCCTGAAATTCAGCCTGGTCCCCGCACACCGGTTACTTTTGGCGTGAGCCCTATATCAAATTCTGAATTTCTGGCCGCTCATGTCCCTCCTACCCTTAATCTTTCCCACCTTTTCCCCCCTAACCCATTATCCGAAGACAGCGAACGAGCAAGGAAACTATTGATGGCAGGATTCCCTTCGTTGATTTTGGCTGCACCCAGGAAGTGGTCAAGAGAGCATCAAGTTACTCTTCCTACAGGGATCCGATGGCCACCGTTGGGATGGAACCAGATGGATAAGGAAGGCAAATATATTCTCTTCATGGAAGCAGCCTTGGTACTTGGTAGACGAGCGGGTTTTCCTGTGGAGATGGGCCAAAGGGAACTTTTTGATGAGTTCTCTATGCTAATGCTGCCCGGCATGGAATTTCCAAAACACAAGTATCCAGTGCAAAGTCTTCGTGACATTCTTTCCCGGCATGTCCGTATTGTGGCCGCTGGTCTACCTACAGACACGTCGACGCTGCTCACCATACGGTCACTCGCTGCTCAACTGCCAGCTCTCACAGGAGCCAGATGGGAACTGGTGAAAGCTCTTGAAGATGTTGACATTGTTGTACCGTAACCTGAAAAAAAATATAAAGAAGTGAAATCAACTACAGCCAATTAAAAGCAGGAGATATTCATAATGCAGGAGCATTATCCTTATTTGGCAGGGGAGCGTGAAAATGTTTAATTTATTTATAAAAAGGATTCGATGTTTAGAGTGCCAAGAGTCTCGAAGTTTAGCGTGTTAACCAGCGAGATGTGTTTTCTATTGATGGCCTGTGCACTGTTTTTCTTTAGTTTAGTTTGAGAAAATTGGGAACTCAGAATTTTTCTTGACAGTTTGTTACTTGTTAGCTGAAGTTTGCCAGCAAGTCTAATCATAAAATTTATATTTATGAAATGTATTTGAGTGACAATTGAATTATCTCGGCACTTACCTGTGTATTGAGAATGGCCCCAGCTAGGTCAAAATGTGCCAGCTAGTGTTCGATTTGACAAGCCAATTTTCTTTCGTAATTTAATAATAAGTCCTATGCTCCGTTGATGCTAGAAGTCCGACGAAACTGGCTCATGTTTTGCACCGGGAATTAATCACTGTCAACCTTTGAAGAAATAGAAATCTTAGATAGTTCACGACGCTCTTCCAGCTTTGCACCGTTCGTGTGCATGGGACGCCAATATCCGGGTTCCCTGGTTCAAATACAAGGTCCGCTGGCAGAGATTTCATTGGTCAACGGCTATGTTTTGCTCGTATGTCGTAATAAAAGGACAATTTCTGTGTAGAAATGGTGTGTCTCATATCGTTTTGATAACCGCTATTTTTCCTTTTAAAAACTAAAGAAGTCCTTTTTATTATTGTTTGTAACTTTAGATCCTAACCAAAGCAGAATTATCTAAGATAATAGCCCGGCCTTGCTCACGTTAAAAAGAAAAGTGAAAGTGACAGTAAAATTTAGATCGAAATTGATAAGAATACAAAAACGAAAGTGAATTTTATAAAAAGCTGTTTTACCTTACAGAATTCTAAATTTGTAAATAGTATTCGACAGTTAGAATTGTTCAGTTATTTTGTTGAAGAAGTTAGTTATAAAAAGTAGTAATTTATAAATTAGTTTTTATTTTCTTTTATTATTGAGAAAACCCTCAACGTAAATGGCAAGAAATGATTCTGAGAAATGAAATTTATCTAGAAGTTCCGAACATATTTCTTTTCTTTCTTCTCGCTGCCTGGAAATAACTAATTAGTATTGTAATGTAAAATAATTGTTAAACTGGCCATTGTATTATTTTTATATCGCAAAGGAATTCAATTCCTGAGTTGAGAGAAATAAGTAAATTCAACGTTTGAACGATCAAAGCAAGTTTTTGTTTAGCCTAACGTCAACGTACTAGTATTCTGTTTGTGTGGTTTTCCGTATCGTTTCTATCTGCGCTAGATCTGTTTGTTGTTGTAGTAAAAATTCTTTCTAACTTCCCTTTGAGCGACAGAATGTGTGAATGTTTTTCCTTAATTGTGGAGGAATTGTTAACACAAGACATCACAGACTAGCAACACAATAAAACGGGTGCAAACACGGCATGGTAGATTTTGTCTGCTCCACGGTCTGTGGAATGTGATGGACCAGGGAGGGAGATGAGAAGGGAATTCTTTACACTGAGGTGTATGTGAGGTCTCCGTTCCTGGTCGTTGCTGAAGAAGTTGACCGTGGAGACGGAGAAAATATAAATGAACATGATCGCAAGAAACATGCATTCAGCACACATAGACAAGACAAGAGAGAAGAGATTTTTATTTTATTTTGATTTTATTTTTACAATTGCTTGTCGGCCCGCGCGCGCGGCCGCCGTTCGGGGGTCTTTCTCCCTCCCTCCCCCCTCCTCCAAGGGGGAGGAGAGGGTTTTGGGGGGGTTGCTCAGCTGTCCTGACAAGATCTTTTGGGTGACCGGTAAAAAGGGGGGGGGGAGTTGGCCTCGGGCGGGCGTGTGTGCGTGGCTTACAAGTAACTAATCTTTATCATCATCATTATTATCATCATCATCATCATCATCATCATCATCATCATCATCATCATCATCATCATCATCATCACCATCATCCTCATCATCATCATCATCATCATCATCATCATCATCATCATCATCATCATCATCTTCTTCTTCTTCTTCTTCTTCTTCTTCTTCTTCTTCTTCTTCTTCTTCAACAGTCGCAGCAGCAGCCACCGCTGTCAGGATGTTGTACCTTGATATTCAACTGCTTTTCCAAATGTACTTGCATATTATTTGCATATATTAGTTGGCGCCTCTGGCGGCTTGAGTTAGATCCTGTATTGGCCAGCGCTTAGAGTCGCCAAGCATGGCGAAATATGTGCGCTATACAAATCCTCAATAATAATTATTTGGAGAAAGGAGAGAGAGTGACAGCGAGAGAGAGAGAGGAGGAGAAGGAGGAGGAGGAGGAAGGAGGATGGGGCAAGCCAAGTACATTTGATGACAGCTTCATTACTGCCCAAAAGGTTGAAGACTGAATAATGTTGTGAGGTTCATGCTGTGTACTGCCACACCCGAGTAGGAAACAATCAGTGGAAAACGAGTCATTGCATTTATGAAAGATACTAACTACAATGCGGTTTAGAAAAGGATTTTTTTTTTAATTTTCAGACTTCTCTGGAGATACTTTGAACTATTTTGGGGAATCAGGACGAGCGAAAAGTCAGTTCGTCGGTCCGTTCGACGTCATTGCTCAATAACCACTCAACAGAATTGGACCAAAAAGTATAAAGACAATAGAGAGCTTTAGGAAGCAAACAAACTTGGTTAGTAGTTCTTGTTCCTAGGAAATCCCTCCGTCTACGTCATCATTAGTGCGCTTCCGGGTCACGACATCCTCATTTGCATTACGAAGAAAACTTCACTGAGTGAAAATGCTGAATTTTAATCATTTTGACGAATCGTAATTTCTCATGTAAGTCTCTAGATTGTTTTTTTTTTTTTTTTTTTTTTTTTTTTGTTTGGGAGGTGGGGAGGGGGGGGGGCATATATAGGGTCAATTGCTATAAACGTAAGTTCGAATAAATGCTTTGACTGTCTTCTCTCACTATTTGTTGTTGTTATTGTTGTTATTGATGTTGTTATTGTTGTTGTTGTTGTTGTTGATTCATTACAATAGGCGTACTTTGCTCCAAAAAAATATGCTGTTTTGCGCAGCTTTTGCTGTCAGATGTAAAATGGCGGAGGAGTTTGTGGTTCTGATTGAGATTTTCAACATAAATTTTGCATTATGCCCAGGTTTGAAGTGTCTACTATGAGCATGGTACAGATTGTCAACATACATTGTGCAATATGCCTAAGTTTGAAGTGTCTACTATGGGCATGGTAAAGGAGACGTCACATCACTCTTCTGCTGTATTCTTGTGAATGTGCACGAACAGTCCTTGGTTTAGATCACAGGCTCTGAAGTCTCCTCTTTCGTCTTTGTAAACTCGTAGGCCTCCTATGTAGTATGCAATTTAGGCCTACGAAAGACAAGACTGTGGTTCAGTTGAGCCCTATTCTACTAGGTTCGTAGGCCTAAACGGATTAGTTAGTAGGTTAGCATAGGCAATGAACACAAGCTGGGGCTATAGAAGCTCTCTAATTTAAGTTGTTGTTGTTGTTTTTTTTAAGAGAAGACCAAATGACCAATGCCCTGTCCTAAACGTTAACTAAACTTTCGTAGGGAAAGTGTCTGTTTTAGCCCGTGATGAACCAAATTTAAAAACAACCTCGGCAAATTCGAGAGTTGTAATGGTATTTACCTCCCCTGGATAAGGACGAACACAATTTCGTCTTCATCTAAAGGCGCTGCCGCTTCACAACCGCAGGCACGAAGAACAGTTCGTAGGATATTCACGATTCCATAACCGGAAACGAAAGGAATCACTACGAATCAAGTTGTAAAGTTCTTTATTACCTCGATTAGTTCCCTACCCGCCAACCATTTTGTTTGCAACGGTCTGGATCACAGGCGCCATTTTGCTGCTAAACACGTTTTGATCAATAGCTCCACAATGGCTGAAGCGATTTTATTTTAAGTTTTGGTATACAGCTACTTTATATCATGGGCTATCCTACATTAGCAGTCCGGTTGTCCGGCAATAGATCCGTGGGTCAGTCGGACACTCCCAATGACACCTCTTTGTTCCAAAACATGCGTTTAGCCTGCTGTAAATAAGGGAAGACTATCGCACACTGTCCTCACTTTCATCAGCATCGTTATTTTCGTTGTCAGTGTTTTCTACCTGATCCTCACTATTGTCGCCGTCCTCTTCTTCATAGTCATCAACTGCAGCAGCAATCGCAAGAATTGTCATGTTTTGTTCGTTGACTTCCAACAGTGTATGGTATTAAAATGTTGTTTGTTGTTGTTGTTGTTGTTGTTGTTTGTTTGTTTTTAATAAAAGAAATGAACTCAATATTCTACTTGAGTAATAGTAAAGGCCACAGGACACTATAATTGTTGTATCCAATCGTGATCATCGTCATCTTCGTCGTCATGGTCCTCTTCTTCAAAAGTATCATCAATAGCCACATCGGCAATAATTGGAATGCTTTCATGCTTTGACTTTTAAAGGTCATTGCTATTAAACGTTTAGTGGTATTATCAACCTCCCTATTGTCCATCAATATTAACAAAGGCCACTGGACATATCTGAAGGCGAATGTCAGAGAACACAAAATATAGAACGATACTTTCTCGTCGTCGTCGTCGTCATCATTATCATCATCATCATCATCATCATCATCATCATCATCATCATCATCATCATCATCATCATCATCATCATCATCATCATCATCATCATTTTTTCCCCCAAGAAACTGGGTTATGGTTATGTCCAACACATAATAGCACATAACAACCTGGTTACAAAAAGATAGTCCAAGTATAAACAGTAGATGTACATATATCCATTCATACCGACAACATCATTATTATCGTCATCATCATCATCATCATCATCATCATCATCATCATCATCATCATCATCATCATCATCATCATCATCATCATCATCATCATCATCATCATCATCATCATTCTTGTTGTCGACGATGTGAATCACTGTCTGAGGTTAGAGGTTAATTCTTATAAAACTACCCAACAGTATTATTATAGTAATTCCAAGGTCAATAAGGCACCACAGATGATCGTTTAACGTGCGCTCTCCATCTTTCTCTGTCCTCAGAAACCTTCACGGTTTCATTCAGTGTCAAGCCAGTCCATTCTCGAATGTTGTCTTCCTACCTCTTTTTCTGTCTCCCTCTTCTTCTGCCTCCTTGCACCGTGCCTTGCAGGATGGTACAAATGATTTTTTGTAACGCTTTATTGTCCCTATAAAAAACTCAAGAGGTTGTTGGTGCTTTAGGTATTTCTCGTGGATTATTCTGAGGTTGTTGGTGCTTTAGCTATTTCTCGTTGATTATTCTGAGGTTGTTGGTGCTGTAGGTATTTCTCGTTGATTATTCTGAGGTTGTTGGTGCTGTAGGTATTTCTCGTTGATTATTCTGAGGTTGTTGGTGCTTTAGGTATTTCTCGTTGATTATTCTGAGGTTGTTGGTGCTTTAGGTATTTCTCGTTGATTATTCTGAGGTTGTTGGTGCTCTAGGTATTTCTCGTTGATTATTCTGAGGTTGTTGGTGCTGTATGTATTTCTCGTTGAATATTCTGAGGTTGTTGGTGCTTTAGGTATTTCTCGTTGATTATTCTGAGGTTGAAAATCTGTTCAGTGGTACTTCGTCGTGTCCTGAATCCTGCTTGTTCTTCAGCTATGATTTGTTCAGCTTGGGGTTTCAACCTGTTGAGTATTATTTTCAGGAGGACCTTGCTGGGATGGCTGATGAGGGTGAGGATGCGGTAAATTTCACACCCCTGAAGGTAACCCTTTTGTGAAGAGTGATCACAAGCGACTGGGTCCATGGTGTAGGCCACTCCTCACTCTGCCATATCTTGTTACATATAATGGTGAGTGCGCTGAGTGAGTGCGTCAATCATGGCTTCTCCTCCTGTTTGAAGCAATTCCGCGGGTAGGTTGTCCACTCTCGCTGGCTTCCCCTTTTTCAGCGATTGCACTACTTCCTCAAATTCTTTTCAAAGTATTGGGAGGATTTCTACTTCTTCTCTGTTCTGGTTACATGCTAGAACTGATGGGTCTCTGTTTGGTGTGTGGTTGTAAATGTTAGAGCAGTACTCTGTCCATGTATCTAAGACATCTTGTTCTTCTGTAAGGCATATGGGAGACGTGCTTTGGATCGTATGATAACAAGAACCACACTACAGAATAACATGCTGTAAATAAGGCGACAATTGTTTGCATATAGATACTACAGAATAAAACATTGTAAATAAGGGGACAATTTCTTGCAGATACAACATAATAAAAAATTGTCAATAAGGGGAGACTATACATACAGATACTACACAACAAGGGGAGACTATGCATATAAATACTACACGATAAGGGAGACTATACATACAGATACTACATTACATTACATTATGTTACATGATTATTGCTTTAGGTCCAGCGGACTCTTCCGAGCCAAATCAGGACCAGAGAGACGTTATCTCAAAATGTTATAAAGTGGTTCAAATCTTAAAAAAATAGACCTGTTACTCTTAAATACTCAAACAAACTTTCACCTGACACCTCTTGAAAAGTCTTCTTTAAAACTGATGTGTTAAAAATACGTTCTTTTTCCTCAATCAAATCACTAAATTCGGTCTTACCAATAAAATCCAACACAAAACGATATGGTTTATATGCGATAAAACAAACCAACATCATGTTAATATTTAAACAAGTGTTGACCATTGCATATTTTAAAAATCTCTTTGAAAGGTATTGAACCAAAATATTATTCTCTTTTATCAAGAAGGTCAGCACATTCAGACATGAAATGGCGAACAGAAAAGGATTTATCACATGCAAAGCACCATGGTGGTTCTTCTCCTTTTAACAGAAAACTCTGGGTTACATAAGTATGTGCAATGTGAAGGCGAGACAAACTGTTTCTTCTTTGCGAGTGGATGCAAAGTTAGGCAAAGAAGCTTACAAATCGGGAAGAATTTGAAATAATTTGTTGTTAATATGGTTAGACCAGTCAGTCTGGCACAGTCGTTTACAATAAGATCCAGTCATACAACGTAGGTCAGAGTAGGGAACAAACTGGAAAATCTCTGGAGGGAAATCGAGATGCAGAGCATCTTTAGTCGCTTTGTCCACTGCAATAATTATTGCCGCGGATGCCCATGTGACCAAGGACCCACATAAAAACTTTCTATTAATCTTTTTACCATCAGAACAGATAATATACAACAAGGGGAGACAATACATACAGATACTACACAACAATGGGAGACTAAACATACAGATACTACACAACAAGGGGAGGGGGGACTATACATACATATACTACACAATAAGGGGAGACTATACATACAGATACTACACAGCAAGGGGAGACTATTCATGCAGATACTATACAACAAGGGGAAACTATACATACATATACTACAAAATAAGGGGAGACCATACATACAGATACTACACAACAAGGGGAGACTATCGCACACTGTCCTCACTTTATAATATCGCCGCCGTCTTCAATCATCATCATCGTCATTTTCGTTGTTAGTGTTATCTACATGATCCTCACTATCGTCGCCGCCCTCCTCCGCAAAGGTATGAACTACAGCAGCAACCGCAAGAATTGTAATGTTTTGTCCGTTGACTTCCAAAGGTGTATAGAAATGAACTCAATATTCTTCATGAATAATAGAAGAGGCCACCGGACAATATCACTGTTGTCTTCAATCATCATCATCATCATCATCATCATCATCATCATCATCATCATCATCATCATCATCATCATCATCATCATCATCATCATCATCATCATCGTCATCATCGACATCTGCGTCGTCGTTATACCTTTCTTCATAATCATCACACCATCCACATCAGCAAAATTTGTAATGCTTTTATGCTTTGACTTTTAAAGGTCTTTGCTATCAAATTTTTAGTGTGATTTCATAAACCTCGCTATTGTCCATCAATATTAACAAAGGCCACTGCACAGATCTGAATATGAATGTCAGAGGACGCAACACACCAAACGATGTTTTCTCATCATCATCATCATCATCATCATCATCATCATCATCATCATCATCATCATCGTCATCATCATCATCATCATCATCATCATCATCATCATCATCATCATCATCATCACCACCACCATCGTCATCATTATCATCGTTATATTTATCCTCATCTTCATCTTCATCATCATCATCATCATCATCATCATCATCATCATCATCGTCGTCGTCATCATCATCATCATCATCATCGTCATCATTATCATCATCATCTTCATCTTCATCATCATCAATGAACATTGAGGTGTAACGTCTACCCACTCCATTGGCCATAGGGCAGACGGGGATAACCATCCCAGTGCATTAAGGGTAGGGACCTATATCAACACTGAACCTCCATTGACCATAGGACAGACGGGGATCACCATCCCAGTGCATTAAGGGGTAGGGACCTATATCAACACTGAACCACCATTGACCAAAGGGCAGACGGGGATAACCATCCCAGTGCATTAAGGTGTATGGACCAATATCAACACTGAATCACCAGAGCAATCATACTTCTAAAATGGACAGTGACAAAATGGACACCTTAATCTTACCAGTCACGGCGTGTCAGGCCAACGCTCAAACACTTGAGCTACGGCGGTAGGATGTGGAAGAATAAGAAAAAACAAGACAGGGATTTAAAAAAAAATAAAAAGCCTAGTCTACTATTAAAGAAGAGAGTTTTGCATTTAAAAGTAAAGAAAAACTATTACATAATACCTTCACTAAACAGCAGGCAGTATCATCATCGTCCAGCTTCAATAGTGACCAAAACGTGTAATACTTCAGGCTACTGTTGTAAGGTTAATGATTTGTCCACCGCCCTAGCTCAAGTGGTACAGAGTTCGCCTGGCACACCGATGACCCAGGTTCGAGTCCCGTAGTGGGCGATATAAAATGTGGTCATTTTTACTGTCCATTTTAGCAGTATGATTGCTCTGGTGGTTCAATGTTGATTCAAGTCCCTACCCCTCTTTCCTTGGGATGATTATGCCCGTCTGCCCTATCGCCAATGGTGGGTGTAGACGTTAAACCTCAAGTTCTTTTCTCTTCTCTGAGGTTAATGTTGCGACGCACACTGCCTCATCCAAATATTAAACAATCAGTGGAAAACGATTCCTTGTATTTATGAAAGATGCTAAGAATAAGCCAATGCAAAAGGATACTTTTTTAAAAATATTTATTTCCAGATTTATTTAACACACCAATAAGGAGAGACTATCGCACACTTTCATCACCTTATAGTATCGTTCTGATCTTCAATCATCATCATCGTTATTTTCATTGTCAGGGTTATATACGCGATCCTCACTATCGTCGCCGTCTTCCTGTTCATTGTAATCAACTATAGCACCGACTGCAAGAATTTAATGTTTTGTTCCTTGACTTCCAAAGTGAGTGGCATTCAAAAAACGTTTGTTGTTTTTTAAATAAAATAAATGAACTCAATATTTCACGTGAATAATAGTAGAGACCATCGGACACTTTAATTGTTGTATACAATCGTCATCATCGTCATCTTCGTCGTCACGGTCCTCTTCTTCATAATCACCATCAACTGCCAAATCGGCAATAATTGTAATGCTTTCATTCTTTGGCTTTTAAAGGTCATTGCTATTACACGTTTAGTTTTATTATCGACCTCGCTATTGTCCATCAATACTAACAAAGGCCACTGGACAGATATGAAGGCGAATGTCAGAGGACACAAAACATAGAACGATGCTTTGTCGTCGTCATCATCATCATCATCATCATCATCATCATCATCATCATCATCATCAGCATCATCATCATCATCATCATCATCATCAGCATCATCATCATTGTCCGCGACGACGCTAACTACTTCCTGATGTTAGAGTTTAATTCTCATAAAATTATCCCACAGTATTATTGATTGCAGAAGAAGAAGACGTAGAAGAAAGAATGAACATTGAGGTTTAACGTCTACACCCACCATTGACCATAGGGCAGATGGGGATCACCATCCCAGGACATCAGGGGTAAAGACCTGAATCAACACTGAACCACCAGAGCAATCATACTGCTAAAAGGGACAGTGACAAATGGCCACTGTTATCTTGTCCCATCACGGGATTCGAGCCTGGGTCATCGGCGTGCCAGGCCAACATTCTACCACTTGATCTACGGCGTTGGGTCGTTGTAGAAGAAGAAAAAGAAGAAGAAGAAGAAGAAGAAGAAGAAGAAGAAGAAGAAGAAGAAGAAGAAGAAGAAGAAGAAGAAGAAGGATTAAAAAAAGTAGTGTAATACTGTAGAAAAGAGTTATGCATTGAAAACTAAAGGAAGACTATTACACAATACACAACTCTACATCAGGCAGTATCATCATCGTACAACTCTATATCAGGCAGTGTCACAGGGCAGCTGTGATGAAACCAGGTAGAAAGTGTGGATGGGGAGTTAATGAGTTGGGGTAGTTACTGCGCGCTATCGTATGCATGGGTATGCGTGAAAACCGTGACTAAACAGCACAAGGGCGGTCAGCCAGTAGAGAAGGTTACTCACTGTGGTCAGAACACGTTTGGCAGAGCGACAAACAAGGTGTGCGGTCTTGTTTTCTCTGAGGTGGTAATGTTCTAGAAGTAAGGTGGGGACAGGTATTAACGGAAATAATATCTGGTTCCAAATAGGAAACTTAGGTGGAGGTGTTACATTGTGGTAGCAAGCTCGAGGAAAAGTTGAGCAAATATCTAAGTTGTGAATTTGTGGTAGGTTAGTGTCAGGTGTAATTCACTAACGGGAACTACTACGCTTCGGATACCTTACTTGGAGTACTGTGTAGGCAGCAGTGGAAAAGGGCTAGCTACAGGTACCGTTACAGTCGAGCCGTTGGGTGAGTGAGATGGTGTTCTTCCTTTACTGTGCATGTGACCAAGGGCCGGCTGTTTGGGGTGTTGAACGATAGCTGTGCGTGAGGCTGGGTGAAGTATGGTTGCACTGAGGAGAGTAAGGGTGCGACTGAAGAAGGGAGAATGAGGGAGGAGAATGGGGGTGAAGTGTGATGAAGGTAGGATGGAAGTGGTTGCTGTTGTTGAGGTTGCGGTTGCTCAAGATGGATAATGTGTTGATGATTTCATGTATTCATTTGCAGCATTGTTCGTTTCATGCTTTCATAATGTCATTTAGGTTTGAATTATGTGTTGATTACAAGAGACAGTAAAAGTAGTCAAGGGAAGTGAAATGGACAGCAGTGGCGCTTCCTCAAGATACAGGAATTAGTTAGTTAGTAAGGGGGGAGAGTGTGAGGAGGGAGGGGGACAGAATCGGGTGGACTTGACATTAACAATACGGCAAGCATGTTGCAGGTTCGAGGTTCGGATCGAAAGTCTTCGAAGGTCGTCATCGAGGTTTGTCATCGAAGGTTCGTCACCGAAAGTCGTTTGGGAAGCTCGTCGTATGCACCAGCGTCACGCGACAACAACGACGACATCTGGTCGGTTGGATCAGCAACATCATCACCACCCATTCGTCCACGTCCATGTTTGTGACGTCCTCATTGGTCCACCACCCATCTTCCCCGCGTGATCGTGACGTCGGTTGCGGGACCTAGCCTCGACGTTCCAGTTAGCCGACAGGAGGAGTCAGGCTGAGAGGCGTCGACGGCGGCAGGGCCGCCGCAACTACATCATCATCATCATCATCATCATCATCGTCATCGTCAGCGGCGGAGGGAGTGGCGACACCACAGCGACAGTCCAGCGTCAACCACAACGAGGAGGCAGCTACCTTTCGGAGCCATCAACGGGGACACCCTACTATCAGGTCGGCTCATTCTTTATTTGTCCCCCTCTCAACACTTGCCCCCTCTGTGCTCGGACGTTTGCAGTGCACAGTCGCTAGTTAGACGTGGTTGATCAGCAACCCCCGTTCATCTGACATTTCCATTTCATTGCTCATTGATCCATTGATTGTTCCATCACCATTTTTCTCGTTTCATGTGTAAATGTTGTATGTGTATGAGTGTGTGGTATGAATGAATAAATAGCTTGAAAGTTGTATATATAATTGTTGTGTTTTCATCCCTTCACGTCTGCGGGAAACTGTCATTCTGTCTGGGTTGTCTGCGTGTGTAAGGTGTTTGTTTGTGGCGTCTGCCCGGATAGAGTCGTGGCGGTGACATTTGGTGGAGATGCAGGGTATGGTGTGAGTGTGCCCAGACGTGAAGTTGTCTTGTGATTGTCTTGTGGTGTCCGAGTGTGTGAGGCGTGATTCGGTGAGAGTGTGCACCCCAGCGGGTGGTTGGAGGGAGTCAGGTCGCTGTTCAGCGGAGGCTCACAGCCGGCCTAGGTTCGACCACACGTGAGGGAAGGGGCCATTGCACTCTCCAACCGGTTCGCTACCTTGCAGGCCAGTTTCCACTGTTTGAGTGGGAGGAGGTGGGTGATAGATAGGTAAGGAAGATAGCTTAGATAGGTAGGTTAGTATCTAGGGCTAGGCTAGGTTAGGTAAGGTACGTAGGGTTGTTGTTGTTGTTGCTTGTTGTTGCTTTCCTTAAGCAGGATGGCATCGATCGAGGAGACTGAAGGAGTGTCACCGATCGCGGCTCGTACGCGTTCTCGCGTGGGTGTCACGATGGACGAGCGCACGGCGGCAGCAGCTGATACGGGAGTCACCGACTTACCTTTTACGATCGAGCAGCGGAGATCGCCGGTCAGGTCATCGCGTCGTGGGTCAGTGGACGACGAGACGACGACGTTTGAAGCCAGAGACACAGTGAGTGGTCCTTTTGTGACGGGATTTGGCGCGACCGGCGGGATGTCAGCAGGCACCGACTTCTATGGAGACCAAGATCGCCTGGGTGATGCAACGAGGCTGAAGAGGTTCGAGTCCAACCCCTACCGTTCAGTCTACAAGATCGAGGCGGCACAGACGCCGAGGACAGGACCGTTCGCGGACGAGACGCCGATGGAGAGGATCTTGAGACTCGCCAAGCGCGAAGGACTGAAGGGCCAGGCAGCGTTAGACTACGCGATAGACCAAGCGGCTAGGGAGGAAGACGCAAACCGGAGAGAGAGAGAGAGGGAGAGAGAGATGGCGCACGAGATAGCGATGGCGCAACTTAGGTTGCAGGAAGGCGCCGGGAACCGCAGGAATCGTCAACCCGAGTTCGAGACGGTCAAGCTTAGGTTACCGTTCTTCGAGGATAAGGACGACCTAGAAACCTACTTGTGTCAGTTCGAGCGGTTCGCCAAGGCTCAAGACTGGAAGAAGGACACGTGGGCTATTCGCTTGGGGACCTTGCTGAAGGGGAAGGCGAGGGAAGTTTACGTTGGCTTGAACGAGGACGACTCTGCCGACTACGAGATCCTGAAGGCAGCGTTGTTGGTACGTTTCAACCTGACGGCCGAGACGTATCGCAAGAAGTTTCGCCAGCTACGAAGGGAGCCACCAGAGACTTTCAAACAGTACCTGCGGAAGTCAGAGTTGTTCCTGGAGCGCTGGATGGGACTAGCGAACAAGAAGGCCACGTATGCGGACTTACTTGACCTAGTGCTGATGGAGCAGATGATCAACGGTATGACGCCAGAACTGGTCACGTTCGTGCGCGAGCGCAACCCAGCAACGGTGGAGGAGGCCGCGACGTTAGCGCAGCAGTATGTCGACGCCAGAGCCGGGACCAACTTACGTTTTCCACCCCGTCAACCCTTTACGCCCAGGGACAAGAGCGAGGGCCGCGAGCCAGCGGGACCGCGACCCAACTCGCCTGACAAGCGGGTGTGCTACACTTGCGGACAGAAAGGGCATCTGAAGCGTGATTGTCCGAAACGCAGCGAGCGGAGTGGAGCAGCGTTGCGCATCTTGAAGGAGGCAGGCAAGGAGGGAGATCCTCGGTTCCAGAGCCAAGTGGTAGTGGAAGGTGTTCCGCTAACGGCTGTGAGGGACACGGGGGCCGACTTGATTTGCCTGCGGAAGGGAGAGGTTGCCAACCTTATCTACACAGGACGCACGCGGCGCGTCGGATTCGCCGTTCGCCAGCTATCCAAGTCACTGCCGACAGCGTGGGTACAGCTGGAGTCGCCATTCTACACCGGGAGAGTGGAGGTAGTGGTGGTACCAGACTTGACTTACCCAGTGGTGCTCGGCAACTGGGCGAGGACGGAACAGCAAGGTGACACAGCACTGCCGGTGTTCGTCGAGGGAGCCGCAGAGTGTTGCGCGGTGCAGACCAGAGCGCAGGCGGCCAAGGAGCAGGTTGCTGCGGAACCATCGGTAGTCGGACCAGGCAAGAGCATCGTCGCGACGCCAAAGGAGATTCGTCAACTACAGTCGGAAGACGGCGAGCTTGCGAAGGTGCGACAGTTAGCAGACCGGAAGGCAGGAAAGGAGCAACGAGGCAAAGGGCAGGTGGCATTTGTCTGGAAGCAAGACCTTTTGTACCGCGAGTACACAGGACAGGACAAAGTGGATCGCAGCCAGTTGGTGGTACCAGCCAAGCTTCGACCGGAGGTGCTACGCGTGGGACACGACACGCCTATGGCTGAACACCGAGGAGCTAAGGAGACCCTAGATCAGGTGTGGACCAAGTACTACTGGCCAGGGATGTGCCGCGATGTCCGGAAGTACTGTGCTTCATGCGACGTGTGCCAGCGAACGACGCCAAAGGGGAGAGCCAGGAGGGTACCGTTTCAGAGAGCCGGCAAGAACAGGAAGTTGAAGCGGTACGTGGAACGTGCGGCAGAACCGGAACCGACGGTGGCCGTCGTGTTGGACCAAACTGAGACAGAGAGAACCTCAGACGTCAGCTATCAGGGCACCGTACCACTGATACCGCTTGAAGCGAGCGAAGGGCCGGTGGACATACGGATAGACACGGAGCTATCCGCGCTACATGAGAGAGCACCGCCGCTGGACGAGTGCGAGGTGATGTTGACCGACGACAGCCCTGAACGTAACCGACAGCATCCGCTACCATTTTCGCAGATGGAAGTCGCCAAGAGTGAAGTGGAACCGATGCTGGAGCGGGGCGTTACCGAGTCGTGTACATCGCCGTACAGAGCACCGATCGTGCGAGTAAGGAAGAAGGGAGAAGTCAACAGAAGGGATGACTGCCAGGAAGCTTTCAACAAGTTGGAGGGAGCGCTGACCAGTGAGCCAGTGGTCAAGTTACCGAACCTGGACAAGGAGTTCATCCTGAGGACAGATGCATCTGAGCAAGGGCTAGGAGCTGCACTGATGCAAGGAACCGGTGAGGGTGTGCAACCAGTGGGGTTTGCCAGCAAGAAGCTGTTGCCAGCAGAGCGGAATTACTCCACCATCGAGAAGGAGTGTTTGGCAGTCGTGTGGGCGGTACAACGGTTTGAACCGTACTTGTTTGGACGGCACTTTTGGCTGGAGACAGACCATCGACCGCTGCAGTACCTGCAGAGAACGCACCTCAACAGTGCCAGACTCACCCGATGGGCTATGCAGTTGCAGGCCTATGTCTTCACAGTTCGACCGATTCCAGGAAGAGACAACATAGAGGCGGATTTCCTCAGCAGATCTGACCCTGTGGAAGATTAAGTTTTGAACTCTCCGTAGTTTCGTCTTGGGAGGGGGGTGTGTCACAGGGCAGCTGTGATGAAACCAGGTAGAAAGTGTGGATGGGGAGTTAATGAGTTGGGGTAGTTACTGCGCGCTATCGTATGCATGGGTATGCGTGAAAACCGTGACTAAACAGCACAAGGGCGGTCAGCCAGTAGAGAAGGTTACTCACTGTGGTCAGAACACGTTTGGCAGAGCGACAAACAAGGTGTGCGGTCTTGTTTTCTCTGAGGTGGTAATGTTCTAGAAGTAAGGTGGGGACAGGTATTAACGGAAATAATATCTGGTTCCAAATAGGAAACTTAGGTGGAGGTGTTACATTGTGGTAGCAAGCTCGAGGAAAAGTTGAGCAAATATCTAAGTTGTGAATTTGTGGTAGGTTAGTGTCAGGTGTAATTCACTAACGGGAACTACTACGCTTCGGATACCTTACTTGGAGTACTGTGTAGGCAGCAGTGGAAAAGGGCTAGCTACAGGTACCGTTACAGTCGAGCCGTTGGGTGAGTGAGATGGTGTTCTTCCTTTACTGTGCATGTGACCAAGGGCCGGCTGTTTGGGGTGTTGAACGATAGCTGTGCGTGAGGCTGGGTGAAGTATGGTTGCACTGAGGAGAGTAAGGGTGCGACTGAAGAAGGGAGAATGAGGGAGGAGAATGGGGGTGAAGTGTGATGAAGGTAGGATGGAAGTGGTTGCTGTTGTTGAGGTTGCGGTTGCTCAAGATGGATAATGTGTTGATGATTTCATGTATTCATTTGCAGCATTGTTCGTTTCATGCTTTCATAATGTCATTTAGGTTTGAATTATGTGTTGATTACAAGAGACAGTAAAAGTAGTCAAGGGAAGTGAAATGGACAGCAGTGGCGCTTCCTCAAGATACAGGAATTAGTTAGTTAGTAAGGGGGGAGAGTGTGAGGAGGGAGGGGGACAGAATCGGGTGGACTTGACATTAACAATACGGCAAGCATGTTGCAGGTTCGAGGTTCGGATCGAAAGTCTTCGAAGGTCGTCATCGAGGTTTGTCATCGAAGGTTCGTCACCGAAAGTCGTTTGGGAAGCTCGTCGTATGCACCAGCGTCACGCGACAACAACGACGACATCTGGTCGGTTGGATCAGCAACATCATCACCACCCATTCGTCCACGTCCATGTTTGTGACGTCCTCATTGGTCCACCACCCATCTTCCCCGCGTGATCGTGACGTCGGTTGCGGGACCTAGCCTCGACGTTCCAGTTAGCCGACAGGAGGAGTCAGGCTGAGAGGCGTCGACGGCGGCAGGGCCGCCGCAACTACATCATCATCATCATCATCATCATCATCATCGTCATCGTCAGCGGCGGAGGGAGTGGCGACACCACAGCGACAGTCCAGCGTCAACCACAACGAGGAGGCAGCTACCTTTCGGAGCCATCAACGGGGACACCCTACTATCAGGTCGGCTCATTCTTTATTTGTCCCCCTCTCAACACTTGCCCCCTCTGTGCTCGGACGTTTGCAGTGCACAGTCGCTAGTTAGACGTGGTTGATCAGCAACCCCCGTTCATCTGACATTTCCATTTCATTGCTCATTGATCCATTGATTGTTCCATCACCATTTTTCTCGTTTCATGTGTAAATGTTGTATGTGTATGAGTGTGTGGTATGAATGAATAAATAGCTTGAAAGTTGTATATATAATTGTTGTGTTTTCATCCCTTCACGTCTGCGGGAAACTGTCATTCTGTCTGGGTTGTCTGCGTGTGTAAGGTGTTTGTTTGTGGCGTCTGCCCGGATAGAGTCGTGGCGGTGACAGGCAGTATCATCATCGTACAACTCTACATCAGGCAGTATCATCATCGTACAACTCTACGTCAAGCAGTATCATTATTGTACAACTCTACATCATGCAGTATCATCATCGTACAACTCTACATCAGGCAATATCATCATTGTACAACTCTACATCAGGCAGTATCATCATCGTACAACTCTACACCAGGCAGTATCATCATCGAACACTTCTACATCAGGCAGTATCATCATCGTACAACTCTACATCAGGCAGTCTCATTATCGTACAACTCTACATCAGGCAGTATCATCATCGTACAACACTACATCAGGCAGTATCATCATCGTACAACTCTACATCAGGCAGTATCATCATCGTACAACTCTATATCAGGCAGTATCATCATCGTACAACTCTACATCAGGAAGTATCATCATCGTACAACTCTACATCAGTCAGTATCATCATTGTACAACTTTACATCAGGCAGTATTATCATTGTACAACTCTACACCAGGCAGTATCATCATTGTACAACTCTACATCAGGCAGTATCATTATCGTACAACTCTACATCAGGCAATATAATTATCGTAGAACTCTACATCAGGCAGTATCATTATCGTACAACTCTACATCAGGCAATATCATTATCGTAGAACTCTACATCAGGCAGTATCATTAACGTACAACTCTACATCAGGCAGTATCGTTATCGTGCAGCTTCAATAGTGACCAAAACTTTTAAGACTTAAGGTTACTGTTGTGAGGTTAATGTTGTGACGCACACTGCCTCATCCATGTATTAAAATCAGTGGAAAACAATTTATTGTATTTATGAAAGAATCCAATTTACAAGGATAATTTGAAACAAAGGAAACCAAACTAATCTAGAAATACTTTGAAATATTTTGGGGAATCAGAACGAGTCAAATGTCGGCCCGTTGGACACCATGCCTCAACAACGCATTTTCACCAAAATGTATAAGGACGTGACCACGGTTAGTTTCCAAACTCCCGTTCCATCATATTTACTCTACAGCAAAGGACATGACCACGGTTATTTTCAAAACTCCCGTTCCATCATATTAACTCTACAGCAAAGGTCAAGACCACTGTTAGTTTCCAAACTCCCGTTCCATCATATTAACTCTACAGCAAAGGTCAAGATCACGGGCGCCATTTTGCTGCTCAACACGTTGTGCTCAATATCTCCACAACGGCTGAAGTGATTTTGTTGAATTTTGGTATACACATACTATAAAAAATTGGTCATACTGCAATAGTAGTCCGCCAACCTACAACAGCAGACCGCCATCCTAAATCATAGGCCTTCCTATAACAGCAATCTGCCATCCCACAATAGCAATCTTTCAACCTACAACAGAAATGTCATCCTACAACAGCAATGTCATCCTACAATAGCAGTCTGTCATTTACAATAGCAGTCCGCCATCATGCGATAGCAGTCTGTCATCTTACAACAGCAATGTCATCCTACAACAACAGTCTGTCATCCTACAATAGCAGTCTGTTACCTATAATACCAGTATGTCATCCTACAATAACCGTCTGTCATCTTACAATAGCAGTCCTTCATCCTACAATAGCAAAATGTCGTCGTACAATAGCAGGATGTCATCCTACAACAGCATTCTATCATCCTACAAAGGCTGTCTGTCATCCTACAATAGTAGTGTGTCATCCTACAATAGCAGTCTATCATTCTACAATAGCAGTCTGTCATTCTACAATAGCAGTCTATCATCCTACAATAGCAGTCGGTCAATCTACAATTCTGCCATGATTTGACAAAACCGAGTAAGTCCACCTAAGGTCGAAAATGAGTTTTTTGCGCCATCAAACTTGCAAGAGAATGACGCATCTTACCTGTAAAAATCAAATCCGAACTATGTTTAGATTTGGAGATATCATAGAGTAAGTCCTTGTTAAAAAAAAATTTAAGTGGGGGAATAAACTGATAAAACCAAGCAAGTCCCCTGCGATTTTGTTTCGGCGATCCTCTGGCTGATGCTCGAGTTGGCATGATGACGTCATTTTCTACAATAACCTGACAAAGAAAAGTAAGTCCTCCCGACCAATGAGAAAGCGCCTTAAGATGAAGTGGACCAGTGAGAATCCATGTTATTGCTGCTGTGCAATATTATTTTCCTGGGAAAATGATGACGAAATTTCGGTCAGCAAAGGACGTGTTCGACTTTTTTGAAAAAGAGTTTTCTTCATGTACTTTCCTGCCCACCATGAAGGATCCTGTAGATCTTCCGCCTACGCGGCAACTTCCAAGAGGTGTGGAAATAAACAAACAATCCTATCCTATCCTATCCTATCCTATCCTATCCTATCCTATCCTATCCTATCCTATCCTGTCCCGTAACCATGAGGTCGTAGGGGCACCACAGATGATCGTTTAACCAGCCTACTCCATCTCTCTCTGTCCTCAGCAGTCCTGATGGCTTCGCTCAGTGTCAAACCAGTCCATTCTCGAATGTTGTCCTCCCACCTCTTTTTCGGTCTCCCTCTTCTTCTACCTCCTTGCACTGTGCCTTGCAGAATAGTCTTTGCAAGGCCTGATGATCTGGTGACGTGGCCATACCATCGGAGTTTCCGTTTCTTCACCACTGTGAGCAGGTCATCGTGTTGTCAAATAGCTTGTGTGATGGTCTGTCGGACTTCGTCGTTGGTGATGTGTTGGGTATAGGAAATGCCCAGAAGTCTTCTGTAGGACCTCATCTCCATGCTTTGTATTCTTCGTTGTAGATCTGCTGTGAGGGTCCATGCTTCGCAAGCATATAGGAAGATGGAGATGACAAGGGAGCGCAGCAGTCTTACTTTGGAATGTAGAATGATGGTCCTGTCTTTCCAAATGGCTTCAACCTTGTCAGGGCAGCAGTTGTTTGTGCGATCCTGGAGAGGACTTCCTGTCGGGACCCATTGTCTGATACAATGGCTCCTAAATATTTGAAGCTATGCACTGTGTTGAGGATTGGCCTTGGACTTGATGTCCGTTTGATGCCATTTGTTGTTGGTCATCATTTCGTCTTACTGCACAATATTTCAATTCCACAAGCTTTGGAGGTGGTGTCAAGCCTCTGTACCAATGTTCAAGTTCTTGTTCCTCTCCAGCCAATCCATCGATGTCATCCGCAAAACGAAGATTGGAAATTGCTCTACCCCCTATGCTGACTGTGCCTTCGTGATCTGCAAGAGCATCTGACATGATGCGCTCTAGGAAGATGTTGAAGGGTGTTGGAGAGAGTAGGCATCCTTGACGCACACCGATTGTTGTTCTGAACCAGTTCCCGATGGCGCTGTTGTGGAGGACTGCACTGGTAGCCTTGTCATACAGGTTTTTGATGACTTCAATAATTTTAGGTCTGATGTTGTACGCTTTCATTGTTGCCCACAGAGCTGCATGCCAGACTCGGTCAAACGTTTTCTTGAAGTCTATGAACACATGATATAGATGTTGTTGGTGCTGTAGGTATTTCTCACAGATTATTCTGAGGTTGAAAATCTGTTCAGTGGTACTTCGCCCTGCCCTTAATCCTGCTTGTTCTTCAGCTATGATTTTTTCATCTTGGGGTTTCAACTTGTTGAGTAATATTTTCAGGAGGACCTTGCTGGGATGGATGATGAGGCTGACGGTGCGGTAATTTTCACACTCCTGAAGGTTACCTTTTTTGGGAAGAGTGATGACAAGCGACTGGGCCCATGCTATAGGCCACTCTCCACTCTGCCAGATCTTGTTACAGATAATAGTGAGGGCATAAATCATCGCTTCTCCTCCTGCTTGTAGCAGTTCCGCGGGTATGTTGTCCACTCCCGCTGACTTCCCTTTCTTTAGCGATTGCACTGCTGCCTCAACTTCTTCCCGGAGAATTGGGAGGATTTCTTCTTCTCTGTTCTCGGTACATGCTAGAACTGATGGGTTTCCATTTGGTGTATGGTTGTAAAGGTCAGAGCAGTACTCTGTCCATCTGTCCAAGACTTCTTGTTCTTCTGTAAGGCATATGCCAGACTTGCTTTGGATCGCGGAGACTTTGGGCTGTTTGAAACTTGTCAGCCGCTTTACAGTCTGGTAGGCCTTCTTGCTGTTGTTCTTGTTCAGACTGTTCTCTATTTCCTGGCATTGATCTTCTATCCAGTTCTTATTTGCTGTGCGCATGCCTTTTCGGATGTCATTGTTGATTTTTCGGTAGCCATCAGCTCCATGTGAGATGTTCTTTTTCTTTCTTTTTTTAAATCTCTCTTCGTTTATCACACAGATCCAAAAGTTCAAGTGTGATCCACGGCTTCTTCTTTGATCGGTGCTTGCCAAGGATCTCAGTGGCGGCATCTGTCACAGCTGAGTTGAAGGTGGTGGTCATGGTGTTGACATCTACTTCACCAGCCCCCAAAATGAGCAGTGGTGCAAATTTCCCTTCAATTGTGGCCTGAAATAGTTCTGCCACCTCCGGGTCTTGCAGTTTGTCCAGGTCGAACTTCAGTCTTGTGCAGTATTTACTCTCTTCAAGTGGAGCCGGAAAGACATCATCAAGAGATCGTGGTCACTTCCGATGTCTGCTCCTGGAAAAGTGCGTTTCCTGCCAATGTTGATGCTTGATCTGAAGCGTTTCTTGACCATGATGTAGTCTATTTGGTTGTGATGCTCCCCCCTGGGACTGTGCCATGTCCATCGTCTGGAGTTTTTGTGGAGACCAAGCGTGTTTGCCAGTACCAGATTGTTGTATCTGGCAAACTCCAAGAATCTCAGACCCCTGTCATTTGTCTCGTTGTTGCAGTGGGGTCCACATGTGTCTCCCCAGTTGTGGTGCGCATCTTGGCCAACCTTGGCATTCCAGTCGCCTTGCACTATGACTATGTCCTTCTTCGGCACTTGGTCAAGGACCGCCTGTAGATTTTCATAAAAATCCTCCACTTCGCTGTCGTCATAGTCTGATGTTGGGGCATAGGTCTGGATGATGGTGATGTTGAAAGGGGCTGCTCTCAGGCGGATGGTAATGAGTCTACTGGGCGGCAACCCATGACAGTGGCTAGGATGTTCTTGTGGACCAAGAATTCAACGCCGTGTTCGTGCCTGTCATCTCTACCGCTAAAATAGAGCTTGTGGCCTTTGTCTGTCGTTGTTTCACCTAGGCCTTTCCAGCGCAGTTCGCTAATGCCTAGAACGTTCCATCGATAGCGGTCCAACTCGTGGGCCAGTTCTTCTAATTTTCCTTCCGCAGTTAGGGTCCTGACATTCCAGGTTCCTATGATGATGTTGTTTCTCGTGCGGATCTTGCTAAATTGTCCATCAGTAGCATACTTAACACCCCCGTCCTGGTGGCCAACGGAAGGCGCGGTCCTTGAGCCGGGCGACGACCTATCCGGTATGGAATTAGTGGATAGTGTCATCATGCATGTAGTGTGTCTTGGGCAAAAAAGGACCTGGCGGTGCCCAATCCTCTCCAGGCTGTTGGGCACAGCCGAAATCCACGAATACAGTGTGGCTCGCCTTGGCCCCGAGCACGTGGTCGTTGAACCTGTAGCAACGTGAGGTTCCTCGCCCTGGCCGGTGACTTCTGTGTAGAAGACTTTCGCCCAGTGATGCCGTGCTAACATTACCCCTTTTAGTCGCCTCTTACGACACGCCGGGAAACGTTGGGCCTATTCTATTCAGTGCCCGAACCCACAAACAAACAGCAACAAATATATTACAGACACACAACAAGGGCAACAAAATACAAGACATACACGTGGTGTAAAGGCAGGAAGATCGCTACAATAGGAAACTGAAAGGAAAATAGTTTTGTATTTTTAAAATTAAATTGGCTGCATCTAATATTATTTTGAAGGGAGAGCAAAACAACCCATGACTCCTGCATACCAACCCAGGAATATTAAGTGAAGAATGGCTAAAAACAATAAACAGGCACACATATACACTCACTGTAACTGCCGCACCCACATCTTACAAAACCCAACTTATGTGACTCATCTCGTCAGACTTTATAACAAAGAAACGAAACGGCCTATGGGACTTACTTGGTTTGGTGAATTTTGAAAACAAGGATTTACTTAATAATAAACTGACAAAACCAAGCGGATTTGATTTACTTGGTTTTGTGAATTTTTTTAACAAGGATTTAATTCAATAATAAACTGACAAAACCAAGCGGGTGACTTGCTTGGTTTTGTCATGTTCTCAACAAAGATCTATCTCAAGAATAATCTGACAAAACAAAGCAAGTCACCCGCTTGGTTTTGTCAGTTTATTATTGAATTAAATCCAAGCGGATTTGACTTACTTGGTCTTGTGAATTTTTTTAACAAGGATTTAATTCAATAATAAACTGACAAAACCAAGCGGGTGACTTGCTTGGTTTTGTCATGTTCTCAACAAAGATCTATCTCAAGAATAATCTGACAAAACAAAGCAAGTCCACAAATAGTCTTAAAACATCAAATCTATCAAACATTTCTTTAACATTCAAGGTATGCACTCTTAAATCGAGGAATTGCATTATAATATGCCCTTAAACTTCCAGAAACGATCGCGTAATATAGCGCAACACAAAACGTCGATTTTCTCGAAAGTAGGTTTTGTGGACTTGCTCGGTTTTGTCAGTTCACGGCAGAATTGCAGTCTATCATTCTACAATAGCAGTCTGTCATTCTGCAATAGCAGTCCGCAATACTACAATATTAGTCTGCCAATATACAACAGCAGTCCGCCCTACTACAATATTAGTCTGCCAATATAAAATAGTCCGCCATACTACAATATTAGTCTGCCAATATACAATAGCAGTCCGCCATACTACAATATTAGTCTGCCAATATACAATAGCAGTCCGCCATACTACAATATTAGTCTGCCAATATACAATAGCAGTCCGCTATACTACAATAATAGTCTGCCAATAGACAATAGTAGTCCGCCCTACTACAATATTAGTCTGCCAATATACAATTGCAGTCCGCCATACTACAATATTAGTCTGCCAATATACAATAGCAGCCCGCTATACTACAATATTAGTCTGCCAATAGACAATAGTAGTCCGCCCTACTACAATATTAGTCTGCCAATATACAATTGCAGTCCGCCATACTACAATATTAGTCTGCCAATAGACAATAGTAGTCCGCCCTACTACAATATTAATCTGCCAATATACAATTGCAGTCCGCCATACTACAATATTAGTCTGCCAATATACAATAGCAGCCCGCTATACTACAATATTAGTCTGCCAAAGATACAATAGCAGTCCGCCCTACTACAATATTAGTCTGCCAAAGATACAATAGCACTGCGCTATACTACAATATTAGTCTGCCAATATACAATAGCAGCCCGCTATACTACAATATTAGTCTGCCAAAGATACAATAGCAGTCCGCCCTACTACAATATTAGTCTGCCAAAGATACAATAGCAGTCCGCCCTACTACAATATTAGTCTGCCAAAGATACAATAGCAGTCCACCCTACTACAATATTAGTCTGCCAAAGATACAATAGCAGTCCGCCCTACTACAATATTAGTCTGCCAAAGATACAATAGCAGTCCGCCCTACTACAATATTAGTCTGCCAAAGATACAATAGCAGTCCGCCCTACTACAATATTAGTCTGCCAAAGATACAATAGCAGTCCGCCCTACTACAATATTAGTCTGCCAAAGATACAATAGCAGTCCGCCCTACTACAATATTAGTCTGCCAAAGATACAATAGCAGTCCGCCCTACTACAATATTAGTCTGCCAAAGATACAATAGCAGTCCGCCCTACTACAATATTAGTCTGCCAAAGATACAATAGCAGTCCGCCCTACTACAATATTAGTCTGCCAAAGATACAATAGCAGTCCGCCCTACTACAATATTAGTCTGCCAAAGATACAATAGCAGTCCGCCCTACTACAATATTAGTCTGCCAAAGATACAATAGCAGTCCGCCCTACTACAATATTAGTCTGCCAAAGATACAATAGCAGTCCACCCTACTACAATATTAGTCTGCCAAAGATACAATAGCAGTCCGCCCTACTACAATATTAGTCTGCCAAAGATACAATAGCAGTCCGCCCTACTACAATATTAGTCTGCCAAAGATACAATAGCAGTCCGCCCTACTACAATATTAGTCTGCCAAAGATACAATAGCAGTCCACCCTACTACAATATTAGTCTGCCAAAGATACAATAGCAGTCCGCCCTACTACAATATTAGTCTGCCAAAGATACAATAGCAGTCCGCCCTACTACAATAATAGTCTGCCAAAGATACAATAGCAGTCCGCCCTACTACAATATTAGTCTGCCAAAGATACAATAGCAGTCCGCCCTACTACAATATTAGTCTGCCAAAGATACAATAGCAGTCCACCCTACTACAATATTAGTCTGCCAAAGATACAATAGCAGTCCGCCCTACTACAATATTAGTCTGCCAAAGATACAATAGCAGTCCGCCCTACTACAATATTAGTCTGCCAAAGATACAATAGCAGTCCGCCCTACTACAATATTAGTCTGCCAAAGATACAATAGCAGTCCGCCCTACTACAATATTAGTCTGCCAAAGATACAATAGCAGTCCGCCCTACTACAATATTAGTCTGCCAAAGATACAATAGCAGTCCGCCCTACTACAATATTAGTCTGCCAAAGATACAATAGCAGTCCGCCCTACTACAATATTAGTCTGCCAAAGATACAATAGCAGTCCGCCCTACTACAATATTAGTCTGCCAAAGATACAATAGCAGTCCGCCCTACTACAATATTAGTCTGCCAAAGATACAATAGCAGTCCCACCCTACTACAATATTAGTCTGCCAAAGATACAATAGCAGTCCGCCCTACTACAATATTAGTCTGCCAAAGATACAATAGCAGTCCGCCCTACTACAATATTAGTCTGCCAAAGATACAATAGCAGTCCGCCCTACTACAATATTAGTCTGCCAAAGATACAATAGCAGTCCACCCTACTACAATATTAGTCTGCCAAAGATACAATAGCAGTCCGCCCTACTACAATATTAGTCTGCCAAAGATACAATAGCAGTCCGCCCTACTACAATATTAGTCTGCCAAAGATACAATAGCAGTCCACCCTACTACAATATTAGTCTGCCAAAGATACAATAGCAGTCCGCCCTACTACAATATTAGTCTGCCAAAGATACAATAGCAGTCCGCCCTACTACAATATTAGTCTGCCAAAGATACAATAGCAGTCCGCCCTACTACAATATTAGTCTGCCAAAGATACAATAGCAGTCCACCCTACTACAATATTAGTCTGCCAAAGATACAATAGCAGTCCGCCCTACTACAATATTAGTCTGCCAAAGATACAATAGCAGTCCGCCCTACTACAATATTAGTCTGCCAAAGATACAATAGCAGTCCGCCCTACTACAATATTAGTCTGCCAAAGATACAATAGCAGTCCGCCCTACTACAATATTAGTCTGCCAAAGATACAATAGCAGTCCGCCCTACTACAATATTAGTCTGCCAAAGATACAATAGCCATCCGCCCTACTACAATATTAGTCTGCCAAAGATACAATAGCAGTCCGCCCTACTACAATATTAGTCTGCCAAAGATACAATAGCCATCAGCCCTACTACAATATTAGTCTGCCAAAGATACAATAGCAGTCCGCCCTACTACAATATTAGTCTGCCAAAGATACAATAGCAGTCCGCCCTACTACAATATTAGTCTGCCAAAGATACAATAGCAGTCCGCCCTACTACAATATTAGTCTGCCAAAGATACAATAGCAGTCCGCCCCTACTACAATATTAGTCTGCCAAAGATACAATAGCAGTCCGCCCTACTACAATATTAGTCTGCCAAAGATACAATAGCAGTCCGCCCTACTACAATATTAGTCTGCCAAAGATACAATAGCAGTCCGCCCTACTACAATATTAGTCTGCCAAAGATACAATAGCAGTCCGCCCTACTACAATATTAGTCTGCCAAAGATACAATAGCAGTCCGCCCTACTACAATATTAGTCTGCCAATATACAATAGCAGTCCGCCCTACTACAATATTAGTCTGCCAAAGATACAATAGCAGTCCGCCCTACTACAATATTAGTCTGCCAAAGATACAATAGCAGTCCGCCTACTACAATATTAGTCTGCCAAAGATACAATAGCAGTCCGCCCTACTACAATATTAGTCTGCCAAAGATACAATAGCAGTCCGCCCTACTACAATATTAGTCTGCCAAAGATACAATAGCAGTCCGCCCTACTACAATATTAGTCTGCCAAAGATACAATAGCAGTCCGCCCTACTACAATATTAGTCTGCCAAAGATACAATAGCAGTCCGCCCTACTACAATATTAGTCTGCCAAAGATACAATAGCAGTCCGCCCTACTACAATATTAGTCTGCCAAAGATACAATAGCAGTCCGCCCTACTACAATATTAGTCTGCCAAAGATACAATAGCAGTCCGCCTACTACAATATTAGTCTGCCAAAGATACAATAGCAGTCCGCCCTACTACAATATTAGTCTGCCAAAGATACAATAGCAGTCCGCCCTACTACAATATTAGTCTGCCAAAGATACAATAGCAGTCCGCCCTACTACAATATTAGTCTGCCAAAGATACAATAGCAGTCCGCCCTACTACAATATTAGTCTGCCAAAGATACAATAGCAGTCCGCCCTACTACAATATTAGTCTGCCAAAGATACAATAGCAGTCCGCCCTACTACAATATTAGTCTGCCAAAGATACAATAGCAGTCCGCCCTACTACAATATTAGTCTGCCAAAGATACAATAGCAGTCCGCCCTACTACAATATTAGTCTGCCAAAGATACAATAGCAGTCCGCCCTACTACAATATTAGTCTGCCAAAGATACAATAGCAGTCCGCCCTACTACAATATTAGTCTGCCAAAGATACAATAGCAGTCCGCCCTACTACAATATTAGTCTGCCAAAGATACAATAGCAGTCCGCCCTACTACAATATTAGTCTGCCAAAGATACAATAGCAGTCCGCCCTACTACAATATTAGTCTGCCAAAGATACAATAGCAGTCCGCCCTACTACAATATTAGTCTGCCAAAGATACAATAGCAGTCCGCCCTACTACAATATTAGTCTGCCAAAGATACAATAGCAGTCCGCCCTACTACAATATTAGTCTGCCAAAGATACAATAGCAGTCCGCCCTACTACAATATTAGTCTGCCAAAGATACAATAGCAGTCCGCCCTACTACAATATTAGTCTGCCAAAGATACAATAGCAGTCCGCCCTACTACAATATTAGTCTGCCAAAGATACAATAGCAGTCCGCCCTACTACAATATTAGTCTGCCAAAGATACAATAGCAGTCCGCCCTACTACAATATTAGTCTGCCAAAGATACAATAGCAGTCCGCCCTACTACAATATTAGTCTGCCAAAGATACAATAGCAGTCCGCCCTACTACAATATTAGTCTGCCAAAGATACAATAGCAGTCCGCCCTACTACAATATTAGTCTGCCAAAGATACAATAGCAGTCCGCCCTACTACAATATTAGTCTGCCAAAGATACAATAGCAGTCCGCCCTACTACAATATTAGTCTGCCAAAGATACAATAGCAGTCCGCCCTACTACAATATTAGTCTGCCAAAGATACAATAGCAGTCCGCCCTACTACAATATTAGTCTGCCAAAGATACAATAGCAGTCCGCCCTACTACAATATTAGTCTGCCAAAGATACAATAGCAGTCCGCCCTACTACAATATTAGTCTGCCAAAGATACAATAGCAGTCCGCCCTACTACAATATTAGTCTGCCAAAGATACAATAGCAGTCCGCCCTACTACAATATTAGTCTGCCAAAGATACAATAGCAGTCCGCCCTACTACAATATTAGTCTGCCAAAGATACAATAGCAGTCCGCCCTACTACAATATTAGTCTGCCAAAGATACAATAGCAGTCCGCCCTACTACAATATTAGTCTGCCAAAGATACAATAGCAGTCCGCCCTACTACAATATTAGTCTGCCAAAGATACAATAGCAGTCCGCCCTACTACAATATTAGTCTGCCAAAGATACAATAGCAGTCCGCCCTACTACAACATTAGGTCTGCCAAAGATACAATAGCAGTCAGCCCTACTACAATATTAGTCTGCCAAGAATACAATAGCAGTCCCCCTCGACACCATTAGTCCTGCCCAAAGATACAAAAGCAGTCCGTCCCTACTGACAACATTAGTCTGCCAAGAAACAATATCAGTCCGGCAGTGTCAGTATGTCCCGTTTACTCCCAATTTCACCATGTGTTCCAAAACACAATTTGTCAAAGAATGACTGAAACGAAATTGCTGATGTTTAACTTTTGGATACTGTAACTACCGCTAAGCAGCAGGTCATTCGTAGGTTGTAATTTTCAAAGGTCAAGGTATTGTGGTGCATCATTTCTAAACACGTTTGATCCATTATCCTAAAATAGGCTGAACCCACTTGGAACATTGTTTGCCTACAGTTACCACACAATAGCCTGTTGTAAATAAGGAGACAATTGTTTGTCTACAGACACTACACAATAGCCTTTTGTAAATAAGGGGACAATTGTTTGTCTACAGATACTACACAATAGCCTGTTGTAAATAAGGAGACAATTGTTTGTCTACAGATACTACACAATAGCCTGTTGTAAATAAGGAGACAATTGTTTGTCTACAGATACTACAGAACAGCCTGTTGTAAATAAGGGGACAATTGTTTGTCTACAGACACTACACAATAGCCTGTTGTAAATAAGGGGACAATTGTTTGTCTATAAATAATACAGAACAGCCTGTTATAAAAAAGGGATAGTTGTTTTCTGACAGATACTACCGAATTCTATTCTATCCTATCGTATCCTTATCCTATCCTATACTATCCTATCCCGTAATCCCAATGTCAATAAGGCACCACAGATGATCGTTTAACGTGCGCACTCCATCTTTCTCAGTCCTCAGAAACCTTCACGGTTTCGCTCAGTGTCAAGCCAGTTTATTCTCGAATGTTGTCTTCCTACCTCTTTTTCTGTCTCCCTCTTCTTCTGCCTCCTTGCACCGTGCCTTGCAGGATGGTACAAATGATTTTTTTGTAACGCTTTATTGTCCCTATAAAAAACTAAAGAGGTTGTTGGTGCTGTGGGTATTTCTCGTTGATTATTCTGATGTTGTTGGTGCTGTAGGTATTTCTCGTTGATTATTCTGAGGTTGTTGGTGCTGTAGGTATTTCTCGTTGATTATTCTGAGGTTGTTGGTGCTGTAGGTATTTCTCGTTGATTATTCTGAGGTTGTTGGTGCTTTAGGTATTTCTCGTTGATTATTCTGAGGTTGTTGGTGCTGTAGGTATTTCTCGTTGATTATTCTGAGGTTGTTGGTGCTGTAGGTATTTCTCGTTGATTATTCTGAGGTTGTTGGTGCTTTAGGTATTTCTCGTTGATTATTCTGAGGTTGTTGGTGCTTTGGGTATTTCTCGTTGATTATTCTGAGGTTGTTGGTGCTTTGGGTATTTCTCGTTGATTATTCTGAGGTTGTTGGTGCTTTGGGTATTTCTCGTTGATTATTCTGAGGTTGTTGTTGCTGTAGGTATTTCTCGTTGATTATTCTGAGGTTGTTGGTGCTCTAGGTATTTCTCGTTGATTATTCTGAGGTTGTTGGTGCTGTAGGTATTTCTCGTTGATTATTCTGAGGTTGTTGGTGCTTTAGGTATTTCTCGTTGATTATTCTGAGGTTGTTGGTGCTTTGGGTATTTCTCGTTGATTATTCTGAGGTTGTTGGTGTTGTAGGTATTTCTCGTTGATTATTCTGAGGTTGTTGGTGTTGTAGGTATTTCTCGTTGATTATTCTGAGGTTGTTGGTGTTGTAGGTATTTCTCGTTGATTATTCTGAGGTTGTTGGTGCTGTAGGTATTTCTCGTTGATTATTCTGAGGTTGTTGGTGCTGTAGGTATTTCTCGTTGATTATTCTGAGGTTGTTGGTGCTTCAGGTATTTCTCGTTGATTATTCTGAGGTTGAAAATATGTTCAGTGGTACTTCGTCATGTCCTGACTCCTGCTTGTTCATCAGCTATGATTTGTTCACCTTGGGGTTTCAACCTGTTGAGTATTATTTTGAGGAGGACCTTGCTGGGATGGCTGATGAGGCTTAAGGTGCGGTAATTTTCACACCCCTTTTTGTGAAGAGTGATGACAAGCGACTGGGTCCATGGTGTAGGCCACTCCCCACTCTGCCAGATCTTTTACAGAGAATGGTGAGGGCGTCAATCATGGCTTCTCCTCTTGTTTGAAGCAATTCCGTGGGTATGTTGTCCACTCTCGCTGGTTTCCCCTTTTTCAGCGATTGCACTGCTTCCTCAACTTCTTATCGAAATATTGGGAGGATTTCTACTTCTTCTCTGTTCTGGTTACATGCATGCTAGAACTGATGGGTCTCTGTTTGGTGTGTGGTTGTAAATGTTAGAGCAGTATTCTGTCCATGTATCTAAGGCATCTTGTTCTTCTGTAAGGCATATGGGAGACGTGCTTTGGATCGTATGATAACAAGAACCAAACTACAGAATAACATGCTGTAAATAAGGCGACAATTGTTTACATATAGATACTACAGAATACAACATTGTAAATAAGGCGACAATTGTTTACATATAGATACTACAGAATAGAACATTGTAAATAAGGCGACAATTGTTTGCATATAGATACTACAGAATAGAACATTGTAAATAAGGGGACAATTTCTTGCAAACAGATACAACAGAATAAAAAATTGTCAATAAGGGGAGACTATACATACAGATACTACACAACAAGGGGAGACTATGCATATAAATACTACACAATAAGGGAGACTATACATACAGATACTACATTACATTACATTATGTTACATGATTATTGCTTTAGGTCCAGCGGACTCTTCCGACCAAATCAGGACCAGAGAGACGTTATCTCAAAATGTTATAAAGTGGTTCAAATCTTAAAAAAAAATAGACCTTACTCTTAAATACTCAAACAAACTTTCACCTGACACCTCTTGAAAAGTCTTCTTTAAAACTGATGTGTTAAAAATACGTTCTCTTTCCTCAATCAAATCACTAAATTCGGTCTTACCAATAAAATCCAATACAAAACGATATGGTTTATATGCGATAAAACAAACCAACATCATGTACATATTTAAACAAGTGTTGACCATTGCATATTTTAAAAATCTCTTTGAAAGGTATTGAACCAAAATATGTTTCTCTTTTATCAAGAAGGTCAGCACATTCAGACATGAAATGGCGAACAGAAAAGGATTTATCACATGCAAAGCACCATGGTGGTTCTTCTCCTTTTAACAGAAAACTCTGGGTTACATAAGTATGCGCAATGTGAAGGCGAGACAAAACTGTTTCTTCTTTGCGAGTGGATGCAAAGTTAGGCAAAGAAGCTTACAAATCGGGAAGAATTTGAAATAATTTGTTGTTGATATGGTTAGACCAGTCAGTCTGCCACAGTCGTTTACAATAAGATCCAGTCATACAACGTAGGTCAGAGTAGGGAACAAACTGGAAAATCTCTGGAGGGAAATCGAGATGCAGAGCATCTTTAGCCGCTTTGTCCACTGCAATATTGCCGCGGATGCCCATGTGACCAAGGACCCACATAAAAACTTTCTATTAATCTTTTTACCATCAGAACAGATAATATACAACAAGGGGAGACAATACATACAGATACTACACAACAATGGGAGACTAAACATACAGATACTACACAACAGGGGGGGGGGGGGTTATACATACATATACTACACAATAAGGGGAGACTATACATACAGATACTACACAGCAAGGGGAGACTATTCATGCAGATACTATACAACAAGGGGAAACTATACATACATATACTACAAAATAAGGGGAGACCATACATACAGATACTACACAACAAGTGGAGACTATCGCACACTGTCCTCACTTTATAGTATCGCCGCCGTCTTCAATCATCATCATCGTCATTTTCGTTGTTAGTGTTATCTACATGATCCTCACTATCGTCGCCGCCCTCCTCCGCAAAGGTATGAACTACAGCAGCAACCGCAAGAATTGTAATGTTTTGTCCGTTGACTTCCAAAGGTGTATAAAAATGAACTTAATATTCTTCATGAATAATACAAGAGGCCACCGGACAATATCACTGTTGTCTTCAATCATCATCATCATCATCATCATCATCATCATCATCATCATCATCATCATCATCATCATCATCATCATCATCATCATCACCGTCGTCATCATCATCATCATCATCATCATCATCATCATCATCATCATCGTCGTCATCTGCGTCGTCGTTATACCTTTCTTCATAATCATCACACCAGCCACATCAGCAAAATGTGTAATGCTTTTATGCTTTGACTTTTAAAGGTCTTTGCTATCAAATTTTTAGTGCGATTTCATCAATCTCGCTATTGTCCATCAATATTAAAAAAGGCCACTAGACAGATCTGAATATGAATGCCAGAGGACGCAAAACACCGAACGTTGTTTTCCCATCATCATCATCATCATCATCATCATCATCATCATCATCATCATCATCATCATCATCATCATCATCATCATCATCATCATCATCACCACCATCGTCATCATTATCATCATTATCTTTATCCTCATCTTCATCTTCATCATCATCATCATCATCATCATCATCATCGTCATCATTATCATCATTATCTTTATCCTCATCTTTATCTTCATCATCATCATCATTATCAATAAACATTGAGGTTTTACGTCTACCCACTCCATTAGCCATATGGCAGACGGGGATAACCATCCCAGTGCATTAAGGGGTAGGGACCTATATCAACACTGAGTCCCCAGAGCAATCATAACCATCCCAGTGCATTAAGGGGTAGGGACCTATATCAACACTGAATCCCCAGAGCAATCATAACCATCCCAGTGCATTAAGGGGTAGGGACCTATATCAACTCTGAATCCCCAGAGCAATCATACTTCTAAAATGGACAGTGACAAAATGGCCACTTTCATCTTACCAGTCACGGCGTGCTAGGCCAACTCTCTACCACTTGAGCTACGGCGGTAGGATGTGGAAGAATAAGAAAAACAAGACAGGGATTTTAAAAATAATAAAAATGCTTAGTCTACTATTAAAGAACAGAGTTTTGCATTTAAAGGTAAAGAAAAACTATTACACAATACCTTAACTAAACAGCAGGCAGTACCATCATTGTCCAGCTTCAATAGTGACCAAAACTTGTAATACTTCAGGTTACTGTTTTGAGGTTAATGATTTGTCCCACAGCCCTAGCTCAAGAGGTAGAGAGTTCGCCTGGCACACCGATGACCCAGGTTCGAATCCCGTGGTGGGCGATATAAAATGTGGCCATTTTCACTGTCCATTTTAGCAGTATAATTGATCTGGTCGTTCAGTGTTGATTCAAGTCCCTACTCCTCTTTCCCTGGGATGATTATGCCCGTCTGCCATATCGCCAATGGAGGGTGTAGACGTTATACCTCATTGTTCTTTTCTCTTCTCTGAGGTTAATGTTGCGACGCACACTGCCTCATCCAAATGTTAAACAATCAGTGGAAAACGATTCCTTGTATTTATGAAAGATGCTAAGAATAATCCAATGCAAAAGGATACTTTAAAAAAAATATTTCCAGATTTATTTAACACATCAATAAGGGAAGACTATCGCACACTTTCATCACCTTATAGTATCGCTCTGATCTTCAATCATCATCATCGTTATTTTCATTGTCAGGGTTATCTACGCGATCCTCACTATCGTCGCCGTCCTCCTGTTCATTGTAATCAACTATAGCACCGACTGCAAGAATTTAATGTTTTGTTCCTTGACTTCCAAAGTGAATGGCATTCAAAAAACGTTTGTTGTTTTTTACCATAAAATAAATGAACTCAATATTCCACGTGAATAATAGTAGAGACCATCGGACACTTTAATTGTTGTATACAATCGTCATCATCGTCATCTTCGTCGTCATGGTCCTCTTCTTCATAATCACCGTCAACTGCCAAATCGGCAATACTTGTAATGGTTTCATTCTTTGACTTTTAAAGGTCATTGCTATTACACGTTTAGTGTTATTATCGACCTCGCTATTGTCCATCAATACTAACAAAGGCCACTGGACAGATATGAAGGCGAATGTCAGAGGACACAAAATATAAAACGATGCTTTCTCGTCGTCATCATTATCATAATCATAATCATCATCATAATCATCATCATCATCATCATAATCATCATCATCATCAATATCATCATCATTGTCCGCGACGACGTTAACAACTTCCTGAGGTTAGAGTTTAATTCTCATAAAAGTATCCCACAGTATTACTGATTGCAGAAGAAGAAGACGTAGAAGAATGAATGATCATTGAGGTTTAACGTCTACACCCACCATTGGCCAAAGGGCAGACGGGGATAACCATCCCAGGACATCAGGGGTAAAGACCTGAATCAACACTGAAACACCAGAGCAATCATACTGCTAAAGGCGACAGTGACAAATGGCCACTTTTATCTTGTCCTATCACAAGATTCTACTAAGCATGTTAGATCATTCGTGGTTGTACTTTTTCAAAGGTCAAGGTCATTATGGTGCATCATTTTCTAAACACGTTTTGCTCAGTATCCTAAAATAGGCTGAACCCACTTGGAACATTTTTTGCCTACAGTTACCACACAATAGCCTGTTGTAAATAAGAAGACAATTGTTTGTCTACAGACACTACACAATAGCCTTTTGTAAATAAGGGGACAATTGTTTGTCTATAAATAATACAGAACAGCCTGTTGTAAATAAGAGGACAAATGTTTGTCTACAGATACTATAGAACAGTCTGTTGTAAATAAGAGGACAATGGTTTGTCTACAGATACTACAGAACAGCCTGTTATAATAAATAAGGGATAGTTGTTTTCTGGCAGATACTACCGAATTCTATTCTATCCTATCCTATCCTTATCCTATCCTATACTATCCTATCCCGTAATTTCAAGGTCAATAAGGCACCACAGATGATCGTTTAACGTGCGCACTCCATCTTTCTTTGTCCTCAGAAACCTTCACGTTTCGCTCAGTGTCAAGCCAGTCCATTCTCGAATGTTGTCTTCCTACCTCTTTTTCTGTCTCCCTTTTCTTCTGCCTCCTTGCACCGTGCCTTGTAGGAAGGTACACATGATTTTTTGTAACGCTTTATTGTCCCTATACAAAACTCAAGAGGTTGTTGGTGCTTTAGGTATTTCTCGTTGATTATTCTGAGGTTGTTGGTGCTGTAGTAGGTATTTCTCGTTGATTATTCTGAGGTTGTTGGTGCTGTAGCTATTTCTCGTTGATTATTCTGAGGTTGTTGGTGCTGTAGTAGGTATTTCTCGTTGATTATTCTGAGGTTGTTGGTGCTGTAGGTATTTCTCGTTGATTATTCTGAGGTTGTTGGTGCTGTAGGTATTTCTCGTTGATTATTCTGAGGTTGTTGGTGCTTTAGGTATTTCTCGTTGATTATTCTGAGGTTGTTGGTGCTTTAGGTATTTCTCGTTGATTATTCTGAGGTTGTTGGTGCTTTAGGTATTTCTCGTTGATTATTCTGAGGTTGTTGGTGCTGTAGGTATTTCTCGTTGATTATTCTGAGGTTGTTGGTGCTTTAGGTATTTCTCGTTGATTATTCTGAGGTTGAAAATCTGTTCAGTGGTACTTCGTCGTGTCCTGAATCCTGCTTGTTCTTCAGCTATGATTTGTTCAGCTTGGGGTTTCAACCTGTTGAGTATTATCAAAGAGCTTATTACGGAAAGAGGGGGAACTTCCAGTAGGTCATATACAAAAATGCGAGACGCTCTCACGGATTATTTCCCTTTGCTCCGGCTGGCTATATTTCATCATCTGCTATATGAATGATCTGTGCGTGGTAACTTATTGAGCCTATGCCATTGCAAAAGAACATTTTTATGGCAACGTTTGCAAAAAACAAACTTTTATGTATCATTATTATTAACATTCCGCTACTGCTGTCTTTTTATTTTCTTTTTTTTTGTTTTGTTTATGTTTACTTATTGACATTTATTAGGTGCTTTTATGTTGCTTATGTGTGTATGTCATAGGTTCGTTTTCTGCCATGGAATGTATTACTTTTTAATCAACGACAGATATTTTAAAATTAAAATATGCATGACAGACTGTTTTATTTATCCGAAACTGTGTAAATCCGTAATCGTGAGAGAGAGAGAAAGAGAGAGAGAGAGAGAGAGAGAGAGAGAGAGAGAGAGAGAGAGAGAGAGGTTGGGGGAAGACATAGCTATGTCATTCAATCAATTAATCACAATAAAGCACAATAACAAAATGTTTCACTAATAGTGTGAATTTAATTTATATCAGGTGTCCCCCTACCCCCAACCCTCTCACCTCCAACATCACTGGCTTAATAACATCAGTCACTTCAGGATCAACGGTTTCTTTTCTCTCACATCTCAGTTACAGATTCTCCAGAAGAAGTGAAATCTTTCTGACGAGGTGACATATTTCTGTTATAATACTGCATTCATGCCGTTACACTTGGGTGTATTATTATTATTATTATTATTATTATTATTATTATTATTATTATTATTATTATTATTATTATTATTATTATTATTATCTGACATCTACTTTTCAAATATAAGCACAAATATAGTAAAACAACCTAGCAATAACGTAAACTGTGAGCGACCTGTTGAACGTAAACTGTCAGCAAGCAAATTGTTTTGGATTTAGCACATAGGTATAACATGAATCATTCAAGCCGCCCTCTGATTGTTTTAACACTAACAGCACTGCAGCGGTTTTAGTTTAGGCATGCACAAACACAAAAATGAAGTTTTTCAATTGCAATTTACCTTTCTTTGTCTCTTGGACATTTGAAAAAGGACTTGCCAACACAACTTTTCTTGTATCTGGCATTACGGCAATTGGTGGCTGTGCAAAAGTCGCCGCCCTGTTTCACTCGGTCGCCTTTTGACTTTCTGCCACGAGCCATTTTCAGCACGCTGACAAGGGCGCATAACTCGTACCTTTCGTCTCGCGGTTCTGTGCCAAGTTCCCCCTCTTTCTATCATTAAGCTCTTTGGTATTATTTTCAGGTGGACCTTGTTGGATGGCTGATGAGGCAGAGGGTGCGGTAATTTTCACACCCCTGAAGGTTAGCCTTTTGTGAAGAGTGATGACAAGCGACTGTGTCCATGGTGTAGGCCACTCCTCACTCTGCCAGATCTTGTTACAGATAATGGTGAGTGCGTCAGTCATGGCTTCTCCTCCTGTTTGAAGCAATTCCGCGGGTATGTTGTCCCCTCTCGCTGGCTTCCCCTTTTTCAGCGCTTGCACTACTTCCTAAAATTCTTATCGAAGTATTGGGAGGATTTCTACTTCTTCGCTGTTCTGGTTACATGCATGCTAGGACTGATGGGTCTCTGTTTGGTGTGTGGCTGTAAATGTTAGAGCAGTACTCGGTCCATGTATCTAAGACATCTTGTTCTTCTGTAAGGCATATGGGAGACGTGCTTTGGATCGTATGATCAAAAGAACCAAACTACAGAATAACATGCTGTAAATAAGGCGACAATTGTTTGCATATAGATACTACAGAATAGAACATTGTAAATAAGGGGACAATTGTTTGCATATAGATACTACATAATAAAACATTGTAAATAAGGGGACAATTGTTTGCATATAGATACTACATAATAAAACGTTGTAAATAAGGGGACAATTGTTTGCATATAGATACTACATAATAAAACATTGTAAATAAGGGGACAATTGTTTGCATATAGATACTACATAATAAAACATTGTAAATAAGGGGACAATTGTTTGCATATAGATATTACATAATAAAACATTGTAAATAAGGGGACAATTGTTTGCATATAGATACTACATAATAAAACGTTGTAAATAAGGGGACAATTGTTTGCATGTAGATACTACATAATAAAACATTGTAAATAAGGGGACAATTTCTTGCAAACAGATACAACAGAATAGAAAATTGTTAATAAGGGGAGACTATACATACAGATTCTGCACAACAAGGGGAGACTATGCATATAAATACTACACACTAAGGGAGACTATACATACAGTTACTACCTTACATTACATTACATGATTATTGCTTTAGGTCCAGCGGACTCTTCCGAGCCAAATCAGGACCAGAGAGACGTTATCTAAAAATGTTATAAAGTGGTTCAAATCTTAAAAAAATAGACCTGTTACTCTTAAATACTCAAACAAACTTTCACCTGACACCTCTTGAAAAGTCTTCTTTAAAACCGATGTGTTAAAAATACGTTCTCTTTCCTCAATCAAATCACAAAATTCGGGCTTACCAATAAAATCCAAAACAAAACGACATGGTTTATATGCGATAAAACAAACCAACATGTAAAAATTTAAACAAGTGTTGACCATTGCATATTTTTAAAATCTCTTTGAAAGGTATTGAACCAAAATGTGTTTCTCTTTTATCAAGCAGGTCAGCACATTCAAACATGAAATGGCGAACAGAACAGGATTGATCACATGCAAAGCACCACGGTGGTTCTTCTCCTTTTAACAGAAAAACTGTGGGTTACATAAGTATGCCCAATGTGAAGGCGAGACAAAACTGTTTCTCCTTTGCGAGTGGATGCAAAGTTAGGCAAAGAAGCTGACAAATCGGGAAGAATTTGAAATAATTTGTTGTTGATATGGTTAGACCAGTCAGTCTGCCACAGTCCTTTACAATAAAATCCAGTCATACAACGTAGGTCAGAGTACGGCACAAACTGGACAATCTCTGGAGGGAAATCGAGATGCAGATCGAGCATCTTTAGCCGCTTTGTCCACTACAATATTGCCGCGGATGCCCATGTGACTAGGGATCCACATAAAAAACAATCTTTATACCATCAGAACAGATACTATACAACAAGGGGAGACTATACATACAGATACTACACAACAATGGGAGACTAAACATACATATACTACACAACAAGAGGGACTGTACATACATATACTACACAACAGGGGGGACTATACATACATATACTACACAACAGGGGGGACTATACATACATATACTACACAATAAGGGGAGACTATACATACAGATACTACACAACAAAAGGAGAATACACATACAGATACTACCCAACAAGGGGAGACTATACATACATGTACTACACAATAAGGGGAGACTATACAAACAGATACTACACAACAAGGGAAGATTATCGCACACTGTCCTCACTTTATAGTATCGTTGCTGTCTTCAATCATCATCATCGTCATTTTCGTTGTTAGTGTTATCTACATGATCCTCACTATCGTCGCCGCCCTCCTCTGCAAAGGTATCAACTACAGCAGCAACCGCAAGAATTGTATTATTTTGTCCGTTGACTTCCAAAGGTGTATAGAAATGAACTTAATATTCTTCATGAATAAGAGAAGAGGCCACCGGACAATATCACTGTTGTCTTCAATAATCATCATCATCATCATCATCATCATCATCATCATCATCATCATCATCATCATCATCATCATCATCATCATCATCATCATCATCATCATCATCATCATCGTCGTCGTCGTCATCTGCGTCGTCGTTATCATCATAATCATCACACCATCCACATCAGCAAAATTTGTAATGCGTTTATGCTTTGACTTTTAAAGGTCTTTGTTATGAATTTTTTAGTGTAATTCCATCAGCCTCGCTATTGTCCATCAATATTAACAAAGGCCACTGGACAGATCTGAACATGAATATCAGAGGACGCAAAACACCGAACGATGTTTTCTCATTATTATTATTATTATTATTATTATTATTATTATTATTATTATTATTATTATTATTATTATTATTATTATTATTATTATTATTATTATTATTATTATTATTATTATTATTATTATTATTATTGCTATTGACGCCTAATCTAAACAAAGCCCTAGTCGTTTACAAAGTCAAAAGTTTACAACTAATCAAAAAGAAAACATACAAAAGAAGAAAAGAAGATAAGTTTTTCACTGATAACCACCTTCTGCAAAACACACACACACACACACAGACACACACACAAACACACACACATCATCATCACATAAACATCATCATCATCATCATCATCATCATCATCATCATCATCATCATCATCATCATCACCATCATCATCATCACCACCATCGTCATCATTATCATCATTATCTTTATTCTCATCTTCATCTTCATCTTCATCATCATCAATGAACATTGAGGTTTAACGTCTACACCCTCCATTGGCCATAAGGCAGACGGGGATAACCATTCCAGTGCATTAAGGGGTAGGTGTCACGTGGGGTTTATGGGCTCTGCACAATGGAATTATGGACCCTCACGTTTATTCGGTGGGAACTGCTAGTAAGTCACCCTATGAATTACTTTAATAAATTTATTTGTTTAGCTCGTTCTGTGTTAAGGTTGGGGTACAGAAATAGATAGAAAAATGGTAAAAGAATACTGTCACACTAGCTTTCACACGGCTATGAATCATATGTAGTCCAGCCACTTGATAACAGTTAAAATCACACATTTATTTCTTCTACTCTATACAAGGTTCTCTAAGTACTAATCTAACTTAAAAAGTCTCAGTCACTGCTAATAGTTCGATCGCTGATAGTCTAGTATAGGCAGCTGTTTTTTCTTCCTCGGGCACTTTGCTATAATATTTCATGTAGATTTGGACTACTGTGGTCCGTTTTACAGTTTCTGAAGAGTTGGACTACTGTGGTCCTGCTATGATCAGTTTAAGTGCACCTTCGGAGATTACACTTAACTTTCTGATGGTGCGGTCGAAGTCCTTCTGTGAGGTAGCTTCTGGTACACCTTTGTCGTTGTGTAGTTGGGTTCCCTTGCCACGCTGTGGGGTCTGACAGGGTGTTTCTTCAGGGTAGCTCTTTCCGTCTTGTGCGGTAGAGTCTCCTCAACCAACTAGTCGTTTCTGTGGAGTGGGTCGCACAGGATAGCTCGGGATAGCTCGGGATAGCTCGCCTGCTCGTCTGTAATATAAGAGACGAAATTCTGCACAACCCTGAATAATCGGTTTGTGCAGAGCGTCTCACTGAAAGCCAAGTAGCCCTCAGTGATAGCTCCACATCTCTATACATAAGCGACGAACATTCTGCTACTTCCGGGGTCCACTGGAATCTCACTCTAAATTCCTATACATACATAAATATCAATCGTGTCTAACTATACACATACAGAATTAATAATATTATAAACATTCAGTGGTACAGCCACTGGTCTGCAAACATACATATAAGTTCAACAACAGTGGTTCCGTACGGTATACAACATGGCGGCGCAACCGGTCGTGTTTCGCCACATGTTCGGCTGTTCCACGTGTTACGGCAAATTCGGATTAATAATTCACATTTATGCATAGCAAATTCTTCAAACATAATTTCAACAATAATACAAATATATCACGATGAAACAGAAGGGTGTTCATTTACCTGTTTGACAAGTTCAGGCCCGTTGTGACTTGAGAGAATTCTAAGATTCTAAAGTCCTGCTTCCTGGTCTATGAGTGAAGATAGTTCTCTGCTAGCTAAGTAGATGTTAACTCTACCTCGTCTCACACACGACTGATTCAAACTGTGTTAGGCTCTGACACAGTCAAAACTGCTCTACCCACTGAGCCTGCTCTGATTGGTTAAAACGGTCCGATTCAAAACTCAAGTGCTGACTCACGGCGATGTGGGTGGCTCGCTCGCTGTGTGTGGTTTACTGTGTAATTTAATTGCTGCTGTGTAATAGTCTAACTTCTCTACTGTTACAAAGACTACACATGGCTAAATAGTCAACAAGCAGAGTTAAAACTAGCCAATTCATGACAGTAGGGACCTATATCAACACTGAATCCCCAGAGCAATCATAACCATCCCAGTGCATTAAGGGGTAGTGACCTATATCAACACTGAATCCCCAGAGCAATCATAACCATCCCAGTGCATTAAGGGGTAGGGACCTATATCAACACTGAATCCCCAGAGCAATCATAACCATCCCAGTGCATTAAGGGGTAGGGACCTATATCAACACTGAATCCCCAGAGCAATCATAACCATCCCAGTGCATTAAGGAGTAGGGACCTATATCAACACTGAATCCCCAGAGCAATCATAACCATCCCAGTGCATTAAGGGGTAGGGAACTATATCAACACTGAATCCCCAGAGCAATCATAACCATCCCAGTGGATTAAGGGGTAGGGACCTATATCAACACTAAATCCCCAGAGCAATCATAACCATCCCAGTGCATTAAGGGGTAGGGACCTATATCAACACTGAATCCCCAGAGCAATCATACTTCTAAAATGGACAGTGACAAAATGGCCACTTTAATCTTACCAATCACGTCGTGTCAGGCCAACGCTCTACCACTTGAGCTACGGCGGTAGGATGTGGAAAAATAAGAAAAACTAGACAGGGATTTAAAAAAAATTAAAAAAGCTTAGTCTACTATTAAAGAGCAGAGTTATGCATTTAAAAGTAAAGAAAAACTATTACACAATACCTTAACTAAACAGCAGGCAGAATCATCATCGTCCAGCTTCAATAGTGACCAAAACGTGTAATACTTCAGGTTACTGTTGTGAGGTTAATGCTTTGTCCACCGCCCTAGCTCAAGTGGTATAGAGTTCGCCTGGCACACCGATGACCCAGTTTCGAATCCCGTGGTGGGCGATATAAAAAGTGGTCATTTTCACTGTCCATTTTAAGATAAGATAAAACAACTTTAGCAGTATGATTGCTCTGGTCGTTCAGTGTTGATTCAAATCCCTACCCCTCTTTTCCTGGGATGATTATGCCCGTCTGCCCTATCGCCAATGGTGGGTGTAGACGTCTGCCCTATCGCCAATGGTGGGTGTAGACGTTAAACCTCATTGTTCTTTTCTCTTCTCTGAGGTTAATGTTGCGGCGCACACTGCCTCATCCAAATATTAAACAATCAGCTCTGAGGTTAATGTTGCGACGCCCATTGCCTCATACAAATATTAAACAATCAGCTCTGAGGTTAATGTTGCGACGCACACTGCCTCATCCAAATATTAAACAATCAGTGGAGAACGATTCCTTGTATTTATGAAAGATGCAAAGAATAATCCAATGCACAAGGATAATTTTTAAAAAAAATATTTATTTCCAGAATTATTTAACACACCAATAAGGGGAGACTATCGCACACTGTCATCACCTTATAGTATCGTTCTGATCTTCAATCATCATCATCGTTATTTTCGATGTCAGGGTTATCTGCATGATCATCACTATCGTCGCCGTCCTCCTGTTCATTGTAATCAACTATAGCACCAACTGCAAGAATTTAATGTTTTGTTCCTTGACTTCCAAAGTGAATGGCATTAAAAAATCGTTTTAAGTTTTTTTTTTTTTTTTTTTTAACATAAAATAAATGAACTCAATATTCCACGTGAATAATAGTAGAGGCCATCGGACACTTTAATTGTTGTATACAATCATCATCATCGTCATCTTCGTCGTCATGGTCCTCTTCTTCATAATCACCATCAACTGCCAAATCGGCAATAATTGTAATGCTTTCATTCTTTGACTTTTAAAGGTCATTTGCTATTACACGTTTAGTTCTTTTATCGACCCCGCTGTTGTCCATCAATACTAACAAAGGCCACTGGACAGATATGAAGGCGAATGTCAGAGGACAAAAAACATAGAACGATGCTTTCTCGTCGTCATCATCATCATCATCATCATCATCATCATCATCATCATCATCATCATCATCATCATCATCATCATCATCATTGTCCGCGATGACGTTAACTACTTCCTGATATTAGAGTTTAATTCTCATAAAATTATCCCACAGTATTACTGATTGCAGAAGAAGAAGACGTAGAAGAAAGAATGAACATTGAGGTTTAACGTCTACACCCACCATTGGCCATAGGGCAGACGGGGATAACCATCCCAGGACATCAGGGGTAAAGACCTGAATCAACATTGAACCACCAGAGCAATCATACTGCTGTAAGGGACAGTGACAAATGGCCACTGTTATCTTGTCCCATCACGGGATTCGAGCCTGGGTCATCGGCGTGCCAGGCCAACATTCTACCACTTGATCTACGGCGGTGGGACGTGGAAGAAGAAGAAGAAGAAGAAGAAGAAGAAGAAGAAGAAGAAGAAGAAGAAGAAGAAGAAGAAGAAGAAGAAGAAGAAGAAGAAGAAGAAGAAGAAGAAGAAGAAGAAGAAGATAAAAAAGTAGTGTATAACTGTAGAACAGAGTTATGCATTGAAAACTAAAGGACGACTATTACACAATACACAACTCTCCATCAGGCAGTATTATCATCGTACAACTCTACATCAAGCAGTATCATTATCGTACAACTCTACATCAGACAGTATCATCATCGTACAACTCTACATCAAGCAGTGTTATTATCGTACAACTCTACATCAGGCAGTATCATCATCGTACAACTCTATATCAGGCAGTATCATCATTGTACAAATCTACATCAGGCAGTATCATCATCGTACAACTCTACATCAGGCAGTATCATCATCGTACAACTCTATATCCGGAAGTATCATTATCGTACAAATCTACATCAGGCAGTATCATCGTACAACTCTACATCAGGCAGTATCATCATCGTACAACTCTACATCAGGCAGTATCATCATCGTACAACTCTACATCAGGCAGTATCATTATCGTACAACTCTACATCAGGCAGTATCATTACAGCACAACTCTGAATCAGGCAGTATCATTATTGTACAACTCTACATCAGGCAGTATCATCATCGTACAACTCTACATCAGGCAGTATCATTATCGTACAACTCTACATCAGGCAGTATCATTAACGTACAACTCTACATCAGGCAGTATCATTATCGTACAACTCTACATCAGGCAGTATCACTATCGTACAACTCTACATCAGGCAATATCATTATAGTACAACTCTACATCAGGCAGTATCATTATTGTACATCTCTACATCAGGCAGTATCATTATCGTACAACTCTACATCAGGCAGTGTCATCATTGTACAACTCTACATCAGGCAGTATCAACATCGTACAACTCTACATCAGGCAGTATCATCATCGTACAACTCTACATCAGGCAGTTTCATCATTGTACAACTCTACATCAGGCAGTATCATCTTTGTACAACTCTACATCAGGCAGTATCATCATTGTACAACTCTACATCAGGCAGTGTCATCAATGTACAGCTTCAATAATGACCAAACATGTTAAGACTTAAGGTTACTGTTGTGAGATTAGTGTTGGGACGGACACTGCCTCGCCCAAGTATAAAACAAACAGTGCAAAACGATTCATTGTATTTATGAAAGATGCTAAGAATAATCCGGTTTACAAGGAGGACTTTTGTTTTAAATCCATTCTTATCTGGAAATAACTGTGAAATATTTAAGGGAATCAGAACGAACCAAATGCCGACCCGTTGGACACCGTATTTCAGTAAAAACTCAACGTATTTTGACCAAGTTTTTTAAGGATATGACCTTGGTACATTTACAATCTCCCGTCCTATCATGTTTGCTCTACCGCAAGGTCAAGGTCACGCGCGCCGTTTTGCTGCTAAACATGTTTTGCTCAATATCTCCACAACGGCTGAAGAGATTTGGTTGAGTTTTGGTATATAGATACTATAAATCATGGGTCATCCTACATTTGCAGACTGCCATCCTACAATAACAGTCTGTCATCCTATAGTAGCAGACTGTCATCCTACAATAGCAGTCTGTCATCCTATAGTAGCAGTCTGTCATCCTACAATAGCAGTCTGTCATTCTATAGTAGCAGTCTGTCATCCTACAATAGCAGTCTATCATCCTATAATAGCAGTCCGCCATCCTACACTAGCAGTCTGTCATTCTACAATAGCAGTCTGCCATCCTACAACAGCAGTCTGTCATCCTACAATAGCAGTCTGTCATCCTATAGTAGCAGTCTGTCATCCTACAATAGCAGTCTATCATCCTATAATAGCAGTCCGCCATCCTACACTAGCAGTCTGTCATCTTACAATAGCAGCAGTATGTCATCCTACAATAGCAGTCTGTCATTCTACAATAGCAGTCTGTCATTCTACAATAGCAGTCTGTCATCTTACCCTAGCAGTATGTCATCCTACAACAGCAATCTGTCATCTTACAATAGCAGTCAGCCAAACTTACAATATTAGTCTGCCAATATACAGTAGCAGACCGCCCTACTACAATATTAGTCTGCCAATATACAGTAGCAGACCGCCCTACTACAATATTAGTCTGCCAATATACAATAGCAGTCCACCCTACTACAATATTAGTCTGCCAATATACAATAACAATCCGCCCTATTACAATATTAATCTGCCAATATACAATAGCAGTCCGGGTGTCGGTCACTCCGAATTTCACCATTTTGTTCCAAAACACAATTTTGTCAAAGAATGACTGAACAGCAATTGCTGATGTTAACTTTGGATACTGTAACTACTGCTAAGCATGTTAGATCATTCGTGTGTGTACTTTCTCAAAGGTCAAGGTCATTGTGTGGTACCTTCTAAAAATAGGCTGAACCCAGTTGGACATTTGTTTTGTCTACAGCTACTGTAGTATAGCCTGTTGCAAATAAGCGGAACATTGTTTGTCTACAGCTAATACAGTATAGCCTGTTGCAAATAAGCGGAACATTGTTTGTCTACAGCTAATACAGTATAGCCTGTTGCAAATAAGCGGAACATTGTTTGTCTACAGGTACTACAGAACAGCCTGTTGTAAATAAGGGGACAATTTGTTTGTCTACATCTACTACAGTATAGCCTGTTGCAAATAAGGGGACAATTTGTTTGTCTACAGATACTACAGTATAGCCTGTTGCAAATAAGGGGACAATTTGTTTGTCTACAGATACTATACAACACCCTGCTGTAAATAAGGGATAGTTGTTTTTTGACAGATACTACAGAATCCTATCCTATCCTATGTTATGGACCTAAAGCAATAATCCTGTAATGTAATGTAATCCTACATATAAGGACTCGAAAGTCGTAAGGGCACCACAGATGATCGTTTAACCTGCGCTCTCTATCTTTCTCTGTCCTCAGCAACCTTCACGGTTTCGCTCAGTGTCAAGCCAGTCCATTCTCTTTTTCTGTCTCCTTCTTCTTCTGCCTCCTTGCACCGTGCCTTGCAGGATGGTACAAATGATTTTTTGTAACGCTTTACTGTCCCTATTGAAAACTTAAGAGGTTGTTGGTGCTTTAGGTATTTCTCGTTGATTATTCTGAGGTTGTTGGTGCTTTAGGTATTTCTCGTTGATTATTCTGAGGTTGTTGGTGCTTTAGGTATTTCTCGTTGATTATTCTGAGGTTGTTGGTGCTGTAGGTATTTCTCGTTGATTATTCTGAGGTTGTTGATGTTTTAGGTATTTCTCGTTGATTATTCTGAGGTTGTTGGTGCTGTAGGTATTTCTCGTTGATTATTCTGAGGTTGTTGATGTTTTAGGTATTTCTCGTTGATTATTCTGAGGTTGTTGGTGCTTTAGGTATTTCTCGTTGATTATTCTGAGGTTGTTGATGTTTTAGGTATTTCTCGTTGATTATTCTGAGGTTGTTGGTGCTGTAGGTATTTCTCGTTGATTATTCTGAGGTTGTTGGTGCTGTAGGTATTTCTCGTTGATTATTGTGAGGTTGTTGGTGCTTTAGGTATTTCTCGTGGATTATTCTGAGGTTGAAAATCTGTTCAGTGGTACTTCGTCGTGTCCTGAATCCTGCTTGTTCTTCAGCTATGATTTGTTCAGCTTGGGGTTTCAACCTGTTGAGTATGATTTTCAGGGGTACCTTGCTGGGATGGCTGATGAGGCTGATGGTGCGGTACTTTTCACACTCCTGAAGGCTACCTTTTTGAGGAAGAGTGATGACAAGCGACTGGGTCCAAGGTGTAGGCCACTCCCCACTCTGCCAGATCTTGTTACAGATAATGGTGAGGGCGTCAATCATGGCTTCTCCTCCTGTTTGAAGCAATTCCGCGGGCATGTTGTCCACTCTCGCTGGCTTCCCCTTTTCAGAGATTGCACTGATGCCCCAACTTTTTATCGAAGTATTGGGAGGATTTCTACTTCTTATCTGTTCTGGTTACATGCTAGAACAGATGGGTCTCCGTTTGGTGTGTGGTTGTAAATGTTAGAGCAGTACTCTGTCCATCTATCCAAGACATCTTGTTCTTCTGTAAGGCATGTGGCAGACGTGCGTTGGATCGTATGATAAAAAGAAATACACTACAGAATAACATGCTGTAAACAATGCGACAATTATTTGCATATAGATATTACAGAATAGAACATTGTAAATTAGGGGACAATTTCTTGCAAACAGATACAACAAAATAGAAAGTTGTCAATAGAGGAGACCATACATACAGATACTACACAACAAGGGGAGACTATACAAATAAATACAACAGAATAAGGGGAGACCATACATACAGATACTACACAACAAGGGGAGACTATGCATACAGATACTACACAATACGGGGAGACTATACATACAGATACTACACAACAAGGGGAGACTATGCATACAGATACTACACAACAAGTGGAGACTATACATACAGATACTACACAACAAGGGGAGACTATGCATACAGATACTACACAATATGGGAGATTATACATACACATTCTACACAACAAGGGGAGACTATACATACAGATACCACACAACAAAGGGGGACTTTACATAGAGATACTACACAACAAGGGGAGACTATACATACAGATACTACACAATAAGGGGAGATTATACATACAGATACTACACAATAAGTGGAGACTATACATACATGTACTACACAACAAGGGCAGACTATACATACAGATACTACACAGTAGGGGAGACTATACATACAGATACTACACATTAGGGGAGACTATACATACAGAATCTGATATTACAGAACGAGGGGGAGACTATCGCACACTTTTCTTACTTTATAGTATCGTTGCCGTCTTCAATCATCATCATCGTCATTTTCCTTGCTAGTGTTATCTACATGATCCTCACTATCGTCGCCACCCTTCTCTGCAAAGGTATGAACTACAGCAGCAACCGCAAGAATTGTAATGTTTTGTTCGTTGTTTTCCAAAAGTGTATAGAAATGAACTCAATATTCTTCATGAATAACAGAAGAGGACATCGGACAATATCACTGTTGTCTTCAATCATCATCATCATCATCATCATCATCATCATCATCATCATCATCATCATCATCATCATCATCATCATCATCATCATCATCATCATCATCATCATCATCATCATCATCATCATCATCATCTTCATCATCATCATCATCATCATCATCATCATCATCATCATCATCATCATCATCATCATCGTCGTCGTCGTCATCTGCGTCGTCGTTATACTTCTTTATAATCATCACAACAGCCACATCAGCAAAATTTGTAATGCTTTTATGCTTTGACTTTTAAAGGTCTTTGCTATCAAATTTTTAGTGTGATTTCATCAACCTCGCTATTGTCCATCAATATTAACAAAGGCCACTGGACAGATCTGAATACGAATGTCAGAGGACGCAAAACACCGGACGATGTTTTCTCATCATCATCATCATCATCATCATCATCATCATCATCATCATCATCATCATCATCATCATCATCATCCTCATCCTCATCCTCATCCTCATCCTCATCCTCATCCTCATCCTCATCCACATTATCATTATCATCATCATCATCATCATCATCATCATCATCATCATCATCATCATCATCATCATCATCATCATCATCTTCATTATCGTCATCATTATCTTTATTTTCATCTTTATCATCATCAATTTTACAATTATGAGAAACACGTGGACGGCCACTGTCATCTAATAATCTTTTAGGTGACAGCGATAACTAACTGGATGGCAACGACCACTTTGCAAGAGACACAACGTGTGTGTACAACACAAGAGATAAAGGTTTGGGGTAGACACAACGTGTGTGTACAACACAAGGGATACAGGTTTGGGGTAGACACAACGTGTGTGTACAACACAAGAGATAAAGGTTTGGGGTAGACACAACGTGTGTGTACAACACAAGAGATAAAGGTTTGGGGTAGACACAACGTGTGTGTACAACACAAGAGATACAGGTTTGGGGTAGACACAACGTGTGTGTACAACACAAGAGATACAGGTTTGGGGTAGACACAACGTGTGTGTACAACACAAGGGATACAGGTTTGGGGTAGACACAACGTGTGTGTACAACACAAGAGATAAAGGTTTGGGGTAGACACAACGTGTGTGTACAACACAAGAGATAAAGGTTTGGGGTAGACACAACGTGTGTGTACAACACAAGAGATACAGGTTTGGGGTAGACACAACGTGTGTGTACAACACAAGAGATACAGGTTTGGGGTAGACACAACGTGTGTGTACAACACAAGAGATACAGGTTTGGGGTAGACACAACGTGTGTGTACAACACAAGAGATACAGGTTTGGGGTAGACACAACGTGTGTGTACAACACAAGAGATACAGGTTTGGGGTAGACACAACGTGTGTGTACAACACAAAAGATACAGATTTGGGGGAGACACAACGTGTATGTACAACACACGAGATACAGGTTTGGGGGAGACACATAATACTATGGTAGTGAGGACTATGGTAGCGAAGACCATGGTACTATGATAGTGAAGACTATGATACTATAGTTACGTAGCGAAGACCATGGTACTATGGTAGTGAAGACTATGGTACTATGATAGTGATGACTATGGTACTATAGTTACGTAGCGAAGACCATGGTACTATGGTAGTGAAGACCATGGTACTATGATAGTGAAGACTATGGTACTATAGTTACGTAGCGTAGACCATGGTACTATAGCAGTGAAGACTATGGTACTATGGTAGTGAAGACTATGGTACTATAGTGGCAAAGACCATGGTACTATGGTAGCGAAGACCATAGTACTACGGTAGCGAAGACCATGGTACTATACTATGGTAGCGAAGACTATGGTAGCGAAGACGATGGTACTATTGCAGCAAATACCACCCCACTATGATAGTGAAGACTATGGTAGTGAAGAACATAGTACTATGGTAGCGGAGACTATGGCAGCAAAGACCATTGTACTATGGTAGTAAAGACTTTCGTAGCAAATACCATGCTACTATGATAGTGAAGACATTACATTACATGGTTATTGCTTTAGGTCCAGCGGACTCTTCCAAGCCAAATCAGGACCAATAGTGAAGACTATGGTAGCGAAGAACATAGTACTATGGTAGCGAAGACTATGGTAGCAAAGACCATGGTACTATGGCAGCAAAAACCATTGTACTATGGTAGTAAAGACTTTGGTAGCAAAGACCATAGTACTATGGTAGCAAGGACATGGTACTATGGTAGCGAAGATTATGGTATTATGGTAGCGAAGACTATGGTAGCGAAGATCATGGTACTTTGGTAGTGAAGACTATGGTAGCGAAGACCATGGTACTACGGCAGCGAAGACCATGGCAAACCTACTATGCTAGTGAAGACTATGGTAGCGAAGGCCATGGAACTATTGCAGCGAAGACTATGGTACCATAATACTATAGTAGCGAAAACCATGGTACTATGGTAGTAAAGAGTATTATGGTTCTATGGTAGTGAAGACGATAGTAGTGAAGACTATGGTACCATAATACTATAGTAGCGAAAACCATGGTACTATGGTAGTAAAGAGTATTATGGTTCTATGGTAGTGAAGACGATAGTAGTGAAGACTATGGTACCATAATACTATAGTAGCGAAAACCATGGTACTATGGTAGTAAAGAGTATTATGGTTCTATGGTAGTAAAGCGTATTATGGTACTAGGGTAGTAAAGAGTATTATGGTTCTATGGTAGTGAAGACGATAGTAGTGAAGACTATGGTACCTTAATACTATAGTAGCGAAAACCATGGTACTATGGTAGTAAAGAGTATTATGGTTCTATGGGTAGTGAAGACGATAGTAGTGAAGACTATGGTACCATAATACTATAGTAGCGAAAACCATGGTACTATGGTAGTAAAGGGTATTATGGTTCTATGGTAGTGAAGACGATAGTAGTGAAGACTATGGTACCATAATACTATAGTAGCGAAAACCATGGTACTATGGTAGTAAAGAGTATTATGGTTCTATGGTAGTGAAGACTATGGTACCATAATACTATAGTAGCGAAAACCATGGTACTATGGTAGTAAAGAGTATTATGGTTCTATGGTAGTGAAGACCATAGTAGTGAAGACTAAAGAACGTTGGTATTGAACAAGGAGAAACTATTACACGCTGCCTCTATCATCATCATCATCATCATCATCATCATCATCATCATCATCATCATCATCATTATCATCATCATCATCATCTCATCATCATCATCATCATCATCCTCATCCTCATCCTCATCATCATCATCATCATCATCATCATCATCATCATCATCTCATCATCATTATCATCATCATCATCATCATCATCATCATCATCATCATCATCATCATCATCATCATCAACATCATTATCATCTCATCATCATCATCATCATCATCATCATCATAATCATCTCATCATCATCGTTATCATCATCATCGAGGTAATACACATTGCTGCGATCGGTAGAAAGTATCGCCAAAACTCCCGCAAGCAGCAGGTGAAAGTATTCCCTCCATCCCTTCAAAGTATATTTGGGCTCGCTGCTAGCCGCGGATACGAACCGCAGTACTGTTTAAAAGTGACGGAAAGAGCGGAATATTGCTACAAGGGTTCGGGTAATGGTTTGTTGTAGATCTATCCCTAGCCCTTGCCCTAATCCTTTTCTCTACAAAAATTGCTCTTTTTCCGTCTTAAAAACCTATTTGCCTTCTTGGATTCTTAAATTGTATGAAACCAAGTGAGGACACTATCCGGAGTCAATAAACGGTTCGAAAAGATTCTGAAACGGTTCGTAAAAGACAGTTGACCTACAAACAAATACAGCTTGACCTACTTCGTCGCCTAAAGGAGACGAAACTTACTTTTCCGTTTATAGTCTACCGACACTGTAACTGAGCACGCTGCTAACCTCTATCGCTACAAAGTATACTTTGGGCTCGCTGTTTAAAAGAGACGGAAAGAGCGGAATATTGCTACTAGGGTTCGAGTAAGGGTTAGTTGTAGATCTATCCCTAGCCCTTTCCCTAACCCTTTTCTGTACAAGATGAACAGCCAAAGTATCCCTTCAAGGGACAAGGGACATACTTTGGTCTGCTGCGCAGCGTGTGCCTGGAGTATATTTTCTTTTAATCGTAACTATGTGCAATGGGTGCATCATCATCATCATCATCATCATCATCATCATCATCATCATCATCATCATCATCATCATCATCATCATCATAATCGTCATCATCATCATCATCATCATCATCATCATCATCATCATCATCGTCATCGTCATCTCTATCGTCATTGTCCTCTTCTTTATCAACAGTCGCATCAGCAAGAATTGTAATGCATTTGCGCTTTGCCTTTTAAAGGTCGATGGTATAAAACTGTCATTGTTTTGATGGAACTCCACATTGTCCATCAATACCAACAAAGGCCACTTCAGGACAGGTCTCAACGCTAATGCCAGAGGACACAAACCACAGAACCATGGTTTCTCGGAACCGTCATCATCATCATCATCATCATCATCATCATCATCATCATCATCATCATCATCATCATCATCATCATCATCATCATTATTATCCTTATCGTTGCCGTCTTGCATGTCGTCGTCATGGTTATTAATACGATCCTCAAAGTTTCCATCCCATACATCATCATCAACAACAGCCGTTGCAGTAGCAAGCTTTGTCCCTTGTGAAACCCTAGCCTGCAGGATGCGTATTCAAAAACTTATAATATTTAGTTTTTACTCTTTCTTGCCCTCGGAAGGTTATAATCTTTGCTCACCTTTCGCCAAAAAAAACACACCACGTGCACCCCGTGAAATTATCCTTCCACCTTTCATCCATCCTGATTCACCTCCACTATATCATCCACTCTCTCACCTGTACTTTATCCAAACTATCTGTGGACAACATACTTCTCGCTGCGCGACAAGAACATGGTTCGATTTGAGCTGTGGGATCTGTGGACAACATACTTCTGGCTGCGCGACAAGAACATGGTTCCATTTGAGCTGTGGGATCTGTGGACAACATACTTCTCGCTGCGCGACAAGAACATGGTTCGATTTGAGCTGTGGGATCTGTGGACAACATACTTCTCACTGCGCGGCAAGAACAGGGTTCCATTTGAGCTGTGGGATCTGTGGACAACATACTTCTCGCTGCGCGACAAGAACATGGTTCCATTTGAGCTGTGGGATCTGTGGACAACATACTTCTCGCTGCGCGACAAGAACATGGTTCTATTTGAGCTGTGGGATCTGTGGACAACATACTTCTCGCTGCGCGACAAGAACTTGGTTCCATTTGAGCTGTGGGATCTGTGGACAACATACTTCTCACTGCGCGACAAGAACATGGTTCCATTTGAGCTGTGGGATCTGTGGACAACATACTTCTCACTGCGCGACAAGAACATGGTTCTATTTGAGCTGTGGGATCTGTGGACAACATACTTCTCGCTGCGCGACAAGAACATGGTTCCATTTGAGCTGTGGGATCTGTGGACAACATACTTCTCACTGCGCGACAAGAACATGGTTCCATTTGAGCTGTGGGATCTGTGGACACTTCTCACTGCGCGACAAGAACATGGTTCCATTTGAGCTGTGGGATCTGTGGACAACATACTTCTCACTGCGCGACAAGAACATGGTTCCATTTGAGCTGTGGGATCTGTGGACAACATACTTCTCGCTGCGCGACAAGGACATGGTTCCATTTGAGCTGTGGTATCTGTGGCGGAATGGGAGGCGACTGGTCCACGCTTGGGGAAGAGAGAGAGATTGTCTACCTTCCATTTGTTGGTTAGACTAGCCTTGGGTGGCTCCTGCTGCGCAGCATGCTTTGGTGTGGCCATTGGTTATGCAAGCTAAACAAGATATGTTGTAGGGGTGTTCGGTTTTACCGGTTTTCCGGTTAAAATCGGTTCGACTTTCTCACGGTTCGGTAAACCGGTTTGGCCTTAAAAAACCGGAAAACCGCGGTTTTTCTAAGGGACATCACTCGTCCCGTAAAGCACTAGCAAAATGGCAGAAACAGAGAAATTCGTAGACAACACGCGTGGGAAAGCTGACATTTGGAGATTCTTTCTCCTGCGAGAGACAGAAGCAGGAAAGGTTGACCATAATACCGGTTACTGTAAAGAGTGTAAGGCAAGTATTAAACTTGGCGGTGGCACTTCAAATCTGAATGCACACATTCCCCGACACCACCCCTTGCTGCTGCTGAAACCAGCCAAGCCTGCGGGCCCTGCACCCAATAGATCTAACCCACAAGTCCTACATGCTAGATCTAGTCCGTGTACCAGCAGCGCTGACGCTGACGTGAGCATTGTGGCTGAAGAAGGTGCCAGTACAAGTAAAGGCGACACAAAACAAATGACAATCAGTGAAGCACTCAAAAAGAAGCAGGTATATCCAGCTAACTCCAAGAAAGCATCCGAAATCAACGAAAAGGTTACAAAATTCATCGTGAAAGAACTTCAGCCGTTCCGAATTGTGGAGAGTCGGTATTTCAAAGATCTACTGGAAACACTCGATCCCAAATACAGCGTCCCTGGAAGAAAGTACTTCCAGGAAACAGCCGTACCCAAGATGTACTACGCGCCTTTACCCGGGGTAACCAGTTGTAACTTCTAGCCGGTTAACCGGTTTTAAACCGCGGTTTTCTATTGGAAAAACCGGTTAAAAACCGGTTTGAGAAATCGTACCGGTTCCACCCTCTAATATGTTGTCCCCGCTTGACCATTCGTCTTCTGCTTTTGATGGTGAGCAGGACTACATTGTCGACAGGCATTTTATGCAAGTCAGTGACAGTGTATAGAGCACTGTTTACCATCAGCACATTGTATGTAAGTCAGTGACAGTGTATAGAGCACTGTTTACCATCAACACATTGTATACAAGTCAGTGACAGTGTATAGAGCACTGTTTACCATCAACACATTGTATGTAAGTCAGTGACAGTGTATAGAGAACTGTTTACCATCAACACATTGTATGTAAGTCAGTGGCAGTGTATTAAGCACTGTTTACCATCAACACATTGTATGTAAGTCAGTGGCAGTGTATATAGAACTGTTTACCATCAACACATTGTATGTAAGTCAGTGGCAGTGTATAGAGCACTGTTTACCATCAACACATTGTATGTAAGTCAGTGGCAGTGTATAGAGCACTGTTTACCATCAACACATTGTATGCAAGTCAGTGGCAGTGTATAGAGCACTGTTTACCATCAACACATTGTATACAAGTCAGTGGCAGTGTATAGAGCACTGTATACCATCAACACATTGTATGCAAGTCAGTGGCAGTGTATAGAGCACTGTTTACCATCAACACATTGTATGCAAGTCAGTGGCAGTGTATAGAGCAAACCCTGTTTACCATCAACACATTGTATGTAAGTCAGTGACAGTGTATAGAGCACTGTTTACCATCAACACATTGTATGTAAGTCAATGACAGTGTATAGAGCATTGTTTACCATCACCACATTGTATGCAAGTCAGTGACAGTGCATAGAGCACTGTTTACCATCAGCACATTGTATGTAAGTCAGTGGCAGTGTATAGAGCACTGTTTACCATCAACACATTGTATGCAAGTCAGTGGCAGTGTATTGAGCACTGTTTACCATCAACACATTGTATGTAAGTCAGTGACAGTGTATAGAGTAAACCCTGTTTACCATCAACACATTGTATGTAAGTCAGTGGCAGTGTATAGAGCACTGTTTACCATCAACACATTGTATGTAAGTCAGTGGCAGTGTATAGAGGACTGTTTACCATCAACACATTGTATGTAAGTCAGTGACAGTGTATAGAGCACTGTTTACCATCAACACATTGTATGTAAGTCAGTGGCAGTGTATAGAGCACTGTTTACCATCAACACATTGTATGTAAGTCAGTGACAGTGTAAAGAGCACTGTTTACCATCAACACATTGTATGTAAGTCAGTGACAGTGTATAGAGTAAACCCTGTTTACCATCAACACATTGTATGTAAGTCAGTGACAGTGTATAGAGCACTGTTTACCATCAACACATTGTATGTAAGTCAGTGACAGTGTATAGAGCACTGTTTACCATCAACACATTGTATGTAAGTCAGTGGCAGTGTATAGAGCACTGTTTACCATCAACACATTGTATGTAAGTCAGTGACAGTGTATAGAGCACCTTTTACCATCAACACATTGTATGTAAGTCAGTGGCAGTGTATAGAGCAGTGTTTACCATCAACACATTGTATGCAAGTCAGTGACAGTGTATAGAGCACTGTTTACCATCAACACATTGTATGTAAGTCAGTGGCAGTGTATAGAGCACTGTTTACCATCAACACATTGTATGTAAGTCAGTGGTAGTGTATAGAGTAAACCCTGTTTATCATCAACACATTGTATACAAGTCAGTGGCAGTGTATAGAGTAAACTTTGTTTACCATCAACACATTGTATGTAAGTCAGTGGCAGTGTATACAGCAAACCCTGTTTACCACAACACGCTTCCCCGCCTTGCAGGGCACATACTTGTATGTCCCTCTTGCCATATTTTAGTTTTGGGACACTTTATTGTTGTTTTATTTTTATTGAGAAATTGTGGGCTGCGTCACCTAGGGAAGGCGTTGTCGCAGCCTGTGGCGCGCCCCAAACCCAACCTATATCTAATATTAGTTAAAGTTAACATTTTGCTCGGGGAGCAAACCGGAGTACCCGGACAAAACCCCAGAGTCGTTGCCCGAGTCGAAAGTAAGTAATATTGGGAGAAACATACCGCCCAGAGGCAGCATTGACCCCACACCTGTCAGGCGCCAATGGTTTGTAGCCTGTGGATAAGTCAAGTTAGTCCCGCCTTTGACCACGCGGAAACGATGCTCGCGTATGTGATGATATTATTTGTGATGTGGTAAAATTCATACATAAATTCGAAGTAGGAAAGTTAGAAGTTAATCTGTATCTTGGGATTTGCTTCTTATTTAGTAAAAATGTGTTTAATGTTGTTACTATAATTTAATACCTCATGTTATGTGACAGTACTTTAAAGGAAAAGCTTCATTCCAGTCCAGGATCCTTGCAGTTTGGCCAAAGCGAGAGAAAGTTGTGGCAGTAAGATCTCCCTTGCTTTACCCAGCATTGCTGCATTGGCCAATGTGCAGCACCACAACTATCATCACCGCACCGTGCTTCAACGACCACATCAAGGTCTAGAACTACAACCACACAACGCAATATCACACACCATTAAGGACCATTGGTGGATTCAAGGTAATGACAATGATACCAACATTGTTGGAATTATTACACCATATGTTGCTCAAAATTGTTCAACAAAGGCATCACAATGGACACCAAAGTCTAAGGCCAATCCCTCAACACAGTGCATAGCTTCAAATATCTAGGCGCAATTGTATCAGACAATGGGTTCCGACAGGAAGTCCTCTCCATGATCGCACAAACAACTGCTGCCCTGACAAAGTCCACAAGATCATCAGTCTACATTTTAAGGTAAGGCTGCTCCGCTCTCTTGTTATCTCCATCTTCCTAAACGCTTACAAAACATGGACCCTCACAGCAGATTTGTTCACAGTGGTGAAGAAACTGAAACTCCGATGGTGTGGCCACGTCACCAGAGCATCAGGCCTTGCAAAAACCATCCTGAAAGGAACAGTGCAAGGATGCAGAAAAAGAGGGAGACAGCAAAAGAGGTGGGAGGACAACATTCGAGAATGGACTGGTTTGAAAGTGAACGAAACCATGAGGGTTGCTGAGAACAGAGAAAGGTGGATTACGCTGGTTAAACGATTATCTGTGGTGTCCTCACGACCTTTGAGTGACAGGAGAGGGATAGGATATTGTTCTTTTGTATAGCGCTTTTCCAGCTGAAGGCGTGCTCAAGGCGCCCGTGCGTAGACGGTCTTGTGAAGCGGATTAAAACCCAACCCAGCATGATCCCTGGCAGAGTGGACAGGGAACGGACCACTGGCAGAGTGGACAGGGAGCGGATCACTGGCAGAGTGGACAGGAAGTGGATCACTGGCAGAGTGGACAGGGAGTGGACCACTGGCAGAGTGGACAGGGAGTGGACCACTGGCAGAGTGGACAGGGAGTGGACCACTGGCAGTGTGGACAGGGAGCGGACCACTGGCAGAGTGGACAGGGAGCGGACCACTGGCAGTGTGGACAGGGAGCGGATCACTGGCAGAGTAAACAGGAAGTGGATCACTGGCAGAGTGGACAGGGAGTGGACCATTGGCAGAGTGGACAGGGAGTGGAACACTGGCAGAGTGGACAGGGAGCGGACCACTGGCAGAGTGGACAGGGAGCGGACCACTGGCAGAGTGGACAGGGAGCGGACCACTGGCAGAGTAAACAGGGAGCGGACCACTGGCAGTGTGGACAGGGAGCGGACCACTGGCAGAGTGGACAGGGAGCGGACCACTGGCACCAGCGGTCCTGGCCTGTAGCCAGTAGCATCCAGTAGCACAGATGCTTACTCTTTTTGGGATTCACAGGCGACAGAGCCCTTGCGAGCAACATATACATGTAGCCGAGCGGAGCATTTGACTCCCGTCTCTCGGCCACGACCCTGGGAACATAGCTCCACCCGAGCTGTTATTTTCATTTTATCCCTCAAAAGAGGGACATAAAAAATATTTGTCCTGCAAGGCGGCGAAGCGTGGTTGGGAGTACCGGGTTGCCGGCTACCAGTGCCACACACTCTACTGCAAGGTCGCTGCCACCGACCTGCATAAAATGCCTGCCGACAATGTGGTCCCGCTTGCCACCAAAAGCAGCAGGCGAATGGTCAGCCGGGGAGAACAAATGTCGTGTTGCCTTGTCCTGGGTAACCCAATGGCATACCCAAAGGATTCTGCAAAGCAGGAGCCACCCAAGGTTAATCTACCCAAGAAAATCAAGGTAGACAGTTTCTCTCCCAAGCCTCAACCAGTCGCCTCCCTTTCCGCTACAGACCCGACAATTTGTAGAGGTGGAGAGAAAAGATGATAAAGTGGTGGAGGCCAGGGTGATGAAGAATTCTCTCTCTCTCTCTCTCTCTCTCTCTCTCTCTCTCTCTCTCTCTCTCTCTCTCTCTCTCTCTCTCTCTCTCTCTCTCTTTCTCAACATCTCTCTCTCTCTCACTCACTCTCTCTCTCTCTCTCTCTCTCTCTCTCTCTCTCTCTCTCTCTCTCTCTCTCTCTCTCTCTCTCTCTCTCTCTCTCAGTGCGTACTTCTATTCTAGATGCTAGAAACGACAGTAATAAATTCTGGACAGTAATGGAAAGATTTCGTACAAACATTCAAACACGTGTTTCTATTGCGATCGATTCCTGGAGGGAACATTTCGCTGGAATATTAGGACGGCATGAGCCAGAGAATCTAGAAGAAAGTTCGAGTAGAGTAAAGGATGCTTACTTAAGTGAAGATGATGAAGTATACATGTTCGGTCTAGACAGGGACATTTCTGAGTTTGAAGTTAAAGAGGCTATTCCAAAACTAAAAAAATAATAAAGCACCTGGACTGGATGAAATTTCAGCTGAATTTTTTAAAACTGCAGAAGTAACTGTAACACCTTTTTTGACAAAATTGTTTAACAAACTTTTTGAAACGGGCTATTTTCCGCATGAATGGAGTCGCTCTGTTATTGTACCTCTTTTCAAAAAGGGTGATCCTAAAAATCATGAAAACTATCGTGGCATTTCATTGCTAAACACTGTAAGCAAAATATTTACATCAATTTTAAATAAAAGACTGACTTCGTGGGCAGAAAATGAAGGGAAAATTAGCGAGGAACAAGCCGGTTTTCGTAAAGGATATGCTACTACGGACCGTATATTCTCACATGTATCTATGATAAGAAAATGTCTACATGGAAAGAGAAGAAGGAAATTAAATGTAGCCTTTATTGATTACATGAAAGCATTTGATTCTGTTGATAGAGATAGCCTATGGATAGTTCTGCGTAAGATACAGACTTCGAAAACAATGATACGCATGCTTCAAGGTATATATCAATCTGTCCAGGCCTATGTAAGGTGAGGTCACGAAACATCTTTTTTTTTCGATTGCCCTTTAGGTGTTAAACAGGGCTGTATATTATCTCCCTTAATTTTTCCCTGGTGATTTCGGAAGTAGCGGATAAAATGAAACAAAGTGGAAAACATGGCTTTCAGTTTCTTCCAGGTTTACAAGAAATATGCTTACTTCTTTTCACTGATGATATTTGTTTGGTTTCCACCACTTCTGATGGATTCCAAAACCAAATTCGAAATCTAGAAAAAGCCTTAGATGCACTAGGCCTTGCAGTTAATCTAAGTAAGACCAAAGTCATGATCTTTCGTAAAGGGGGGCATTTGGCTAAAACCGGAAAATGGTTCTATAAAGAGAAAGAGATTGAAGTAGTTAATCGTTACAAATATTTAGGTTTCACTCTGACAACTAAACTTTCCTTTGAATTAGCCTTAGAAGAGTTTGCAGGAAGAGCCAAGCGTAAAGTGGTGGACATTTTGAGAACAATGTGGAAAATGGAAGCGTTTGACATGTATGCATTTTTTAAATTTTTTGATTGCCAGGTTAAACCTATGCTTTTGTATGCCTCTGAAATATGGGGCTCCATACCATTTAACGTTATTGAATCAGTCCATTTATTTGCATGTAAACGTTTTGTGAAAGTAACTCCACAGAAACCAAACACAATGGTTTATGGGGAATTAGGCAGGTATCCAATGTACATTGACAGCGTACTGGTTTAAGCTACACAAATTGCTACCTGTTAGATTACCAAAGCAAGCGTATACAATGGATAGAAATGACAATGATGAGCTGCCTGTACCATGTTCCCACTCTTGGTCTGTATCTCTTAAACGTTGTTTTGATTCTTATGGATTCGCTCATGTTTGGCTAAATGGAGGGGTGGGAAATTAAAAAAACATTTCTGAAGGTTTTAAAGCAGCGAACGATTGATTGCTATAGACAAGATTGGCACAATAAGCTAACCGATAGTGATCGTTTTGCCACTTATCACTCCTTTAAATCTGTATTAAAATCTGAGCAATATTTCACAGGTATTACTATAGCTAAATTTATGGATACGTATTTGTAAGATTCCGCTTGTGCATAAATGAACTGAATGTAAATAAGAGATACTCAAATGCATTCAAGTTATGTCCCTTTTGTGAAGAAATAGAAAATGAATCACATTTTCTATTTTACTGCCCAAAATACAAAGATTTGCGTGCAAAATATGTTTTGAAATATATAGAATACGTCCCAAATGCTTCTTTGAAATTGTTGATGCAAAATGATAATACTGAAACTATGCGTTCCTTAGTTATGTTTATTTTCTATGCGTTAAAACTCAAAGAAAACGTTTTGAGTAGTTTTACCTGCCCACCATAAATAACTAACTTTAGTGTGTGACATGCGTTTTTTTTTTGTTATTCTAAGCTATATGCGTCGATACTGAAAGCATATACATCTATGTATGTGTATCTATGTATGTTGCTATGTTTTGTTGTTAAATAGTTGCCTTGATCTCTTGCAGGTAGCCTGGTGGTCTTGCAATACAATTTCAAGTTCAATTTAAATTTCTCTCTCTTTCTCTCTCTCTCTCTCTCTCTCTCTCTCTCTCTCTCTCTCTCTCTCTCTCTCTCTCTCTCTCCAACGCCAGTTCGTTGATGACCGTTGAAAGTTTTATTCTCGAAGTGCATCGTAGCAAACACGCTTGGTTTCCACAAACCCTCCAGACGATGGACATGGCACACTCCCGGCGGGGAGCATCACAACCAATTAGACTACATCATGGTCAAGAAACGCTTCAGATCAAGCATCAACATTGGCAGGACACGCAAATTTCCAGGAGCAGATATAGGAAGTGACCACGATCTCGTGATGATGTCTTTCCGACTCCACTTGAAAAGAGTAAATACAGCAAAGTGCACTAGACTGAAGTTCGACCTGGACAAACTGCAAGACCCGGAGGTGGACAAACTATTTCAGGCCACAATTGGAGGGAAATGCGCACCCTTGATCATTGTGGGGGCTGGTGAAGTAGATGTCAACACCATGACCACCACCTTCAACTCAGCTGTGACAGATGCCGCCACTGAGATCTTTGGCAAGCACCGACCAAAGAAGAAGCCGTGGATCACACCAAAGAATATGGGTATACTACAAAGAAGGATCATCCGAGGATTTCCCTCTATAAAAAGTGAAGACGTTTTTAGAGCAGCGCCGTCAAGCGGCTGTGCTGCGGAACATGTCAAGGGAGGTAAACAGACTACATAGCAACGTGTAAATACAGACGATATTGCTCGACCGTATCGGCGTGTTTCTGATGAATCCCGAACATATTTGTCCACACAATTACTGTGTAATGTGTAGGAAAATGACTCCTTGCAATAATGCTGGTATTTTTGCACATTTGTTTTTCGTCAACATTGTGATATAGAGCTTACACTTTACATGAAAACAGTTCAATTATACTTCTTTTTTCTTTTTTTTTTAAATTCATACAAACATGAGGCCTTTTTATGATATTCAAGTTTGTGCTGTTGGTGACTGAATCATAAAACAAAACTATTGCAGCATGCCAGAGTGCTATATTGTATTCATAAATTAATAACCCCTATTGAATAGTGATTAGTGGGGTAAAGAACGTTGGTTGTCAATTGAACAAAAGGGAACTTGTGAAAATTTAACACTGCTTTGCATAATCATAATTATTGTCAAATTCAGTTCAATTTGTAAATATGTTATTGTTTTCTTTGGTTTGGTTTTATTTGTTGTTTTTGTATGATTAATATTTTTTTTCTTTTCTTTAACACTTGTTGTTGTCTTATAGTCAGCCCCACAGTTTGTTTGTTTGTTTGTTTGTACATTGCTTAAGGTCCAGTTAATTCTTTAGAGTTGTATCAGGACCGTGGGACAGGACAGAGCAATACAACACAGATGACATCAGCTTCATGGCACCTTACACGGATCATGTTTACAAGGTCATAACATTTGGATGCGCTGGAGACGCAGAGTATTGACCTCAATTTTTTGAAATCCAGGTTAAAAAAAGTATACAAGGAAATATAAATATCCTAAATAATAAACATAAGAAATTAACAGGCAGAAGAAGGCAAATACTAGTGTCATATGGCAGAATAAAGCCACCATCACCTTCACCACCTCACCTATCATCACGTAATCTTGTGAACCGTGGGGGCACCACTGATGATTTGGCAATAAATTCTCTCCAATTCTCTGTTTTCTGCCTCTCTTAGGGCATCATTCAATCTCAGACCTGTCCACTCTACAATGTTATCTTCCCACCTCTTCTTCTGTCTGTCTCTCTTCCTCCCACCTTCCCTCGTTGGGGTGCCGGGGGTTTCAGTATAAATATAGTATCCCCACTTTCTGGATATTTAGTGCTTTAAATTCCCACTGTCGCTGTCTTTCTCATTTATTCTTTCTCATTCCTGCTCTGTTCTATCAATCTGCTATACTATCTTCTTCTTCGCTAGACCAGTCACCTACCTCTTTTCTTGAAAACTCCTCCGGGTCAAGACTCCTTATTTGTGTGTGAGGTCTGCTGGATCAGCTTGTAAATATTGGATGCTTTCTGCCAGGTGGTCACTAGGGCTTCCTATGATGTTATTATTTAGCAATGTAGGCATTTTATATGTATGTGTTTTGTTCATAATTTATAATGATGTTTGTATTATATTTTGTATTTGTAAACGGGGGTTCGATAAATTAGAGTATAGCCTCAGCGTCCCTTGCGTGGGATGTCTTTATTGTAAAGTGACTGGCTTGTGGAGAGCTTTCAGTTTTATCACTAGGGTTGTTTCAGCAGATCTTCTATGCGGATCAGGGGTTGTCCGGTCCTGATTTGGCTTGGAAGAGTCCGCTGGACCTAAAGCAATAATCATGTAATGTAATGTCCTCCCACCTTGTACTGTCCCCTGTAAGATTAATTTGGATAGTCCATCTGATCTTGTGACATGGCCACATCAAAGCCACCATACCACCAAGTCACCAACTAAAATACATTCTGCCTGTTGATTACTTATGTTTAGTATTTAAGATTCTCAACGTTCTTTACCCCACTAATCACTATTCAATGGGGGTATTAATTTATGAATACAATATAGCACTCTGGCATGCTGCAATAGTTTTGTTTTATGATTCAGTCACCAACAGCACAAACTTCAATATCATGAAAAGGCCTCATGTTTGTATGAATTTAAAAAAAAGAAAGAAAGAAGTAGAATTGAACTGTTTTCATTCACCATTTCCATGTAAAGTGTAAGCTTTATATCACAATGTTGACGAAAAACAAATGTGCAAAAATGCGAGCATTATTGCAAGGAGTCATTTTCCTACACATTACACAGTAATTGTGTGGACAAATATGTTCGGGATTCATCAGAAACACGCCGATACAGTCGAGCAATTTCGTCTGTATTTACATGTTGCTATGTAGTCTGTTTACCTCCCTTGATCTGCTCCGCAGCACAGCCGCTTGGTGTCGCCGTAATGTTGCTGACGTCACTCGTTTCGCATAGAATCGTGTTATGATTCTTCTTTGTAGTATACCCATATTCTTTGATCACACCTAAACGTTTGGATCTGTGTGATAAACGAAGAGAGATAAAAAAAAAAAAAAAAGAACACCTCACAGGAAGCTGATGTCTACCAAAAACTCAAAAATGACATCCGAAAAGGCATGCGTACAGCAAAGGAGAACTGGATAGAAGATCAATGCCAGGAAATAGAGAACATTCTGAACAAGAACAACAGCAAGAAGGCATACCAGACTGTGAAGCGGCTGACAAGAGTCAAACAGCCCAGTCTCCACGATCCAAAGCAAGACTGGCATATGCCTTACAGAAGAACAAGAAGTCTTGGACAGATGGACAGAGTACTGCTCTGACCTTTACAACCATACACCAACTGGAGACCCATCAGTTCTAGCATGTCCTGAGAACAGAGAAGAAGAAGAAATCCTCCCAATTCTCCGGGAAGAAATTGAGGCAGCAGTGCAATCGCTGAAGAAAGGGAAGTCAGCGGGAGTGGACAACATACCCGCGGAACTGCTACAAGCAGGAGGAGAAGCGATGATTAATGCCCTCACCATTATCTGTAACAAGATCTGGCAGAGTGGGGAGTGGCCCATACCATGGGCCCAGTCGCTTGTCATCACTCTTCCCAAAAAAGGTAACCTTCAGGAGTGTGAAAATTACCGCACCATCTGCCTCATCAGCCATCCCAGCAAGGTCCTCCTGAAAATAATACTCAACAGGTTGAAACCCCAAGCTGAACAAATCATAGCTGAAGAACAAGCAGGATTCAGGGCAGGGCGAAGTACCACTGAACAGACTTTTAACCTCAGAATAAACTGTGAGAAAAACCTACAGCACCAACAACATCTATATCATGTGTTCATAGACTTCAAGAAGGCGTTTGACCGAGTCTGGCAAGCAGCTCTATGGGCAACAATGAAAGTGTACAACATCAGCCCTAACATTATTGAAGTCATCAAAAGCCTGTATGACAAGGCTGCCAGAGCAGTCCTCCACAACAGCGCCATCGAGAACTGGATCAGAACAACAATCGGTGTGCGTCAAGGATGCCTACTCTCTCCAACACTCTTCAACATCTTCCTAGAGCGCATCATGTCATATGCTCTTGCAGATCATGAAGGCACAGTCCGCAAAGGGGGTGGATCAATCTCCAATCTTCGTTTTGCGGATGACATTGGTGGATTGGCTGGAGAGGAACAAGACCTTGAACAGCTAGTACAGAGACTTGACACCACCTCCAGAGCTTATGGAATGGAAATAAGTGCAGAGAAGACCAAAATGATGACCAACAACACCAATGGCATCAACACGGACATCAAAGTCCAAGGCCACTCCCTCAGCACAGTGCATAGCTTCAAGTATTTAGGAGATATTGTATCAGACAATGGGTCCCGACAGGAAGTCCTCTCCAGGATCACACAAACAACTGCTGCCCTGACAAGGTTGAAGCCCATTTGGAAAGACAGGACAATCAGTGTACATTCCAAAGTGAGACTGCTGCGCTCCCTTGTCATCTCCATCTTCCGATATGCTTCCGAAGCATGGACCCTCACAGCAGATCTTCAACGAAGAATACAAAGCATGGAGATGAGGTGCTACAGAAGACATCTGGGCATTTCCTATACCCAACACATCACCAAAAACGAAGTCCGACAGACCATCACACAAGCCATTGGACAACACGATGACCTGCTCACAGTGGTGAAGAAACGGAAACTCCGATGGTATGGCCACATCACCAGATCATCAGGCCTTGCAAAGACTATTCTGCAAGGCACAGTGCAAGGAGGTAGAAGAAGAGGGAGACCGAAAAAGATGTGGGAGGACAACATTCGAGAATGGACTGGTTTGACACTGAGCGAAGCCATCAGGGCTGCTGAGGAGAGAGAGAGATGGAGTATGCTGGTTAAACAATCATCTGTGATGGTTTGTCGGAGTTCGTCGTTGGGGATGTGTTGGGTATAGGAAATGCCAAGAAGTCTTCTGTAGCACCTCATCTTCATGCTTTGTATTCTTCGTTGGAGATCTGCTGTGAGGGTCCATGCTTCGCAAGCATATAGGAAGATGGAGATGACAAGGGAGCGCAGCAGTCTTACTTTGGAATGTGGACTGATGGTCCTGTCTTTCCAAATGGGCTTCAACCTTGTCAGGGCAGCAGTTGTTTGTGCGATCCTTGAGAGGACTTCCTGTCGGGACCCATTGTCTGAAACAATGGCTCCTAAATGTTTAAAGCTATGCACTGTGTTGAGGGATTGGCCTTGGACTTTGATGTCCGTGTTGATGCCATTGGTGTTTTTGGTCATCATTTCGGTCTTCTCTGCACTTATGTCCATTCCATAGGCTCTGGAGGTGGTGTCAAGCCTCTGTACCAGCTGTTGAAGTTCTTGTTCCTCTCCAGCCAATCCATCAATGTCATCTGCAAACCGAAGATTGGAGATTGCTCTACCCCCTATGCTGACTGTGCCTTCATGGTCTGCAAGAGCATCTGACATGATGCGCTCTAGGAAGATGTTGAAGAGTGTTGGAGAGAGTAGGCATCCTTGACGCACACCGATTGTTGTTCTGAACCAGTTCCCGATGGCGCTGTTGTGGAGGACTGCACTGGTAGCCTTGTCATACAGGCCTTTGATGACTTCAATAATTTTAGGGCTGATGTTGTACACTTTCATTATTGCCCATAGAGCTGCATGCCAGACTGTGCCCTCTGGGTTCGGGCATTAAATAGAATAGACCCAACGTTTCCCGGCGTGTCGTAAGAGGCGACTAACAGGGGTGATGTTAGCACGGCATCACTGGGCGAAAGTCTTCTACACAGAAGTCACCGGCCAGGGCGGAGGAACCTCACGTTACTACAGGTTCAACGACCACGTGCTCAGGGCCAAGGCGAGCCACACTGTAGTCGTGGATTTCGGGTGTGGCCAATAGCCTGGAGAGGATTGGGCACCGCCAGGTCTTTTTTGCCCAAGACACACTACATGATGACACAATCCACTAACTCCATACCGGATCGGTCGTCGCCCGGCACAAGGACCGCGCCTTCCGTTGGCCACCAGGACGGAGGTGTTAAGTATGCTACTGATGGACAATTTAGCAAGATCCGCACGAGAAACAACATCGTCATAGGAACTACTGCGGAAGGAAAATTAGAAGAACTGGCCCACGAGTTGGACCACTATCGATGGAACGTTCTTGGCATCAGCGAACTGCGCTGGAAATGCCTAGGTGAAACAACGACAGACAAAGGCCACAAGCTCTATTTCAGCGGTAGAGATGACAGGCACGAACACGGCGTTGGATTCTTGGTCCACAAGAACATTCTAGCCACTGTCATGGGTTGCAGCCCAGTCTCCAGTAGACTCATTACCATCCGCCTGAGAGCAGCCCCTTTCAACATCACCATCATCCAGGCCTATGCCCCAACATCAGACTATGATGACAGCGAAGTGGAGGATTTTTATGAAAATCTACAGGCGGTCCCTGACCAAGTGCTGAAGAAGGACATAGTCATAGTGGAAGGCGACTGGAATGCCAAGGTTAGCCATAATGCGCACCACAACTGGGGAGACATGTGGACCCCACTGCAACAACGAGACAAATGACAAGGGTCTGAGACTCTTGGAGTTTGCCAGATACAACAAGCTGGTACTGGCAAACACGCTTGGTCTCCACAAAAACTCCAGACGATGGACATGGCACAGTCCCGGCGGGGAGCATCACTGTGAAGAAATTATCTAGCCTGTAATTCCTTCACCTGATGCGAATGTGTGAATGTATAGATAATGAATATTCAGTGAGTGATCACGCTATTGTTGCGTGCATAAAGAGTAGAGAAACGTTTAGTGGCTGTTATAATTCGCGCGTGCATTTAGCCATGTGATCGATACTGACCAATGAGAAAACTGCAAAAACTAAACGCTCAGTTTCTAACAAATCATTGGTATATTCGATGCACTCTCTGTTGGATAGTCAACGAAACCAGACGGTTTCCCCTAGTGGAAAAGAAGAGAGCCACGGTTGAATTGGATGAAGGCGTTCTAGTCCCAGCACTAACGGTAATTGTTCTTTAGATTATACATCGGCGGTATTATTAATTCGATTCTAATTCCGACTTCGATTATCGTCAGTAATTCATACGTTTATGGTAGAAACTCGAAACTTAGTATGCGTTCATTTGTATGGTTACAGCCTTTGCCAGGCCGGCGATGTCCTTGGAGCGAGTTGCCGGAGGTAAACCTATGTGGAGAGGTTGGTTCATCCTGAAGAGAGTTGATCCGCCTGCGTTCCGAGCATAGGAGATATTATTCCCTTCAAACCTAGATTTGGGAAGGAATCCGAAGGACCTTACATCGACTCAACCCTGACCCCAGACTGCACAGAGTCCGTCGAGTTGGATGTAAACGACGTAGTTGCTACTAGCGATAAAGTGAGCATATCGTCTCAGTTATTTCACTACTAGGATAGGCCTAGTCGTGCCATCCTTGTGTTGTCAATCAGCAACGATGCTTTGACAGCAGTAGCTAACTACAGTACGAAAGTGAACATAAACAGTGGAAGAACATTTTCTTTACTGCACCCAAGTTCTACCTTGAGCAATGAAAAGACTGTAAAAGTGTGGAATTACTGGTAGTCACTTGGACTGTGACTGACTACATCTTTTGGATATTATACAGGGACTGAACCTGACTCTCACTGGATATTATCAGGGTGAGAGCAGTGTTATAATTATTGTGTATTTAGTTGTGACTATTCAGGATCACTGGAACAAGCGATGTGAGTACTGTTATTTTGTTTACCCTGTATATTGTGTTTTGTGATTCATTATTTTCTTGTACAAATAAATGTAGTGTGGAAGGAAATTCTGGAGTCAGTGAGAGTGGTGGATGTGAATATAATTTCTATTTACTATTCTAGTCTTTCCCCCTACATTAATTTTGTTACAATCACATCCAGATAGACTACATCATGGTCAAGAAACGCTTCAGATCAAGCATCAACATTGGCAGGACACGCACTTTTCCAGGAGCAGACATCGGAAGTGACCACGATCTCGTGATGATGTCTTTCCGGTTCCACTTGAAGAGAGTAAATACAGCAAAGTGCACTAGACTGAAGTTCGACCTGGACAAACTGCAAGACCCGGAGGTGGCAGAACTATTTCAGGCCACAATTGGAAGGAAATTTGCACCACTGCTCAATTTGGGGGGCTGGTGAAGTAGATGTCAACCCCATGACCACCACCTTCAACTCAGTTGTGACAGATGCCGCCAATGAGATCTTTGGCAAGCACCGACCAAAGAAGAAGCCGTGGATCACACCTGAACTTTTGGATCTCTGTGATAAACGAAGAGAGATAAAAAAGAAAAAGAACACCTCACAGGGAGCTGACGTCTACCGAAAAATCAACAATAACATCCGAAAAGGCATGCGCACAGCAAAGGAGAACTGGATAGAAGAGCAGTGCCAGGAAATAGAAAACAGTCTGAACAAGAACAACAGCAAGAAGGCCTACCAGACTGTGAAGCGGCTGACAAGTGTCAAACAGCCCAAAGTCTCCACGATCCAAAGCAAGTCTGGCATATGCCTTACAGAAGAACAAGAAGTCTTGGACAGATGGACAGAGTACTGCTCTGACCTTTACAACCATACACCAAAAGGAGACCGATCAGTTCTAGCATGTCCCGAGAACAGAGAAGAAGAAGAAATCCTCCCAATTCTCCGGGAAGAAGTTGAGGCAGCAGTGCAATCGTTAAAGAAAGGGAAGTAAGCGGGAGCGGACAACTTACCCGCGGAACTGCTACAAGCAGGAGGAGAAGCGATGATTGGCCGGGCCATTGTGTTGTGTCCTTGGGAAAGACACTTTACTCCTTTTTTTCCTACTCCTTCGGATGAGAGTATAAACCGAGGTCTAGTCTGTGTGTCGCATACATTCCATTATAACGGACTTTAAAGATCCTGACGCTCATGTCCTAGACGGGTGAGTGCCTGTAACAAGAACACCCCCAGTTGGTCCTTCTCCCCCATCCCTGGCTGCCCAGGATTGTGCTCAGTTGTCCGGGCGTCAGACCATGCGCCCAAGGGCTGCGGGTGGGCGTCTCGGGCGGTTTGAGTTAGATCCTGTATCGGCCAGCGCCTTGATCCTTAGGCTAAGGCGCCTTACAAATGTCGAACTTTATTATTATTATTATTATTATTATTATTATTATTATTATTATTATTATTATTATTATTATTATTATTATTGATGCCCTCACCATTATCTGTAACAAGATCTGGCAGAGTGGGGAGTGGCCTATGCCATGGACCCAGTCGCTTGTTATCACTCTTCCCAAAAAAGGTAACCTTCAGGAGTGTGAAAATTACCGCACCATCAGCCTCATCAGCCATCCCAGCAAGGTCCTCCTGAAGATAATACTCAACAGGTTGAAACCCCAAGCTAAACAAATCATAGCTGAAGAACAAGCAGGATTCAGGGCAGGGCGAAATACCACTGAGCAGATTTCCAACCTCAGAATAATCTCTGAGAAATACCTACAGCACCAACAACATCTATATCATGTGTTCATAGACTTCAATAATAATAATAATAATAATAATAATAATAATAATAATAATAATAATAATAATAATAATAATAATAAAACTAATAATAATAATAATAATAATAATAATAATAATAATAATAATAATAATAATAACAACAACAACAACAACAATAATAATAATAATAATAATAATAATAATAATAATAATAATAATAATAATAATAATAATAATAATAATAATAATAATAATGACAAAGAAAGAACAACGTCTCCCCTTTCCAGCGGTATACAATATGACATGGTTACTATTTTGGGTTTCGACTATGACGGACTAAAATAGAAAACACCTAACACAACAATATTTACATCCTACCTCTACTTACAACTTCTCCTCTGTTTCTCTTCCGATTTATGTCCCTATAAAACTAATATTTAATTTAAGTATATACTATTAGAGAACGAACTATCGAAGGCATAAAAAAAATATCACACTTAAGGTGTTACAGTAGAAAATCCTTGCTATCGCCATCATCGACATTTATGTTCTTATCATGTGTTAATCTACAAGGCGGGAAGGGCTGAGGCGGCCGGTTAGCAGTAAGCCTAAGCTGCTGCTTAGCATACAACAGCGCGGTGTCTTTATCACCGTGATAGGCATCGCGCTATTCTAAACATCACGCTCTCAATCAAAACTGCTACATAAATCACAAATAAAGTTTATATATTCTAATAGAGAATTTAATACTGCGTCTAATGATTATAGACTTTAAGGGATCTGAAAAGTATATATCAATTTATTTCATACAGCTAGTTTAAACATAACAGAGAACAGAGTAAGGGCTACATTACATTACATTATTATTGCTTTAGGTCCAGCGGACTCTTCCGAGCCAAATCAGGACCGGACAACCCCTGATCCGCATAAAAGATCTGCTGAAACAACCCTAGTGGTAAAACCGAAAGCTCTCCACTAGCCAGCCACTTTACAATAAAGACATCCCACGCAGGGGACGGCTGAGGCTTCACCCCAACTTATGGAACCCCCGTTTACAAAAACAAAATATAATACAAACATCATTATAAATTATCAACAAAACACATACATATAAAATGCCTACATTGCTAAAAAATAACATCATAGGAAGCCCTAGTGACCACCTGGCAGAAAGCGTCCAATATTCCCAAGCTGATCCAACAGACCTCATACACAAACAAGGAGTCTTGTTCCGGAAGAGTTTTCAAGGAAAAAGGTAGGAGACTAGTCTAGCGAAGAAGAAGATAGTATAGCAGATTGATAGAAAAGAGCAGGAATGAGAAAGAGCAAATGACAAAGACAGCGACAGTGAGAATTTAAAGCACTAAATTTCCAGAAAGTAAGGATTCTATTTATACTGAAACCCCCGGCACCCTAAACGGGGGTAGAGTAAGGGCTAACGTATCGTAGCCTAATGATCAGAAATTATTTGTAGCCCAGCCCGGCTACATTTAAAATGCATAAAGTATGGTCAAGCCACAACCAGACAGCTAGTCATTCATTATTTATATCACCGCGCGAGCACACAAAGTGAATGCATTCGGTTCTTCATTTGAATGATATATAAAGTCCCACTTGCCTGGGACAAATTAGTCTGATGAACGTTGGCAGTATGATTTTAGACTAGCTGGATAGAAGGTTTGCCTTCAATGTGTTGACAGTGTAGTGTATTGAACAATAGCATGCAAGTGTTGTGGATAGTGTAGTGTATTGAACAATAACATCTAAGACAGTGTTGCCGACACGGAGTGAGGAATTGAACTGTGCTTTAACAAAACAAAAGCGCAGATGCTGTGTTTTTTTGGGTGTTTTTTTTTTGGTCTTGACTTGAACCTTTATTATGGCTACTTTGTTGAAGGTCAAAACGGTGACCTTGTTGACCTTACTCTTGACTTTGCTTGGGAGGATAACTGCACCCAGTGACGACAAACCGCCGATTTCTCAACATTTCCCGGATGTGACACCATCACTGGATACATCGACTGCTATGTCAACATCTACCTCATCACTGGTGACCTCAACAGCTATGCCATCACTGGAGATGTCACTACTAGATACATCCACAGCTACGTCATCACTGAAGACGTCAACAGTTACGTCATCACCACTAGAGACGTCAACAACTACGTCATTACTGGAGACGTCAACAGCTACGTCATCACTGGAGACGTCAACATCTACGTCACTACCGGAGACCTCAACAGCTACGTCGTCAATTTCACGTTGTGCAAAGCGTAACGAATCTACTCCAGATCTGTGTGGGACAAACTTTACGTGCGAAATAGAAAGTGGCCACTTCCTTATGAAGACATGGTTCTACTCTGGTGTCAAACCAGTCATTGACATTACTAAACGTAAACGACACGGCACCGTGGACATAGTACTTGGTCCAACTTCTCAAGAATGCGCATGGCGTGTCACTATTCCTGATCCAACGGGGTATGATGACAGGACCTATCTCAACCTGACCATTGACCCTACCAACAAAGCAAAAGAAACACTGAATTTCACTGTTCGCTTGGTCGAGGACTACACTGGTGATGTTCACGAATTCGACAGCGAACTTCTGTCCAACACTCCCACCAACGTGAAATCACCCGTCAACCTCACCATCACCCTCTCCAACTTCGATACCTTAGGTAAAAAAAACAAAACACGCACACACACACATACACGCACACACACTATATATACATATATAATTACCAGGAGAGTTCTTCAGGTCGAATGCTTAGTACAAATATTGTTAAAGACTTCGTTGGAGGGTAGAAGAGATGTCATTCAGGAATTATTTCATTGTATTATTTAGGGGTAGATCAATTGGAAGTAGCATGTTGTCAGTGTGTTGTCTGTCAGTATGCTGTCAGTATGTTGTCTGTCTGTATGTTGTCATGATGTTGTCTGTCAGTATGTTTTCATCTGGGAAGTGAATGAAGTATGGTCATTGCTTGTATTATAATTTCATCCCCACACTGCCCTATTTCCCTCTCTGGGTTTAATATAGAACTCTTCTATTGTTGACCTCTGACATTTACCCTTCTCTTTTATTATAGACCTGTAATTATACAGTATACACAACACAATACAGTATACACTACACACAACAGTATACACTACAAACTGCTGTATACACTACGTACTGCATTATACTCTACACATTATAGTATACACTACACAATGCAATATACGTTACTCATTAGAGTATACACTATACAATGCATTACACACTATACCATACAATATGCACTACACAATGCAATATACCCCATACAATGCTGTATAAATTACATACTACAGTAAACATTACACAAAACAATATGCACTGCAAACTACAATATACACTGCACACTACATCATGCACTACACAATACAGTATACGCTGCACAATGCAATATGCACTACACAAAGCAGTATACACTACACAAAACAGTATACTACACAATAACATATACACTACACAATAGAGTATACACTGGACAATACATTATACATTGGAAAATAAAGTATGCACTATACAAAGCAGTATACACTACACAATACAGTATACACTTCACAATACAGTTTTCATTACACAATACAGTATACGCTACACAATACAGTATACACTACACAATACAATATACACTACACATTACAGTATACACTACGCAATTCAGTATACAATAAGCAATACCGTACACAACTACGGACTACCCACTACAATATAAACTAACAAATATAGTATGCACTACACAATACAGTATGCACTGCATAATACAATATACACTTCACAATAAAGTATACACTGCATAATACAGTAATCGCTACACAATACAGTATACACTACGCAATACAGCATACACTACCCAATACAGTATAAACTAACAAATATAGTGTACACTACACAATACAGTATGCACTGCATAATACAGTATACACTACACAAGAAAGTATACATTGTATAATACAGTAATCGCTACATAACACAGTATGCACTACACAATACAGTATACACTACCCAATACAGTATAAACTAACAGAGTGCACACTACACAATACAGTATACACTGCATAATGCAGTATACGATCCACAATACAGTATGCACTACACAAAGCAGTATACACTACACACTACAGTATACACTTCACAATACAGTGTTCATTACACAATACAGTATACACTACATAATACAGTGTACTCCACACAATACAGTATACACTACACAACACAGTCTGAACTGCACACTACAGTATACACTGCACAATACCCTATACAATACACAATACAGTATATACTACACAATACAGTATATACTACACATTAGAGTATACACTACACAATGCAATATGCGCTACACAATTAATATAAAATGTACAATACTGTATACACTACACAATATAATAAGCATTACCCAGTACAATTTACACTACACAATACATTAAACACTACACAATACAGTATAGACTACATGGTACAATATGCACTACACAATACAATATGCACTACACAATACATTAAGCACTACACAATACAGTATTCAGATTCAGATTCAGATTCAGAAAACTTTATTATCTCCAAGGAGAAATTCTAACATGGATTTGCTGTCAGCAAAAGGTAATAAAATGTAACAGTACTATAAACATGTAAACATGTACGTGTACTCACGCTTATGTACATATTAACAAGAACATTTCCGACACATTGTAAAACTTAAAATACATATCACACTACATGTCCTTATTGCACTTCAACATAAATAAATAAAACACCTACCCACAAACACACACACACACACACACACACACATCCACACACACATGGGTTAGACATTAGATTATATTACCCAAAATTATAAACGTTATAAAGCATCTCAAAAAAATATACAATCATCAAACTCTGCGTATCATTCTAACACTGACAATCACAGATTTGAAAACTTATGCATTAGTTAACTTACATACTGAATAGTTGAAAATTTGCTGCATATTATAAAATGCATCTCTAGTACTCCCATAAACCACTCGCACCCAACTCATTCAGTCAACACTTATTAAGAATTTGTATTGATTTGGGTACAAAACTGTTCTTAGCTCTAATTGTAGAAACATTTGGCACTCTGAAACGGCGACCAGAAGGAAGGAGCTGGTAGTGCTGGGCTAGGATGTGAGTGGAGTCTCTTACAATCATGCTCGCTTTCTTTCTTACTTGACTTTCGTACAACACACACAAACTCTTCTGCTCTTCACCCACCACTTTCCCACACACCTTCACAATTCTACCCAACACATTCTTACTCCTCACACTGAGACCTCCAAACAAGCAAAGAAAACCAAAGGTCAGCACCGATTGGATAAAACAGCTGTAAAAGTTACACAAAACAGACTTGTTGACTTTCAGAGAGCGCAATTTCTGGAGGCAATATAATCTTGACTGACATTTCTTATGGATGGAAGTAGTGTTGGAATCAAAGGTAAGCTTATGGTCAAGTATTGTTCCCAGATATTTGTATTCCGAGACTCTCTCCACCTTTTCTCCATCAATCACTAAGTCAGGCACAGCAGATGGTTTTTTTTTCTAAAATCAATAATCAGTTCTTTAGTTTTCTTCACATTTATATTTAAAAAATTCTCTTTGCACCATGCAATAACCTTTGCAGTTCTTTTAGATAAACAGTTGCAGAGTTGGAGAGGTCTTGAAGGGCAGAGAGGTGTATTTTCAGAGCCAGTGCAATCGTTGGTGTACAGAGTATAGACTACACAATACAACATGCACTACACAAAGAAATATACACTACACAATACAATATACACTACATGTACAAATTACTTTATGCACTACACAACACAGTATGCACTGGACAATACAATATACACTACACTTCAGTATACATTAAGTGACCACGATCTCGCGATGTCTTTCCGGCTCCACTTAAAGAGAGTAAACACAGCAAAGTGCACCAGACTGAAGTTCGACCTGGACAAACTGCAAGACCCGGAGGTGGCAGAAATAATTCAGGCCACAATTGGAGGACAATTTGCACCACTGCTCATTGATTGATTGATTGATTGATTGTTGCTTTAGGTCCAGCGGACTCTTCCGAGCCAAATCAGGACCGGACAATCCCCAATCCGCATAAAAGATCTGACGAAACAACCCTAGTGGGAAAATTGAATGCCCTCCACCGGCCAGTCACTTTACAATAAAGACATCCCACGCAGGGGACGGCTGAGGCTTTACCCCAACTAATCGAACCCCCGGTTACAAAAAAAAATAGAATACAAACACCATTATAAATCATCAACAAAACACATACATATAAAATGCCTATAGTGCTAAATAATACCATCATAGGAAGCCCTAGTGGCCACCCGGCAGAAAGCGTCCAACACTCCCAAGCTGATCCAACAGACCTCATACACAAACAAGGAGTCTTGTCCAGGAAGAGTTTTCAAGAAAAAAGGTAGGTCATTGATCTATCGAAGAAAAAGATAGTATAGCAGAGTGATAGGACAGATCAGGAATGGGAAAGAGCAAAGGAGAAAGACAGCGACAGTGGGAATTTAAAACACTAAATTTCCAGAAAATGGGGTTTATTTTTATACTGAAACCCCCGGCACTCCAAGGGGGGGTACTGTTGCCGCAGTGAATCAGTCGTGCCTACAAAGGCAAGACAGGTTTTCAACTGGGGCGTTCACTTTTCCCTTTATAGGTTAGAACAATCTACAGTGGCAAGATTGCTCATGACCCCAAGGGGTAGCACCACTGCTCATTTTGGGAGCTGGCGGAGTAGATGTCAACACCATGACCACCACCTTCAACTCAGCTGTGACAGATGCCGCCACGAAGATCCTTGGAAAGCACCAGCCAAAAAAAAAGCTGTGCATCACACCTGAACTTTTGGACCTGTGTGGTAAACACAGAGAGATGAAAAATAAAAAGAACACCTCTCAGGGAGCTGATGCCCACGGAAAAATCAACAATGACATCCGAAAAGGCATGAGCACAGCAAAGGAGAACTGGATAGAAGATCAATGCCAGGAAAATGGAGAACAGTCTGAACAAGAACAACAGAAAGAAGGCTTACTTGATTGTGAAGCAGCTGACAAGTGTTAAACAGCCCAAGGTCTCCACGATCCAAAGCAAGTCTGGCATGAGCCTTACAGAAGAACAAGAAGTCTTGGACAGATGGACAGAGTACTCTTCTGACTTTTACAACCACACACCAAACGGAGACCCATCAGTTCTTGCATGTCCAGAGAACAGAGAAGAAGAAGAAATCCTCTCAATTTTCCGGGAAGAAGTTGAGGCAGCAGTGCCATCGCTGAAGAAGGGGAAGTCAGTGGGAGTGGACAACATACCCGCGGAACAGCTTCAAGCAGGAGGAGAAGCGATGATTGACGCCCTCACTATTATTTTAAACTAAATCTGGCATAGTGGGGAGTGGCCTACACCATGGACCCAGTCGCTTGTCAGCACTCTTCCCCAAAAAGGTACCCTTCAGGAATGTGAAAATTACCGCACCATCAGCCTCATCAACCAATCCTAGCAAGTACCCCCTGAAAATAATACTCAACAGGATAAAACCCCAAGCTGAACAAATCATAGCTGAAGAACAAACAGGATTCAGGGCAGGGCGAAGTACCACTGATCAGATTTTCAACCTCAGAATAATCTGCAAGAAATATTTACAGCACTAACACCACAATTTCATGTGTTCGTAGACTTCAAAAAGGCGTTTATTTTGGAATTCAACTATCAAAATTTGATGTTTTCAATTCCCACATTAACAATGTCACGTTTACCCGGTTCTGGCGATGAGGAGAGTTGTTTCGACCGTCCCTGAGGGAAGTTGACAGCTTGAGATCATTGTTTTGAAATTAAGGGAGTTTGGATAAATCATATGAGGTAATAATGATTTTGGAACCCGAAACCTGTACTGACTGATGTCACGTCATACATTCTCTTTCTTTCGCTCTCTCTCTCTTTCTTTCGCTCTCTCTCTCTCTCTCTCGCTCTCTCTCTCGCTCTCTCTCTCTCTCCTTCTCTCTCTCTCTCTCACACACACACACACACACACTTACTCTTGATCTCTCTCTGGGCCTATGTCTGGGCCCCTTACATGTTTTTGGGCTGCATCCACAACGTGTGTGAAAGTTGTTCATCTTTAGCGAAAGGGATGAGAGGGGAAGATAGAGAGGGGAAGAGAGAGAGGGGAATATAGAGAGGGGAAGGTAGAGAGGGGAAGATATAGAGGGGAAGAGAGAGAGGGGAATATATAGAGGGGAATTATAGAGTGGGGAAGATAGAGAGGGGACACAATTCTGCGACCAGCAGTGCACAACCCTCTCTCAACTTTTTATTAGTTCAGTATTTCTTACTGTGTTTCCAGTGTTGTTGTTTTTTTGCACAGTGGTGTTTGAGTGATTGTTGAGCATAAATGTAGTGTAAGTGTGAAGTGAAAGTGTTGGATTGTACATATCAACGAAATTTTCCCACCGGCGGAGTGTGACGGTTTGCCCGGTTTGTGGCGCCATGTTTGTTTACGTTAGCATAAGCCTATTCGTATGGCGTCTGTAGTTTGCTACACTAGGACTCAGCTTCTTAGTTTAAATAAGTCTACATCGCGCTCTGATTCATTTGATCTCTCCTTCCTTCGCAACCCGGACTTTCGTTCTCTCCGTTGTAGGAAAAGAGGGAAGCGTGGTGGGGTAACAACTCGTATGAGAAGACGTCACCCGCGTCTCATCCCCCCCTCATCCCACCCCCCCCCCCCCCCCCCCATTGTGTTAGGACATGCCCAGTCACTCAACAACAAGTGCGACGAACTAGCAGCATGCTGCAGGTTTATGGACGAATTCCGTGAGGCGAATCTAGTCTGCCTGACAGAAACGTGGCTTAAAGATTCAATGCCCGACCCCGACATCCCTGGGTTCACAGTGTATAGGTGTGACAGGGTGCAAGAAATTACCAACAAAAGTAAAGGCGGTGGTGTGTGTGTACTAGTCAACAGTGCTTGGTGCAGTAACGTCACAGTGAATGAAAGTTTGTGCACCCCGGATTACGAACTCCTCAGTATTGCCCTACGCCCCTACTACTTGCCTCGAGAATTCGGACAAATCTTTGTAAGTGCAGTTTACATCCACCCAAACGCTAATTGTAAGAATGCTGCGGACAAACTTTACCAGCTTTACCATCGACTTGCGTCCGAATCACCCGATGCCATCTCAGCCCTCTTCATGGCGGATTTCAACAGCTGCAGCCTGAAAAAAGTGCTGCCCACTCTGAGGCAGTGTGTCAGTTGTGTTACATGCAACTACAAAACAATCGACTTTTGTTATGGCAACATACCGGGCGCTTACAAGTCCAAGCCCCTTCCCAATCTGGGCCGCTCGATTCACCGAATGGTTCATCTGGACCCTATCTTCCGTCAGAGAGTAAAGCAGCAAAAGCCCACCACAAGAACAACCAAGGTGTGGACCACAGAGGCAGCGGAGACACTCAACGGCTGCTTCGAGTGCACGGACTGGAGCGTCCTCCACGAAGGCGTCTCTCTGGACGAGGCAACCGAGGTCGTCAGTGACTACATCAGCTTCTGCGAAGACCTGGTAATGCCAACCAAGCAGGTGAAGAGCTATGCCAACTCCAAACCCTGGGTGACGACAGAGCTAAAACAGCTGCTGCGCGAGCGGCACGCCGCACTCAAGGCTGACGACAATCCCACCATGAAGGTACTACAGCGGCGGCTTAACAATAAGATCAGACAAGCCAAGCGAAAGTACACCGCCAAGCTAGAGGACAACCTCAGGCAGAGCAACTCACGTCAGGTCTGGCAGAATATCACCGCTATCACCGGCTACAAGTCGAAGAGCAGTGGGCTGCCTACAAACAACGGGGACCAACTGGTCAATGACCTCAACAGATTTTACGCCCGCTTCGATGGCCACGACTTCCACGCTGAGCAGCAACAGGCGCTACACAGGACCCAGGAGCGTGAGGCCATCAATATCACTGTCAAAGAGGAAGAGGTCAGGGGTCTCTTCAAGAGGCTGAACGTCCGTAGCGCCCCGGGGCCCGACCACATCAGCAGCAATCTCCTCAAAAAGTGCCACGACTCTCTCTCCCCCGTCTTCACCACTCTCTTCCAGCGCTCCTTCGATGAGGGCCACGTGCCACTCCTGTGGCGCACGTCGACCCCCGTCCCAGTGCCAAAGAAGAAATCCCTGAAGGAGATGAACGATTACCGACCTGTGGCACTCACATCTGTGCCCATAAAGTGCTTAGAGCGAGTGGCACTTCAGCAGCTGAGAGTCGAGACTGCAATTCATCAAGACTCGCTGCAGTTCGCCTACTGCCATGGCCGCAGCACAGAAGACGCCGTGCTGACGCTGCTTCATCACCTCCAGCAGCACCTCGACAAGCTCGGCACGTACGCGCGGGTTTTTTTGGTGGATTTCTCCAGCGCCTTCAACACCCTGCAGCCCCACTTCCTCACAGACAAGCTCCTGACCATGGACGTCAACCACACCCTCATCACATGGATCCAGTCCTTTATGACCGAGCGTTCGCAAAGGGTGAGGGTTGGCAGCTCTCTCTCCTCTGTCTGGCTGACCAACACCGGTGCTCCGCAAGGCTGCGTGTTGTCACCAGTTCTCTTCACTACCTACACCGCCGACTGCCGCTCCACTGACCCACGCCGCATTATCCAGGTGAAGTTTGCCGATGATACGTCCTTCTCTGGGCTAGTGAACCCCGACGGCGACGAGCAGTGCTACAAGAGCGCGGTCGGCGAGCTGGTGGACTGGTGCAACCGCAACTTCCTGCACCTCAACGTCACTAAGACAGAGGAAATGATCATCGACTTCCGCCGACAACTACGTGACCACGAGTCTCTGGCCATCAAGGGCGAACCTGTGCGTCGTGTCCACAATTACAAGTACCTGGGGACCGTCATCGACGACAAGCTGGACTGGTCACTCAACGTCGACATCATCTGCAAGAAGGCCAGCCAGCGACTATTCTTCCTCCGGAAGCCGAGGCAGTTCAGAGTGAACAACACCATCATGTTCCTCTTCTACCAGTCAGTCATTGAGAGTGTCGCCCTGTATAACCAGCTGTCCTATTTCAGCTCCGCCAATGAGGGCGACACGGATCGTCTGGAGAAAATCGCTATCCAGGCCTCCTGGCTGATGGGGAGGGATGTGCAGTCGCTGGCTGGCGTCTACGAACGCGCTTCTATCACCAAGCTGCGTCGCATCCGCAACAACGAGACGCATCCCCTGCATGAGGCAGTCGCTGCCTGTGTCTCACGGCGCAGCGAAGGGTGCTTCCTCTCTATGAAGTGTCGCTGATGCGCTTCAAGAATGCATACCTTCCAACAGCCATCCGACTGGCAAACGACACGCTCCAGCGATAAGAATGCTCACTCTTGTAATAAAGGAGGCAATTTGCTTTCGTGCGTTATATCTGCTGCAAACATGAAATTGAGAATGTGTTTTTTTTTGTTGTTTTTTTTTACTCAACTGTGACAAGAGATTTTATCAATCAGTTAATTTGGTTGTATTGTCGTTCTTGTTATTATCATTATTCTCAATAATTTTGTTCCCCTAGATCATCATGAAGCTTGGTTTTGTATCCTTCCTGTTGTTATTATTATTAGTTGTAGTATTGTTATTATTATTATCAGTGTTACCATATATTAATTATTTGTCTGTTGTTGCTGCTGTTGTCTTATTTTTTAGTTGTATTGTTATTATTATTATTATTATTATTATTATTATTATTATTATTATTATTATTATTACTCTTAAGATCACGATTATTATTAATATTCTGATGTATTATTATTATTATTATTATTATTATTATTATTATTATTATTATTATTATTATGATCTATGGTGGATCTAAGACATGGAAGAATGGGTGAGTGTGAGTAGTTTTGTGTACACATGTAGGCCTATTATGGACAAATTATCTGTGTGTCAAATGTGTACGCATGGGTATGCGACGGGAAATCTGTTTACGCATGTGTGCTAGTGTTCATAGATTTGTATTTCGGTATGGAAGTTGTGTTTGATAGTATATCAATGGAACGAATGCACTTTGTACACGTTTGTGTATGAAGACGTGATGACGTCACTGCGTTAATTTTCGATTAGTTTGTGAGTTGTGTTAGGTGAGAGACGAAACATCAGCCTAAGCGAAAGGACGTATTCGTGGATGCTCTAGAAAGACCTGATTCGTTAGGACGTACCTTAGCTGTATAAAGAATACAGGTATTTATTATATTATTATTATTATTATTATTATTATTATTATTATTATTATTATTATTATTATTATTATTATTATTATTGGTTTTAAAATGAATTGCTAAGCTATCCTTACGAAAAGGGAACGTATTGCTTTTTGTGAATTAGTACGTTTAGGGTACAGAAGAACCCATGTTTGAAAGTTCGGTAACTCGTGTCAATACTTATTTGATCATGTAATTATCATGTGTGACTCAGTTTGTAACTATGATGCCATTTTTATATTCATTCATATGTGAAGATATGGGGCTGAAATAGGAATGTAATTCAGTTGGATAATTTGTATATCTATTGATGAATGAATGGGTATAAATATGTTATAAAATGAAGGTGAGCTGTGTTTGTAATATTTGGCTCATAATCCATTGTGTGTAGCCTACGCAATGTGTGTACAGTGTAAAGTGGCTATGCTAGGTATTGTCACAGGAATGGTGACAATAGTGATTGTAGTGGTGTGGTGGCGTATAGAAGACATTCTACAAAGGAAATGATCTTCAATCGATGTGAATTATAAAGATGTGTCAAAGACACACAGTCTCTTTAAGTATGAGAGCGAAAATTTACGATTGTGTACATGTTGTATACAGCGGGGCGGTTACGGAGCGGAGAACCCCTGATGTGCGGCGGATGGATCCGGTCCACATGACATCATCCACTTAACGCGATGTGGACACCATCATCGCCTTAGCTCCCCTTCGTGCATCATCACTGTTGCAGACGTGTAGCAACGATGCCGAAGTAATCCTCCGATTCTAGGCTACGAGGACACCTGCAGCGTCCTCTGGATGTGGCTTTAACTCCAGCATCTGCTGATAATTCTGCGCCGGAGTGCTTGGAAGTGAATCGTGAGTACTGTCAATATAAGCAATTGCGTATTGAAACCTCAGTGAATCAAGTCGTTATTCTGTGTCGATGCTAATGCAATTACTGGACTGTGGAGGTAGCATTATGCCACTTAGGGAATCGTCTGTGTGAACATTATTATTATCTACGTGAACCGGCTATATGAAAGGAACTGTATGATTTAATGAATATGTGTACCTGAACAAGTTAATGTGTACGTGAACAATTTAGTGTGTACGTTAACAGTTTAATGTATATGCAAATGATTTAATGTATATGTGAATGGTTTAATGTTATGTTCATGTTTGAATGAGAAATAGCGAAACAGAGGGCAAAGAGAAGTAACTGTGTAGTCTTTGTCCTTGTTTGTAAGCACGCGTGTGGTGGTGACTGGAAGAGTGTAGTAAACAGAGATAGAACACACACCTTTATACTGAGCGTCAGATAGTCACATTCACATGCACACTCATTACACAAAAGTAGTTATGCATATATTTTTTTTAAATTGTAATACACAAAAACCATCCGTTACAATCAGATATATTAATATTGTTTCATGTATCATTGTATGTCTATGTTTTAACAGTTTTGTTGTTGTTATCTCTTTCTTTCACTGTTAAACAAATATCCATGCCATGTGTTTGGACAATAAAGAATCTCGAATCTTGAGAGAGGTGAAGATAGAGAGGTGAAGATAGAGAGGTGAAGATAGAGAGGTGAAGATAAAGAGGTGAAGATAAAGAGGTGAAGATAGAGAGGTGAAGATAGAGAGGTGAAAATAAAGAGATGAAGATAAAGAGGTGAAGATAGAGAGGTGAAGATAAAGAGGTGAAGATAGAGAGGTAAATATAGAGAAGTGAAGATAGAGAGGTGAAAATAAAAAGATGAAGATAGAGAGGTGAAGACAGAGAGGTGAAGATAGAGAGGTGAAGACAGAGAGGTGAAGATAAAGAGGTGAAGATAGAGAGGTGAAGATAACAAGGTGAAGATAACAAGGTGAAGATAACAAGGTGAAGATAGAGAGGTGAAGATAGAGAGAGGAATATAGAGAGGTGAAGATAGAGAGGTGAATATAAAGAGAAGAAGATAGAGAGGTGAAGATAGAGAGGTGAATATAAAGAGAAGAAGATAGAGAGGTGAAGATAGAGAGGTGAAGATAGAGAGGGGAAGGGAGGAAATGGGAAGGGCATTAACGTGGAAATCATAGAAATTCCACACACATGCACACACCATATATAAGAAGAGGGAAGATAGAGAAAGGAAATGAGGAGAGGGGAAGATAGAGAGGTGAAGATAGAGAGGGGAAGATAGAGAGGGGAGAGAGGAGAGAGGAAGATAGAGAGGAAGATAGAGAGGAGCAGGTAGAGAGAAAAAGAGGGGAGGATAGCGAGGGAAAGAAAGAGAGAGGAAGGGAGGAGAAGGGAAGATAGAGAGGATTGTGACATCTTCACAGTTCCTAGTATATTAGCTGGGCTGGGAGCGACTGGGAGCATTCTGATTGGTCGACGCGTTACAAAATGCGACATATGCGCACAGTGCTATCGTAGTCTTAGTAAGGATTATGGTTATGGTTAGTGTTAGGGTTAGGGGTTTGGTTTAGGGTTTGGGTTAGGGTTAGGGTTACGACGCCTAAGAACATCGTGAAAAAGCCCGCCCGACATAACCTGGCGCATGCGCAAAGGCGCCCGGATAAAAAAGGAGACCCGGAACTTGGAGGATGTGACAGGGGAATGGAGAATAGGGAAAGATAGAAAGGGGAATGGAAGAGAGGGGAAGATAGACATGGGAAGGGAGAAGAGAGGAAGATAGAGAGGGGAAGGGAGGAGAGGGAAGGGTGGAGAGGGGAAGAGAAGATAGAGAGGGGAAGGAGGAGAGGGGAAGGAAGATAGAGAGGGAAAGGAGGAGAGGGGAATTGAGGAGAGGGGAAGAAAGAGAGAGGGAATATAGAGGGGGGAAGATAGAGAGGGGAAGGTTGGGGAGGGGAAGAGAGGAAAGGTGAAGGTAGAGAGGGGAAGATAAATGAACTTCACTGTAAACACCCAGGCCATCCACAAAAAATGTCAGTCTAGAATTTACTGCCTTCAAAAACTTCGAAATCTCCAAGTCAGTAGCCGCATCCTTCAGACCTTTTACTCTTCTTTATCAAGGCCGTTCTTACCTTTTCTTTTATCTTCTGGTATGGAAGTTTGTGTGTAAAAAACAAAGGTGTCCTGGATCGAGTAATGAAAGTCTGTTGGAGGGTTGTGGTAGTGAAACAACAGAGTCAGCTGTTGTATGAAAGACGTGTTGTGCGGAAAGCCAATTGCTTTGTGCTGGATAGCACTCATGTGCTTGCGCACCCTTTCCAGCTCTTGCCTTCTGGAAGGCGCTACCAAACACCAAGGGTCAGAACTTTCAGAACGAAAAACAGTTTTATTCCAAAGGCTGTCTCATTACTTAATAAATGACTTGTGTGTGTGTGTGTGTGTGTGTGTGTGTGTGTGTGTGTGTGTGTGTGTGTGTGTGTGTGTCTTTGTCTTTTGTATCTTTTGCCGACAAATTCATAGTTACACACCCACGTTCCGGAGACGTGTGTATTTCTGCCGACGTCGGCACAATTAAAGAGGCATTTCTAGCGACTCAGGGGAGTGAACTTCACCCTAGCATGTTAAAAAAACACGTGGTTACAAAATGTCGGCATAAGGCTATACACAGCCTTCCGTGTGTATAATCTTGAACATCGCGTGTGTTTCCCGAAAAATTTTGTGGTCTCCACTTTATCGGAATGTGACTACGTTCGCGTCCTTGCGTCACTTCACTTCCGCCCCTCTCTCTCCGCCGGCGCGCGCCGTGGAACAGCTGAGAAAAGAAAGAGATTTCTCTTATAAAGAAAGAGATTTCTCTTATATAGCGCACTTACAAGCTCAGAGAGCTTCTCAAGGAGATGGCCCATAATATCCAGCAATCACAAAATTGTTTGCTGAAGTCAGGATTCGAGCCTATGTCGCCCAATATACTGAAGAATCCATGCTACTGATCTATTCCTGCCGCCATCCTTGGTCGCACGAGATTTTACGTAAGCATTATGAATAATTTTATAATTTTACATGACTTCACACATGTTTTATTGATTACTGACTGTTAATTGTACATGTAGTTAGTATGTGCTGCAAAATGTAAGGAGACTGGTAATTTTCTCTGCAGAGGGAATAAATTGCAAATGAAATTAGTTTGGTTTTCCTTTTCTTGTAGATCGAGTTCGTGACTACGTTGCGAAACTGCTCTGCCTATCGACATGGCGACTGCACTGATTGTGTTTGATTTCCTGAAGAAATAGTAAGCATCTTTTTCTTTATCATATCAATTGATTTCATTGTATAAGTATGAATATGAGAAGTTTATTAGAATAAGAAGTGTCCAGGACTGTGATTAACTTGGACTTTCGTCTAAAGTTTCAAAATCTTGCCTCTCAAAATAATGTTAAAAAAATTATATGTTGGTTATTTTTGCTTCTTTTTCATTTCTTTTGTTTAAAATTCATATTTTGCATACAATATAATATCATACAATATCAAACCACTCATCCTGAATGGCTGGAATCCTGGAAATAAACAAACAAATTTCGAATTCTTTTAGTGGATCTGTCTGTGTCCTATCCTATCCTATCCTATCCCATAACCTGAAGGTCGTAGGGGCACCACAGATGATCGTTTAACCAGCATACTCCATCTTTCTCTGTCCTCAGCAGCCCTCATGGCTTCGCTCAGTGTCAAACCAGTCCATTCTCGAATGTTGTCTTCCCACCTCTTTTTCGGTCTCCCCCTTCTTCTACCTCCTTGCACTGTGCCTTGCAGAATGGTCTTTGCAAGGCCTGATGATCTGGTGACGTGGCCATACCATCGGAATTTCCGTTTCTTCACCACTGTGAGCAGGTCATCGTGTTGTCCAATGGCTTGTGTGATGGTCTGTCGGACTTCGTCGTTGGTGATGTGTTGGGTATAGGAAATGCCCAGAAGTCTTCTGTAGCACCTTATCTCCATGCTTTGTATTCTTCGTTGGAGATCTGCTGTGAGGGTCCATGCTTCGCAAGCATATAGGAAGATGGAGATGACCAGAGAGCGCAGCAGTCTTACTTTGGAATGTAGACTGATGGTTCTGTCTTTCCAAATGGGCTTCAACCTTGTCAGGGCACCAGTTGTTTGTGCGATCCTGAAGAGGACTTCCTGTCGAGACCCATTGTCTGACACAATGGCTCCTAAATATTTGAAGCTGTGCACTGTGTTGAGGGATTGGCCTTGTACTTTGATGTCCGTGTTGATGCCATTGGTGTTGTTGGTCATCATTTTGGTCTTCTCTGCACTTTTTTCCATTCCATAAGCTCTGGAGGTGGTGTCAAGCCTCTGTACAAGCTGTTCAAGTTCTTGTTCCTCTCCAGCCAATCCATCAATATCATCCGCAAAACGAAGATTGGAGATTGCTCTGCCCCCTATGCTGACTGTGCCATCGTGATCTGCAAGAGCATCTGACATGATGCGCTCTAGGAAGATGTTGAAGAGTGTTGGAGAGAGTAGGCATCCTTGACGCACACCGATTGTTGTTCTGAACCAGTTCCCGATGACGCTGTTATGGAGGACTGCACTGGTAGCCTTGTCATACAGGCTTTTGATGACTTCTTCTGTCTGTGTACTTTTTAAAAAATCTGATTATTCTCTGTTGAAAAACGTTCTGTTTATTGAACATATCTAGCTGTCATGTAAGCAAGCATCAATACCTCATGAGGGACCAACATGCCTTCTGGACCCTAAGCATCCAGCTTTTGGATTGTCACAGATTTTAACCCGGCTTTTCTTGACAATGTGATGGAGGACATTCTATCCTATCCCATAACTCGGAGGTCGTAGGGGCACCACAAATGATCGTTTAACCAACGCACTCCATCTTTCTCTGTCCTCAGCAAAGCTCATGGCCTCGCTCAGTGTCAAACCAGTCCATTCTCGAATGTTGTCCTCCCATCTCTTTTTCGGTCTGCCTCTTCTTCTGCCTCCTTGCACCGTGCCTTGCAGGATGGTCTTTGCAAGGCCTGATGATAGGTTGACGTGGCCATACCATTGGAGTTTCCGTTTCTTCACCACTGTGAGCATGTCATCATGTTGTCCAATGGCTTGTGTGATGGTCTGTCGGACTTCATAGTTGGGGATGTGCTGGGTATAGGAAATGCCCAGAAGTCTTCTGTAGCACCTCATCTCCATGCCTTGTATTCTTCGTTGTAGATCTGCTGTGAGGGTCCATGTTTCACAAGCATATAGGAAGATGGAGATAACAAGGGAGCGCAGCAGACTTACCTTGGAATGTAGGCTGATGTTCCTGTCTTTCCAAATGGGCTTCAACCTTGTCAGGGCAGCAGTTGTTTGTGCGATCCTGGAGAGGACTTCCTGTCGGGACCCATCGTCTGATACAATGGCTCCTAAATATTTGAAGCTATGCACTGTGTTGATGGATTGCCAAGGATCTCAGTGGCGGCATCTGTCACTGCTGAGTTGAAGGTGGTGGTCATAATGTTGACACAGTCTGTGAAATTGATTACCTACAAATTTTATCACGTTTTATGGTGGGCTGTTGTATGGTGGACAGCTCCTTCACCACTACCCTCACGACAACCATCTGCTTATGTAATGCACGCTCTCCACGCTGCTGCTGTAGCTATCTCCACTCCCTGTCAACTTCAGAGGCTATCTCGGCCAACTTTGCATGCGCCTAAGGCGCCCCTCGGCACCTGCACACGTGAAGACCCACTTAAGGGAAGAACTGGAACTTGTGACAGGAGGCCTTTTGCGCTACACGGAAAGCCTTTGCCCGCTATAAAGGTCTAAATACTCCGGATATCTATGCCAGTATGAAGGCTGCCAAGCTCTTTGCCAAGCGCACCGTCACGGCAGCTAAGCGGGATCACTGGCTGAAATCCCAGGTCGCCTAGGATTGTGCTCAGTTGTCTGGGCGTCAGACTACGCGCCCAAATGTTGCAGGTGGGCGCCTCGCGCAGCTCCAGTTAGATCCTATATCGACCAGCGCCTTGAGTCGCCTTGTGGTGAGATATGTGCGCGTTGCAAGTCATCGTATTATTATTATTATTATTATTATTATTATTATTATTATTATTATTATTATTATTATTATTATTATTATTATTATTATTAAATTTCTAGACGGCGATCAAAATGTCGACCATCTAATATCCGTCGTCTGCGGGGAACCTATAGAGCCATGGTGTTCGATCTGTCAGATGGGGTCTTTTCCTTCTCCGCCGCAAATTCTCAGGCAGAGGCTTTTAAAAAAATTGTTTCTATAGACGATGGGAGTTGGCTTTCTCCCGTGGAGCTCTCGAGGAGGCGCTCGGCTGAGGCAGTCTTACCCCCTGACTTAGTGCCCGTAGGCTCATTCCGTCCCTTCATTATGTTCAAGAAGCTCGGCGCCCTCCAGGCTTGACCGGTAAATAAGAGTGTTGGTCCAGATGGGGTCCACTATTTAATGGTCAAACGTGCTCCACTTTCTTTTGAAAGTATTCTTTTAAATTATTTTAATAAATGTTTTGGCCGGCGTCAAGCCATTGTTGTACCCATTTTAAAACAAAACAAACATTGGAAATTCTTCGACAATTATCGCCTAGTTGCATTAACAACTCACACCTGTAAACTCTTGCTTGCATTTTTTATAGTTTCACAAAACACATATTTCAAAACACAAAGTTTAAAAAAAGGGAGGGGGGGGGGGCTGCCACTACCTACTGTTAATTTCCAACTGGCTCTTTTTGTATTTTCCTAAGTGATAGGAAAAAAAATCCTTGAGACCCGATCACTGAAACCGTTAATGTGAATCTGTTTATATATATATATATATTTTTTTTTAATTTAATGCTTAATTGTCCCTTTTTATCGGGAAATTCTGGGCCGCCTCCCCTGTGGAAGGCGTAGTCGCAGCCTGTGGCGCGCCCAAACCCAACCTACCTAACATTAGTTGTGATTTCTGAAATTTAGAAATTCTTTAAATTTTTTGAAATTTTTTGAAAATTTGCTGGGGGAGCAAACCGGAGTACCCGGAGAAAACCCCCGAGACGTTGCCCGAGTCGAAAGTAAATAATATTCGGAGAAACATAACACCCCGATGCAGGATCGAACCCACACCTGTCAGGCGCGATTGGTTTCTGGCCTGTGGACAAAGCAAGTTAGTCCCGCCTTAGCCCACTTGGCCACAACGCTCGCCATCTCTGAGATAGGCAATTCTGTTGTGTGGCTGCAGCAATGTTTGTTTGTTCTTTGTCCAGGAACCGCCATTTGTGCTGTTGGTGGTGACAGTGATTCAGATGAGCAACCATATTTGTCGTCATCTGCATTCCATGGCCTTCCAAAAGTAAGTGACTCTGGCTCTGTAAGGGTTAACCCTCTGTGGCCGGTTGTTGTTGTTGTTGTTGGGTAGATTAGTGTCCCCGGACACCTTAGCGTATAGGGGACGTGAAAACGAAGTTTCGATGATATAAGAAGTCTCTCAATGTAGAAAAGTCTTGTTGCAAATAAGAAGATGAGGTGGAGCGCCGAGGCAGCTACAACAGTCGAAATACAAATGTCTGAATGAAGAGCGCATGGTTGCGCGGTAAGCAGATAAGAGCGCCGAATAGGTCGCAGGGCCAATCCTGAAGTGCCGCCGTGTTTCCAACGAATGTCGCAAAAGATATAAAGCAAGGCCGAGGAGAGTAGGTAGGCAGGCGCTGGAGCCACTGGCGGTATAAAACCTGCTGTCCGGAGGTTGCCAATCTCCACAGGGAATCCTGCGCCGCCCAATCGTAGTGAAAGAAGAAGACGGTGGGCTTCCGTAGGCAAGGCGAGCGGAGGCAAAGCGAAGCAGGCCTTCAACGCAACACCACCGTCGCCGAGACCGCCGTAGCCCAAACAAGGTGAAAATGAAAGTTGGAGGTTGTAGTAGCTAGCGCATCGGAATCTCCCACAGTCGGAGGCAACCGCCTCGACGACCGGAGACGCACCGCCGGACAGGTCCCCGTACAAGTCGACAGCGCATCCCCATCATCAAGGCACGATGGACCGCTGCGGGACAGAGCGCCGCTGTGAGCAGGTGTGGGCTGATGTGTGCCTGTAGACCGCCGCAGTGGAAAGTGCTGGTCGGCAACCGCCGCAGTAGAAAATGCAGGTTGGCCAGGCTGGCTGAACAGTAACCGCCGCAGTAGAAAATGCAGGTTGGCGATGGTAAAGTGCCCAACACCTCAGCGAATGGACAGCGCTGGAGCTCAAGAAGTTGACAGACACTGAGTACAAGTCCGCCGGCCGATAAAATCAAGGCTGACGGACCGACCCAGGCTTGCCTGTCGCTGTTCAGCAAGTCTGTGGCCGGGAGCTGCGATGACCTGATCACTCTGATGGCCCGAGGTTTCACGTTACGTCGTCGTCACGACTGGTCACGTTTAAAGACTTAATGGTTTACTTTATTTTGTTGACTTATTGAGTCCTTTACCTTGAAATGTGCATAGTCATTATTGATTGGAGGGTGACCCTACCTATACCCTGTAAAGTTTCACCCTGTATATCATTTTAGGAACAAAATATTATTTTTTCTGTGTGCAGGAACTGCAGTTTGTGCTGTTGGGGGTGACAGTGTTTCTGATGAGCAACCGTGTTCGTCATCTTCTGCATTCCACGTCATTCAAACTTAGGTTTCCAGATTTAACAATTTATTTGGAAGTTTTTATCAAACGCTTTAGTTAATGCCATGAGGTTTTACTGTGCGAGACGTGTTTTCTTCCAAAGGACAAGATGTTTAGTTTGATTTTTTTCTATTCAAGTAACTTTTTTCCAGTACAACAGATTTCTCTTTTACGCATGGTCATTTAGTTATACGTGTTAGATTTTGTACAGTGCATAGTTCACACTAGGGATTGTGTGGCGGTTGCAGCCGGTAAGCAACACTTGTTGACGTCACGGCGCAGGAAAGGCCTTTTTGACAAAAGGCAAGTTTCTGTCAAATTCATGCAGTGTAAGCATTGCAGACTAGTAGTGTTGACGTCTACAGTCTCTGGCGCATACACATTTTTTCAATGTACATGTTTGTTTAGTTGTGGTAGCTGATTGTTTGTGTGGGTAAGCATTGGCCGAAAGTATCACCCTACCGTTACACCCCGTGTTTGTATGTAGATTATAGTCACACGACACTTTCGCATATAGGTGACTACTGAATCGATTTATACTGACACCAGCGGGCCAGTTGTTGGTAAAGGGGAAAATAATATGATCACACGTTGACCAATCCGGGATTCGAACCAGCGACCTTTCGGTTACTAGCAGATTACACCCCGCGGTTTCTGTATGTTGTTCTACCGTCTCAACAATAATCGGCTACCAAACAGCTATACAAACTTTCTTGAAATGACAAATGAATATATTGCAAAAATACGTGTGCGCCAGAACACTACAAGTCTGCAGTGCTTGTAAGTGTTGACAGTGCATGAAGTTAAAAGAAACTTGACTCCGCCGTGACGTCAACCTGTGTCGCATACCGGCAGCAACCGTGGGGAGAGGAGGGGAAGGGGGATAGTTTAGTTTAGTTATATAGATTAAAGTCCCACGTCACATCAGCGAATAGGGGACTGGGAAGAGGGGGGAAAGGGAGACTGCTTATTGGAAGGGGGAGTCTGGGGTTTCAGTATAAATAGTATCCCACACTTTCTGGAAATTTACTGCTTTAAATTCTCACTGTCGCTGTCGTTCTCCTTTATTCTTTCTCATTCCTACTCTGTTCTACCAATCTACTATACTATCTTCTTCGCTAGACCAAGGGGTTCGATAAATTAGAGTATAGCATCAGCGTCCCCTGCGTGGGAGGCCTTTATTATAAAGTGACCGGCTGGTAGAGTGCCTTCAGTGTCACTAGGGTTGTTTCGGCAGACCTTTTATACGGATCAGGAGTCCTCTTTCAACCAAGTTGTGGTCCTGATTCGGCTCTTTGCAGTCCGCTTGACGCTGTAAGCAAGGAATAAACAAACAAACAAACAAACAAACAAACAAACAAACAAACAAACAAACAAACCGTCACACAATCCCTTGTGTGCAGATTAGCACGAGCTTTTATTGTCGCATACTCCCACGTGGGGGTAAGGGGGGTTTCAGTATAAATAGTATCCCCAATTCAGAATCAGAATCTTTATTGTCCCCATGAAAACACAAGCAAATTTAGAGCTTTAAATTCCCACTGTCGCTGTCTTTCGCCTTTGTTCTTTCTCATTCCTACTCTGTACTATCAACCTACTATACTATCTTCTTCTTCGCTAGACCAGTCACCTAGTGACCTACCTTTTTCCTTGAAAACTCTTCTGGGACAAAACTCATCATTTGTGAATGATGTCTGTTGGATCAGCTTAGGAATATTAGACGCTTTCTGCCCGGTGGTCACTGGGGCTTCCTATGATGTTATTATTTGGCAATGTAGGCAAGTTATATTTATATGTTTTGTTGATATTTTATAATGATGTTTGTATTCTATTTTGTTTTTGTAAACGGGGGTTCGATATATTAGAGTAAGCCTCATCGTCCCCTGCGTGGGATGTCTTTATTGTAAAGTGATTGGCTGGTAGAGTGCATTCAGTGTTACCACTAGGGTTGTTTCGGCAGATCTTTTTTTCGGATCAGGGATGAGTCCTCTTTCAGCGAAGTTGTGGTCTTGATTTTGTGGTCCTGATTCGGCTCTTTGCATTCCGCTGAACGCTGTAAGCAATAGATAACTAACTAAGCTTGGAAATATTGGACGCTTTCTGCCAGGTGGTCACTGGGGCTTCCTATGATGTTATTATTTGGCAATATATATATATTTCTTTTTTAATCGTTCTTATATAGCGCTTTTCCAGCTCAAGAACTGCTCAAGGCACTGGCCGATACAGGATCTAACTCAAACCGCCCGAGACGCCCACCAGCAGCCTTTGGGCGCATGGTCTGACGCCCGGACAACTGAGCACAATCCTGGGCAGCCAGGGATGGGGGAGAAGGATCTAGGTGCATGCTGGGTGTGTTCTTGTCACCGGCACTCACCCGTCTAGGACATGAGCGTCAGGATCTTTAAAGTCCGTTATGATGGAATGTATGCGACACAGACTAGACCTCGGTTTATACTCTCATCCGAAGGAGTATATATATATGTGTTTTGTTGATATTTTATAATGTTTATATTCTATTTTGTTTTATGTAAACGGGGGTCCGATAAATTAGAATATAGCCTCGGCGTCCCCTGCGTGGAATGTCTTTATTGTAAAGTGACCGGCTGGTGGAATGCCATCAGTGTTACCACTAGGGTTGTTTTGGCAGATCTTTTATGCGGATCAGGGTCGAGTCCTTTTTCCTGCAAAGTTGTGGTCTTGATTTTGTTGTCCTGATTCGGCTCTTTGCAGTCCGCAGGGCTGGCGTGCATGAACGAACTTAAAAGCCGACTTAGACTTAAGTAGCATGTTTAAGTGAAGCGTTAAATCTAAGTCGGCTTTTAAGTTCGTTCATGCACGCCAACCCAGGAATAACTAGCTAATAACTAACTAACTAACTTTTATTGTCGCATTTAGTAAAACGTTGTTAATCTTTGAGAATTTCTTACTATTATGTCATTTCCATTTTGTTTATGTTGGTTGTTGTCAATTTTGATATTCCAAACTAGGCATCAGTTGTGCATATGTACTCATGACATTGCATCATTACCTGTATATACATGTAAATGTGATCTAACACGTCAATTTGATCATTGCGGATGTTGCAGGATTTTCGACTAAATCTGGTCTGTGAGATAAAATGAATGCTTTTTACTTTTCAGTGCTTTGTGTCATGCTGCTGGAAAAGATCTTCTGTATTTGAATTTGAAATGTGTCCGTGTTTTTTTCACAGACTAGATTCAGTTGGAAATCCTGAAACATCCACAGTGATCAAAATGTGTTAGATGACAAATAATAAGTTTAACATTAATAAAGAAACCTTAGTTTTCAGATTCAACAATGAGTTAATGATGTTCAATCTGACCTTTAAAAAACTTGTAGATTGGTCACAGGATGAAGATTTTGTTATGTATGTTACTTTTTTCCCAGTTACAATAGTTTTGTTCTTGTTTTCATTTGATCATTAGTTGGATGCTTTAGATTGTGTACAGTGCACAGTTTAGCACAAACATTTATTGGCACTGTGGATTCCTTAGAATTTTGTTTTGGATTAAAATTCATCTTTGTGTTACAACATTGTTTTTGTTGTTCTTTATAATTTTAAATCACAGCCATTTGAGGTCTGACCAGAATAGCAGATCGCTTCTCTCGCTCACTTTTACTCTTCAAACTCTTTAGTTTGCTTGCACTACACAGTGTATATAAGCAATCCAATGTGTACTGTACATAATGTGGCATTCAGACATAAACATTGAAACCACAGGTGATGCACCAACGCACAACAAAATCAATGTTAATAATAATAATAATAATAATAATAATAATAATAATAATAATAATAATAATAATAATAATAATAATAATAATAACAATCATAATAATAATAATAATACTAAATAATAATAATAATAATAATAATAATAATCAGCTATTAACCTAATAATAATACATAAACTCTTCACTTGGCAACACCTTACATGTTTGCAATGCTGGCTTCTGTTCTGCTTGAATGTAGAAAATGGTTGGATGGTCAACAAAAATTTAACACATGTGGTCACCACAATTAGTTGTGTGTAAAGTCGGGACAACTTGGGCGGGAACGTGAATGTCAGCAGAAATTTAACACATGTGGTCACCACAATTAGTGGTGTGTAAAGTCTGGACAAATTTGGCGGGAACGCGAATGTCAGCAGAAATTTAACACATGTGGTCACCACAATTAGTTTTGTGTAAAGTCGGGACAATTTGGGCGGGAACGCGAATGTCGGCAGAAATTTAACACATGTGGTCACCACAATTAGTTGTGTGTAAAGTCGGGACAATTTGGGCGGGAAAGTGAATGTCGGCAGAAATTTCGATGTCATGTGTTCGTATGTAAAAAGTTTGTGTGTGGTCACCGGAACGTTTATACACGTGTGGTCCCCAGAGAGCATGTAAAGTCTAGTTTTGCTTTTTTTGAGCTATCGAATATTCCACCACAAAATAAGCTTCAGCAAAGGAAAAGAAGTAAAACTGTAGTTTTCTGTACCTCTAACTTCAAAAATGAAGGAGTCGGCACAACGGTGGAAAAAACTACGCGTCAGCAGATCAACCAAAAGACAAAGATGTGTGTGTGTGTGTGCGTTCACAACTATCCAACTCGGTTCCTTAGATTAACACACAAGCGTCCAACTGGGTTCCAAAAACAAGTGGGTTTCAAAAAATGGAACCCACTTTTTTTAATACTGTTTCTTGAAGAGAAGTGCTAAATCGGGATTTTTAGAAGTTTTCAAGGCTGGAACCTCCTTGTGCACTTTCGTCAAATTCGTGTGTGAATTATTTCACACATCAAAGTGTGTGAAAAAAGTTTCCACTTGCCAAAGCACACATGGCAAGGGAAGATAACTTTCAATGACGAGTTGCAGTTTCAAGATGGCGATGCTTTGTGGCCCCAAGGTGAGCAAGAATTTTAATTGTACGATTGTTTGATATGTGTTATGGAACATAAACTGTATGCTTTTTTCATTGTTGATTTTACTTGTTTGTTGATGATATTTTATTCGTAGGTTATAATTGTATTGGAATGAGACTGTGATCGATCGAATGGTCGGGAACCGAACGCCGAAGTTAAGCTAGATCTAGGCGAGATAAGTAGATCTGTTTTTTACGAAATAAAAAAAAGCCGTCGTTACATCTAGATTCATTTCTTTTTCCATCCAGAGCAGAATGTATATTATAAGGATAGGTAATATGGCTAAACATTTTATTTGGTATAAAACGTAGGAAGTTGGGAAAGCATGTGTCTTTTGTCGTGCTGGGGGCTGTGATAATGCCCCCAATATAAGTTGAAGCAGAGGACTAGATGTTTTCCGATTTGTAAAAGACGAGGACAGATTTATAGTAATATAATATATAAATGTTGCCATTAAGTGTGTTTGAAACAGATTAAAAGAGTGCATCTAAGCGTGCATGTGATGTTGTTTGTGTGTACACGAATTCTGTCCTATAGGCCTATAATTGCTTTTGGCTTAGAATGTTACTCTTCACCTCTGATAATTTTTATTTTCAATAAAGTTTTTATGTGTCGATTTAATTTTTTTTCCATAGTTTTATGTTGATATTTGGATTGCGGTAATGCATAACTAAAATATTGTGTAGCCTACACTCTATTATATATTGTTATAAATTAAATTGACCAAGGAAGTTTAGCACATGACATTCACAGCGCCCCAATAGGCCTACACAAACTAAAAAGGAGTACAATCCGTATTCATTTTCAAACAATTTCTAATCATTATCAGCAAATGAACCAAATTACTGATACTCTATTCAAGACGAAATAAATTTTGATCTAAATCGACTGTGTGTAGGTTACGAAGGGAAATTAGATCTAATTTTTAATTTTTTTTAATTCTGAGCTAAAGTGACGCAGGATGCTATTAAAAGGAATAGAAAAAACCTTTTACCATGTTTTGCTTTGAGTAAGGAATATAATGTTGTTCAAATATGAACTGAAAGTGAAGTTAAAGAAGAGAATGGAGGGCGAGAAAAGAAACACAATAAATGTGTGTTTCGTTGCTGTCATTGTTTTTACATTTCATTTGCAGATGTTTTCTTCAACAAGCCAGGTGTTTGCTTTCCTAAAGGACAAGGGATAATTCAAAGGTGAGATTAAGGATCACTATTAAAAATTGTGCACTATGGATTATGGATTGGTTCTCTCTCTTTTTTCCCACTCTCTCTCTCTCTCTCTCTCTCTCTCTCTCTCTCTCTCTCTCTCTCTCTCTCTCTCTAGCTTGTGTGTGTTGCATGAAGATCATAGATGTTTATTTTTATAAGGTTAATTTAGTAATTCATTATTATTGTTACAAGGGCAGGATGTTGACAAAAAAGGAAGCCAGCGCTTATTTTTTTACCATTGGAAAATAAAATTGCCATCCTCTCTCTCTCTCTCTCTCTCTCTCTCTCTCTCTCTCTCTCTCTCTCTCTCTCTCTCTCTCTCTCTCTCTGAGTTGAAACATAGTCATGGTAGCGTGCGGACGCATTTCGCTGGAGCAGTGAGTTCAGATATTAATTAGTGATGTTTATTGACAGAAAAATGTGTTGCGGTTTCTAGTTTACTATATAGTATTGTGCTCCAACGGTGTAGGCTATCTACCTAACTGCAACGGTGTAGGCTACCTACCTAACTGCAAGGTGTAGTCTGTCTACCTAACTGCAACGGTGTAGGCTATCTACCTAACTACAACGGTGAATCTACATAACTGTAAAACTATGCCCACTACAGCTGTAAAACATAGGCTGGTTGTTGGCGTCTTTCACCACTGCTTCATAGCATTTATAGCAAAAAGGGTGAAGAAAGCTGCACTACGCTTCAGACCATAGAAACTCGAAACAACCCAGCGTCACACCCTCCGATTTGGTGGTGCTGTTTCTGACTGTGGCTCCCATTATTCAAAGTGGCGAGGTGGAGATGAATCCGTGACCGAATGAAAATTATGTAACAACGCCGACGAAGGCGTCCACACCGACAGCAACGGCGTGACAGCAGAGTGTTGGTAGCGATCGAAAAAGTATTTCAAGCCGTCAATCGCATCGATAAATAGCAAGTGAATAATGCCAAAGCTGTGACCATCAAACTGAACCAGGCAGAGAAGAATCTAGATGAGAGACTTCAGGCTTTGGAAAGCGACACAGAGAGAATTTGTGGAGATATTGTGAGATGAGTGCCAAGCTGGAAATGATCGAAGAGAAAACCAAGAGCTAAGGAAAAAAAGTGGATAGTCTTGAAACGAAACTACAGAAAGTGGAAATGATGAGTGAGCGCCTGAACAAGAAAGGCACACGGCAGGACATGGCAGAAAATGATTGAAGACGTCACAACCTAGTATTTAACGGAGTGCCGTCGGCGCCAGTGGAATCACCACAACCTTTGGAAAACAGGTTTGGAGTCATCATCACCAAAACCATGAAAGTCACCAGAGAAAGTGGTTTTGAAGGCGTGATTAGAGCTGGCAGATTTTTTGTAATCTCAGCATTAATATTGATAGTTTTATTTTTCCACAACTCGATTCTTTTGTTTTCCAACAGGGTTTCACAAGGTGCCACAGATACCTATAAAACCAGGGTACCCCAAGGGTCAGCAGACAGCAATACACCACTGAGGGAATGGAATGATTCTCAGGCGGAACATTATCGGAGGAGGACGTGTCACGTATCACACCTGGTTGCCACTTACGCTTTGCTGAATTGCATCTTCTGCTGGCGAGACTTAAACGGGCTTGCACGTACTTGCACTCTGCTGTTCTGAGATGCCTCACCGCTTTACTGCTTGCGACTGCTGCGCCGTTGCCTTACCTTTTTGAGATTGGATGTCCTAATGGCTTTGGCGCTACCTGCTCCTTTGGTGAATATTTTATAGATTTTAAAAAGTTTTTAAGCTTTCGTAACCTTTTTTTAGCTAGGAATTTGAGATGTTTAAGTCCTCATTGGAGATCGGTTTTGATATGTTTTTGATAGGTTTTGACTTAAATCTTTAAACCTCGGTTTTGACAGATCCTGGTTGAATTTTTGGACTTTGAGGCGAAGAAAAGGGGTGGAAAGGATCACCCGGTTACTCAAAACAAAACTGAACTGACAGACGATGACGTTGGTAAACGGAACTCGCAGGACGGTGGGGGCGTTGCTCTCTGACTGAATAATTTGGCCGTTAATGCTGACCCCGGGCCCTCTTCTCCTTGGTGGAAGAGTGCCCAGGAAACACTCTCTGATTCCTCTTTCTCTCGTCCATCCCGGAGGAGACTGATGATAATTCTATGGAGGATGGGGTTGCTCCCACCCCCTTGGACGTTTGTTCGGGAGCGGCCATTAGTGCTGGCCCAGGGCTCTTTTCCTCTAGGTGGATGGGGGCCCATGATCCATCTCTCTCGTCCATTCCGGAGGAGATTGAGGGTAACTTTATGGAAGAGAGGGCTGCTCCCTCTTCCTCAGATCCTTGCTCGGGAGCGGAGTCCCTTGATTCTGGTCCCACGCTCGAGGAGGTGGTACACCTGGTGACCCCTCCAGTCGCTGCTTCGAGTGACCCCCCACCCCACCCCGTTGGGTCAAGCGTGGTCTACTGTTACCAGTAGAAGAAAGAACAAAATGAGACGACCCCTGGGGCCGACTCGCACACCAAATTACGGTCTTTGTCAATTTGCGGTAATTATTAGACAAAAAGTTGATACCACTTTGGTTTCATTCAAATCATTTGGTTGGAAGCTGGCAGACCTCTTGCGCGGTTCTGTGGGCGCGGTGGACAGGGTAAGACCCCTACATAAAGATGAAGGTTTCCTCATAGGTTGTAAAACCTTGACGCAGTAACAGAAACTGATTGAACTTTCGCAGGTGGGCCAGATTATGATAGCATGTACTAACCCAGTGCCGGTGGTGGAGGGGGTTGTCTCTGGCATCCCCCCACCCACCCGCACCCCTCTCCCCCATCGTGCCGGTGGAGGAGATACTCGAAAAGTGCAATGAATCGGTGGACCCGGATGGTACCGTCCGCACCTGCAAGGTTAGGTAATTCCAACGCATCCTCCGGTCAGATGGACAGCCGTCCACCGCGGTTAGGGTGACAGTCGAGGCGATGACGCTGCGGCAGCTCTCCTTCTCAATTGTAGGGGGTTCCTGGTGACTCCTTACGTGGCAACGGCACTTAGGTGCTACCGGTGCCAAAGATTCAGGCACATTCGAAAAGATTTTAATTCTGCGCAGATTTGTTCTTCCTGCAGGGCTGCCGGTCACTCGGGGGCCGCTTGTAGAGCCGTAGGGCAAACTTGTGCCAACTGTCGTGGTGACCACTCGGACGCTAATCATAACTACCCTACTCGCAGTGAGCGCCTGTTGGCGAATGAATTGCGAGCGGCGACATTCATGCCACGAGCGCAGGCCTTATGCCAGGCCAAACAAAAAATTATGTCTGAGTCGGCGATTGGGGACGTGGCCTCGGGCGTGTCGGGCGGCGTTGCAGCTCTTGCGGGGGTGTTTGCTCCACCCCGTTTCCTCCCTAGTGCTTGGAGTGGTTCTCTCTGACGCTTGGCGGCGGGGAGCGAGAAAGGGGATACAGTTACAGCCCAGCCGGTCACCGGGGTGGGTTAGGGATCCTACACAGAGCCTGTGAGGTTGGCACCTGGTGCCAAAAACGACCCTTGGGTGGCTATTCACAGGCTCGAACGCCTTGTCGAAAGACTGATCCAGTCCGTTGTGGACCTTGTCGAGATGGTCCGTGGCCGGACGGCCGGGGCACCGGTTGCTCCTACCCAAAAACAGGTTGGCGCCGACGTCCTGTACGCCGAGCGCGATCTGGGTCACAGAGCTCCCTCTCTGGTGGCCGTGCACAAGGCCATTCCCCCCGGTAGGTCCCGGCGGCGGTTGCCAGTTCCGACAGGGGCGGTGGAGGCGGTGGTGGGTCCGCCGCCCCTAAAGAAGTGGGCTTATGTGGTTATCCTGACCTCAGTGCTATTAGTGAACTGTTGGCCCAGTTCGATGCCCGACTCAGATCGGGCGAGATAACGCTAGATGACCGAGCTTGCGTAGGTAACAGCTCGCCTCATGCCACGCACTTCCCCTACCAGGAATTAGGCTGTTTCATACTTTAACCTCACTTACCATGATGTTAGATCTAGTCCGTTTGCATTCTTGTCAGTTGAATATTTTCCCCAATATTAATATTGAAAGTTCTGGCTCTCCACTACTTGAATCTTTTTTTTTTCAACAGGGTGTTACATCGTGCAAAGAGAGAGACCCAAGAAACCAGAATATCAAAAGCGTCAACAGAGAACCATGATATGCGAGGACGAAAGAGGAGGCGACAAAATGGGCCGTTCAAGTCTTCGTCCGATTGTTCATACTTATCACCACATTCTAGGTTAGCCTTATCTTCATTGACTGTTGTACTGTCCTGAATTAGATCCATAATTACCCAGGTCTATGTTTCCCCAGGTCTGTGTTCTCCCAGGTCTGTTCCTCGGGTCGGTGTCCACCAAGGTTTATTTTCCACAGGTCTATATTCCCTCGGGCCTGTCATCCTCCAGGCCTATGTTAACTCAGGTCTATGTTCTCCAGGTCTTTATTCCCTGATGTTTAAATTCCCATGTTTCTATTCCCCCATGTCTATGCTTGGCCTCTAGGCTATGCTCACCCCCCAAAAATATATAAGTGCTATCGCCCATAGTGGCGTATCACCTAAAAAATAAAAAAAGAAATCGTTAGTTTTGGGGTGTTAAGGTCCAGGGTAGATTGTCAGATTACTAAGTGTTTTTAAAATGGTTTGTTTGTTAATCATCTTGGCAGCATACTTAATATCCCCTCTACCCCCGCCATGCCAACTCTCTCTCTCTCTCTCTCTCTCTCTCTCTCTCTCTCTCTCTCTCTCTCTCTCCTCTCTCTCTCTCTCTCTCTCTCTGTTTCACCAGTTCTATGTTCACCCAAATAAAAACCACTTTGCTTGCATAGACTACATTAAAATATAATTCTTCTTGCTCGATCTTTTGTGAGTAAGATGTATTTTGTCTCAAACTCTAGCAATAACCCTTGTGGTATGTTATATACTGCAGATCCAGGATGCCGATCATCTCTTCGCAAGCCAAAGCAAATGGTCAAGTCCTAGAAAGTGACCATTCAAGTGCCCATTCAAGTGTTCAGTTTTTTGCTCAAGTCAAAGATGCATTGTCAAAAAGCAATGTTGTATTTTTTGCCAAGAACATTTAATGAAAAAATGTCAACCCATCTTCAACGAATTCACAAAGAAGAGCTAGAGGTTGCTCAGATTGTATAAATTGTTTCTTATTCAATTGAATATTATGTTTTTTGCAATATTTGAATTTATTTCTATCCGTTTTTATTCTTACCTAAAGAGATGTCGTCAGTTTTTGTTAACAGTTTTACTCGATGGACCAATTTCACTTCTCACTCCACCACCAACCCCCTCGGGGAAGATTGGTCCTAACAGCATTGTCACTTTAAAACAGATGAAATTAAACTATGCATTATGACATGCCAATGGTGTACGTTCCTTTCTTTTAATTTTGTTGTTGTTATTCATTCTGTATTTTGTTTACAAAAAGTACTTGTCAGTTATTCATTGAAATAAAATTGTTTCAGACTAAATTTAATATATTTGTCTTGAGTGTTTGATACGTTTTGAGTGTTTGCCTCCAGGTCTAAAGTTGATTACTCATTGCTTATAGGGTCCAGCGGAATACGATGAGCCGAATGAGAGGACCTCATCTAGGTGTATGAGTTAGAGTATTACTTCACAAATAATGCTAAAACAATGTAGATTGGCCTATGGTCGAATAAATTTTGTGTCGAATGTCAAATACTGCAAATGCATACGACTTTTTTTGACTATGTATTCGCTCAAAACTCGACGCAAAATGAGTCGTAAATAGACCAAAAATGACATTTGACAAATAATAATTTGTCCGGTCTCTCGCCGTCGACTGAGCAAGACATTGAAGTGGTCAAGTACTGTTTTAACTAACACAACCTAAATACGTAATATGGAGTATACCCACGAGACCTCGAAAATGATACGTGAATTAAAGGCAAATTTATAGGGTACAAAATTATTAAATATTTGACAACATTTCTAAAGTTTCTAAGTTATTAATATTGAATTTACGATTCTTTGTTTTATGATTCATGAACATATAAATGAGATTGTTAAATTGGTCAACATATTTCTAAGGTTTGTTCGTATGAGTACTTTGAAGTGACCTTGGCTCTGAACTATGAGTGGTATAATGTCCAAAATTGATTTTAGAGATAATATAGTTTGATATTTCATATATTTTCAGTTTTTTGATGATATTCAAAGTCAAGTTCATTGTAGGCCTTGCAAATACTTTAAAAAATGTTCATCAGGATTGCTTAGTCGAATTGGCGTCCGACTATGCGCCCAAAGGTTGCAAGTGAGCGCCTTGAGCCGCTTGAGTTAGATTCTTTATCGGCCAACATCTTGACCTGCCCAATAATTCATTTATTTAAAAATTATAAAAGTGTTGACCCTCAGGATACGAATAACCCCTTGGCAAACCAGATTGTGGCCGATAAACTATCTCGGGGCAATGAAATGTCAGTGTCTGGATTTCAGGTTAATGATACAAAACATTGGAACATAATGAAGCAGTGCCGCATTTGAATAGTAATGGCTATAAGACCCCCACATTTACAGGAACACGAGCATCTAATTCCGTGAATGTCATCTACAAATCTTGTCCCAAAACCATTATCAGCTTTTCAGGAGTATGGGTGCAAATACTTCAGGGACGTTGTATAGAAAAAATGACTACCTGACGTGATAACTACGAACTAAGAACATGAATTTAAGCCACAAAATGAATTTAAGCCACAACCCTGTGTACACATCTTTGAAGGTACACGCGAAATTTCAGCTCTGTCAGCCCAGCCATAAACGCTTGCGTTCTGTGTGCACATGAATGAACATGAAGGTTTAAATAATGTCTATACCCACTATTGGTCATATGGCAGACGAGGATAACCAACTCAGGGAAAGAGGGGTAGGGTCCTAAATCAACACTGAACCACCAGAGCAATCATACTGCTAAAATGGACAGTAAAAATGGAATATGCACATACTTCATTAATATTAAATTGAACTAAAAGGACACATCCCATATGACACATGCTTTTTATGGAACTTGCAATATTTGCTTTGGATCGTGGAGACTTGATCTGTTTAAAGCGGCTGCCAATTGTTAAACACCCCAAGGTATCCACGATCCAAACAAGTCTGGAATATGTCTTACAGAAGAACAAGAAGTCTTGGATAGATGGATAGAGTACTGCTCTGACCTTTACAACCACACACCAAAAGGAAACCCATCAGTTCTAGCATGTCCCCAGAACGGAGAAGAAGAAGAAATCCTTCCAATTATCAGATAAGAATTTGAGGCAGCAGTGCAATCGCTAAAGAAAGGGAAGTCAGCGGGAGTGGACAACATACCAGTGGAATTGCTTCAAGCAGGAGGAGAAGCGATGATTAACGCCCCTCACCATTATCTGTAACAAGATCTGGCAGAGTGAGGAGTGGCCTACACATGGATCCAGTCACTTGTCATCACTCTTCCCAAAAAAGTTAACCTTCAAGAGTGTGAAAATTACCGCACCATCAGCCTCATCAGCCATCCAAGGTCCTCCTGAAAATAATAGTCAACAGATTGAAACCCCAAGCGGAACAAATCATAGCTGAAGAACAAACAGGATTCAGGGCAGGGCGAAGTACCACTGAACAGATTTTCAACCTCAGATTAATTTGCGAGAAATACGTACAGCACGAACAACATCTATAATGTGTTTGCAGACTTCAAGAAAGCCTTTGACCGAGTCTGGCATGCAGCTCTGTGGACAACCATGAGAGTGTACAACATCAGCCCTAAAATTATTGAAATCATCAACATCTTTCTAGAGCGCATCATGTTAGATGCCCTTGCAGATCACGAAGGCATACTCAGCTTAAGGGGTAGAGCAATCTCCAACCTCCGTTTTGCGGATGACATTAATGGATTGGCTGGAGAGGAACAACAACGTGAACAGCTGGTACAGAGGCTTGACACACCAGAGCCTATGGAATGGAAATGAGAGCAGAAAGGTTGAAGCCCAATTGGAAAGGCATGACCATCAGTCCATATTCCAATGTAAGACTGCTGCGTTCCCTTGTCATATCCATCTTCCTATACGCTTGCGAAACATGGACCCTCACAGCAGGTGTACTACGAAGAATACAAAGCATGGAGATGAGGTGCTACAGAAGACTTCTGGGTATTTTCTATTCCCAGACGAAGTCTGACAGACCATTACACAATGACATGCTCACAGTGGTGAACAAACGGAAACTCCTATGGTATGGCCACGTCACAAGATCATCAGTCCTTTCAAAGACCATCCTGCAAGGCACAGCGGAAGGAGGCAGAAGAAGAGGTAGACAGGTAAAGAGGTTTGAGGACAACACAGTCGAGGGTGGACTAGCTTGACACTGAGCGAAGCCATGAGGGTTGAGGAGGACGGAGAAAGATGGCGTATGTTGGTGAAACGATCTTCTGTGTTGCCCCAACGACCTTCGAGTTATGGGATAGGACAGGATAAGAATATTTAACATGAAAATGAATGCCCATAAAGAAATAAATGAAACTGTGGTATTAAAATGTAAATGAATATCGACTTTGATCTTTCTATGCTCTTGACCTTGAGATGACCTTGCCCTCCTGTTCCAAAAACACTTATTGACGATCAAATATTTACAGCAAAGGTTGTATTATGCCAAAAGACTGACCTTTGGATGACCTTGACCTTCAGTGACCTTAACCTTGGGATAACCTTGACCTTCACAAGGATCTCATGCTCATGAAAGATCAAATAACTCAATGTTTTTGCATACTATGGGTTAATGCCATTCTACTGTACGATTACCTTTTTTAAAAAAATATTTTTGCAAGGCCTAAAATGACCTTGACCTTCAAGATCAACTCAAAACTGGAACATATACGAAAGATCAATCTACCATCTCTAAATCTCTAAAGAAAACAAGATTGGACTTTATATCTCTTATTGTTTAGGGCCAAGGTCACTTCAAAATACCTATACTAACCGATGTTAGACCGCTCCAGTGACCTTGACCTTGGAGTGAGGTTGACCAAATTTGCATATAATATGTGTGTCATTGATATCTATCATGCTTCAAAGAATCATAAGTTCAATATTAATAACTTCGAAAAAAGTGAAATTTTGTTTAAAATTGTCATTTTTGTAACTAACATTTGTTGACCATGTGACCTTGACCTTGAAGTGAAGTCATTCATTTACTGATCATTTATGAGCACACCATCTTACCAAGTTTGGTTGTCCAAATTTAGACTTCAAAAAGCAGAATCATGTATGGAATCCAAAGTACTAGTTTGGTCGTTCGTGTGTGCCTGAAGGAACCCACTTGTACAAAAAGGAACCCACTTTTCCAAAGTCAACCACATCAAAGTTTGTTTATATATTTTAATTTTTTACTGATATTGGAATCATGTACAGTCAAATTAGGCTGTATGCTGAGTTTTGAAGTCCTCACTAGTTTACATCATGTGGAACCCAGTTGACATCATTTTGGAAAGAAACCCAGTTGGGAGGCTTTGAACGTATGTGTTTGTGCAAAAACGCTGTCTACGTGAGCCCTAGACTATTTTGGCTAAGTTTGAGCATAGTCCTTACCAAGATGCGAAGTATAGACTTGAGTGCGCATGTGCGTATTGGGCTAAACACATTTTTACTAAGAAGGAGAGAGAGGGAGGCCAACTTGACAAATTTCCGCACTCATATCTTGAAGACGATTGGTCACACATAGCGTCATATGACCATCTCGGCCGAGTGTGTCCCGTTGGATCGCGCAACCAGAGACTTGACTCCACCCCTATGGCTTTGCGAGCGACATAGACTCCACCCTACATCTTGGCGAGCCTGCAATTGGCTCACCACTTCAGTAATGAATTGTGACATGAACTATTCTGCCTAATAAGGTGTTCAAGGGCTCCACCCCTCCAGCTTGCGAGCCTCGCATTGTCTCACTTCACACATACATTGTGGCTTCAACTATTCTGACTTATGGAGGCTGCTTTCGTCAATTTTTTTCTTTCCTCTTGCCTATGTAAGGCTAAATAGTATGTCCTTGTGAGCTGTAGCAACATATAAGCTCATCTTTCTTATTCACACAGGTGGGAGGGGGGGGGGGGGAGGAGGGGCAAAGCCGTAGCTCAAGTGGTAGAGGGTTAGCCTGGCACACCGATGACCCAGGTTCGAATCCCGTGGTGGGCGATATAAAATGTGGCCATTTTCACTGTCCATTTTAGCAGTATGATGGCTCTGGTGGTTCAGTATTGATTTAGGTCCCTACCCCTCTTTCCCTGGGATGGTTATCCCCGTCTGCCATATCGCCAATGGTGGGTGTAGACGTTAAACCTCAATGTTCATTCATTCATTCATTCATTCATTCACACAGGTGATGTAGTGACAGTAAAACTGTTGACAAAGTGAAGTAGAATATATACATACTAGTGGTTTTTGTACCCTGGCAAGCCAGGGTACACAGGTTGCTGTTTGAAATGTAGACAGAGACAACTGTTGTGAGCGAGTTTCATTTGGACGATGATACCTCCCCATATCCCCCTTGATACCTCACCATACCCACCCCCTCTGATATCTCCTAGTCTACCCCCCCTCCATGATGCCTCACCATACCCCCTTGATACCTCCCGAACTCACTTGATACCTCCCCATACCCCCTTGATACCTTCCGTACCCCCCTTGTAACCTACCTGTACCCTCCTTGATACTTCCCCGTTGATCGTTTCGCAGGTATGGATGAAAGGAATCGAGTTAGTTAGTTAGTTATATAGATTAACGTCCCCGGACACATAGGCGTATAGGGGACCATCACCATACCCCCTTATATATGTTACCGGCAATCTGTGTATTCAGTCAATACGTGTATTGCCTAAAAAAAATCAGTCAATTCGTGTTTTGACTGTGACCACTAGCCAATACATGTAATGACTAAAATTTCCAGTCAATACGTGTATTGTCTTAATTTTGGCCCACTTCAAAATACACATTGACTGACTGTTCATTTTAGTCAATGCGTGTTTTGCTCAATCAAGTCTTCTAAGAATTTCAGAGTACACGCGAGCGCACAACATTATTTATATTACACAGAAATTAGATGAGCGCAGATAATAAATCTTGAGATGTGTTAATCGGCATGTAACTGATAAGGTCCAGTGTCTTTTTTGAAAATAAATCACTAGGTCTTCAGCGAAAATCTTGTGGTGACGATAGTGATTGCAAACCGCAACAAAACCACGGTCGATCATTCATTCTAAACTTGCTTTGCCGGCTCCTCGCCACAAATGATGGATACGAATAAAAACGAACAAAAGTTTTCAAACAAGCTGGCCGAAATTCTAGCGACGAAAGATTCCAGTTGCCTGTTGACCAGTAGAGCTGGGTGCCGTGGGTCAAAGTCGTACCGGTATTACCGCGGTATTTTTAGGTCGTATCGGTATTTCGTACCGGTATGCCGCGATTTTAAGTGTTACAATCAAATGGGATATGGCACTGACAGTAGTGACCGACGCAAAAGAAAGATTGTCATAAACTTCAAAACAGTTTCAAAGAACCACATTTCCATAGAAACTGAAGCCTTTTTATTGCTTGAACGCCTTCAAAACAAATTATTATAAATCACTGTTTAGAACGTCAGCACATTTTAAACCAGAAAATCAAAATAAAACAAATACATTCAACGGGAGAGGTCTTTAAGAACTTTAAGAGCTCAGAAGGATTGGCCACTGGTACCATGCTCAAACACGTTGGTAAGCTGCTGTTCTTATACGTTTTTCTTCAAGAACAGCTGCCTATCCACGTGTTTGGGCTTTAGGTTCGCTCTCTGGGTGGACAAGATGTCGCCCACTGTCGCGTTATGTGTTGTCGAGATTTCCCAGTAAACCGGACCTTGGACATCCGCACCGGAACACCGTACCGCCGCGTTTCCGAACCTGAATACAGTTACGTATTGGTAAAACCATCCAGCCCTATTGACCAAGGCGAAATATTATGACTGTTACACGTATTTATCAATAGTCGATTCAGCCCCGATGCATTACATTACATTACATTACATTACATTACATTACATTACATTACATTACATGATTATTGCTTTAGGTCCAGCGGACTCTTCCGAGCCAAATCAGGACCGGACAACCCCCGATCCGCATACAAGATTTGACGAAACAACCCTAGCAGTAAAACTAAAAGCTCTCCACCAGCCAGTCACTTTACAATAAAGTCATCCCACGCAGGGGACACTGAGGCTGTACTTTAATTTATCGAACCCCCGTTTAAAAAAACAAAATAGAATACAAACATCATTATAAAATATCAACAAAACACATACATATAAAATGCCTACATTTCTAAATAATAACATCATAGGAAGCCCCAGTGACCACCTGGCAGAAAGCGTCCAATATTCCCAAGCTGATCCAACAGACCTCATACACAAATAAGGAATCTTGTCCCGGAAGAGTTTTCAAGAAAAAAGGTAGGTGACTGGTCTAGCGAAGAAGAAGATAGTATAGCAGATTGATAGAACAGAGCAAGAATGAGAAAGAGCAAATGTGAAAGACAGCGACAGTGTGAATTTAAAGCACTAAATTTCCAGAAAGTGGGGATACTATTTGTTACACTCGGTTTGATGATGGTGTTTTTCTTTATCAGTAGTGGATTCAGCCCCAATGCTGAAATACTGATGAGTGTAGCTCAGATTCGTTTATTCACACAGCCTGCTCAATCAGCATACAAGTCACAAAGTCGACGTATGAAGTTTTCCACTTTTATTCAGCACACATCAACAACTGCATACAATTCTCAACTCAACTCAACAACTTTCAAATTTACTTTCCAGCTTCACTATCAACAACAATCTCTCTCTCAACAACAGTGCGGCACACAATTTTATAATCTCTCTCTCTTCCGGAAAGATTTCGAATACAGTAGAAATGACGCACTGCCACCAATCGAATAAAAGATCGTCATCACTGACTTACGTCATTCATCTCTCCACACATACCCCGAACCTTCTCTTACTTCGACAATCGTCCCGAAACTTCGATCGATAGTAAACAAGGAGATCCAGAGTATTCTCCGACAATATCGACCAACGAAAATTATCCACGTTATACAAAGCCTCTCCTAACAACAATGCAAACTCAAATCAAAGGTAAATAAACTCCATCATTGAATACTTTGCAAAAGGAAACGATTAGATCTATCGTGCGCGCTTCCGACATACTTTCGTACGCGTTTCAACGTAACACTATTTATACTGAAACCCCCGGCACTCCAACGGGGGTAGCCCCGATGCTTGAATCCTGCTATGTGTAACTCGAATTCGTTTATCCACGCAGCCTGTTCACTCAGCAACAAAGCAAGAGTCGTCGTATAAAATTATTCAACTTTATTCAGCAAGCACCAACAACTGCATACAAGATCCTTTCCGAAAATCATTTAAAAAAAAAATAACTTTTTTCAAGTAGACAATGCATTACTTATATAGCCTCTCTGTAATCCATTAAAGCTTAAAATATTCGAGAATGATGCAATAACACCCAATCAAAATTAAACTAATCACCGGAACTGTCATACGACATGGAACATTCCTCAGTTTAGAAGAATTACCTAGCTATTACCAGATAGCTCTGGAACTTTCGATCGATAATAAACAAGTAATTCCAGAAAATTATCAACGATAGGCCTACTACAACAATATCGACCAACGAAAATTATCAACATTATACAAAGCTTTTTCTAACAACAACGCAAAATCAAATCACGCTAGCATTACATGCGTTGCAAAATAAAACGTTCAGAACTATCGCGCGCGTTGCAATCGTACCAATGACACGGAACTCTCTCTCTCTTTCTCTCTCTGTCTCTCATTTTGCATGAGAGAGAGAAATAAAGAGAGAGACAGACAGACATACAGAGAGACAGAGAAGGACAAAGAGAGAGAAAAAGAGAAAAAGATTAGAATTGAAGTGTTTACATTTTAAGCTTAGTTTTATTATTTACTAACTTCTACTTAAAATGGTTTAGTTGTGTGGATTTGTCCCTGTGAGTGTGCGTATTGAAGTACAAGAACAACAAATGATTGTGTGGTCATTTATTTGTGAATGTTTACAACCAGTTGCAATTTAACTGCCGAATGACAGTTCAGTCAATTCGTGTATTGACCAGAGCAATTTTTAAGACAATACACGTATTGACTGGAAATTTTAGTCATTACCTGTATTGCCTAGTGGTCACAGTCAAAACACGAATTGACTGATTTTTTTAGGCAATACACGTATTGACTGAATACGCAGATTGCCGGTAACATATATACCCGTATCCCCGTTGTTTGTAGATTACAGTCACACGACACTTTCGCATATAAGTGACTACTGGACCGATTTATACTGACACCAGTGGGCCAGTTGTTGGTAAAGGGGAAAATAATATGATCACACGTTGACCAATCCGGGATTCGAACCAGCGACCTTTCGGTTACTAGCAAGACGCTCTTACCAACTGAGCTACCCGGCCCCACGTATCCCCGTTATGCCTACCCATGCCCCTTTAAACCTACCCGTAGCCCCCTTTTACCTACACGTACCACCCCATCCCGATCCTTGGTAATAAAAATAATACTAATAATAATAATACTACTAATACTAATACTAATACTAATAATACTGAATATACAGGGGCGTCGCACGGTCCAAAATATTGGGGGGGGGCAACCCTGTCGACGGGGAGGTGGGGGGGGGGGGGCTGACAAGCGGGACGTCATTTGGTCTACAAACACCAGAGATCTTTTTACAGACCAAAAAAGGAGCCAAAGGTCAGGTTTTGACCTTTTTGACCTAGCTGTGACCTTGGATTTTGGGAAGGATCGAGATGATCTTACTAGTAGTCCATGAACAAAATCTCAGCTAGTTCAGTCCACAAACATCGGAGATCTATTCGCGGACACATAAACAAACAAAACAAACAAACAAACAAACCAACCTATAATGGGGGGTGGGGGTGGTGGTGTAATAATCAAAGCAGTCAAGACCACGTTATCTGTCCCCAGAAAAGCGAACGGGTCCTTTTTTTCCCCCTTTTGCGATCAAAGCACGTGCACGTGTAGGCCTATCAACAAACTAAATCTAAATTAAAAAATATCGCGCACCTCAACTATTTATTGACACTTGCACATTCACCCTTGCCTTACTCATTTTACAGACTAAAGTAACTAATTGATATCAACAAACCTTGAAAACAGACGATTCCATTGTTTTGTTAATTTTGCTCTTTGCGTGATGAAATGACACTTCTTTCAAACAGCGAAAGCCAGCTCTGCTGCCCGGTGATTGCGTTAGCGCCACGAAATATTTTGTTGTGAAACACAGGCACATGCTAATAGATTATTGTAATATTATTTCATACGTTAGCCCTTTACACTACGGTTTAAAAATATGGTGATTTTTTTAATTATTGATTCTTCCTGCCTTCCTCTATCGTTTGAAATCTTCTTCTTCTTTTTCTTCTTCTTCTTCTTCTTCTTCTTCTTACTTCTTCTTTTCTTCTTTCTCTCTCTTTTTTTTTGGCCAAATTATTGGGAGAGGGGGGGGCAGGTGCCCCCCTTGCCCCCCCCCCCTCGTGTGCGAAGCCCCTGATATAGAATAATACAAATAGAAATATAAAAACCCACCAAAATTTTAAAAGAAAATTTGATATAAGATATAATAATAGTAATAGTAATAATAATAATAATAATAATTTATTATTATTAGTGAATAATAATAATAATAATAATAATAATAATAATAATAATAATAATAATAATAATAATAATAATAATAATAATAATAATAAATTAAAGGTAAAAAGCCTATATTAAAAAGAAAAATATCCATATTGTAGTGTAAAAAAAAAAAAATACGGTCCGCGTGAGGTTTGAACTTGGGTCGTCCTGCACGGTAGGCGGAAGTTTAACTAACTAAGCTATCAACGGCATCACTGGGCGAAAGTCTTCTACACAGAAGTCACCGGCCAGGGCGGAGGAACCTCACGTTACTACAGGTTCAACGACCACGTGCTCAGGGCCAAGGCGAGCCACACTGTATTCGTGGATTTCGGCTGTGGCCAACAGCCTGGAGAGGATTGGGCCCTGCCAGGTCTTTTTTTTGCCCAAGACACAACACATGATGAGGCTATCCACTAATTCCATGCCGGATCGGTCGTCGCCCGGAACAAGGACCGCGCCTTCCGTTGGCCACCAGGACGGAGGTGAAAAGTATGCTACTGATGGACAAATTAGCAAGATCCGCACGAGAAACAACATCGTCATAGGAACCTGGAATGTCAGGACCCTAACTGCGGAAGGAAAATTAGAAGAACTGGCCCACGAGCTGGACCACTATCGATGGAACGTTCTAGGTATCAGCGAACTGCGCTGGAAAGGCCTAGGTGAAACAACGACTGACAAAGGCCACAAGCTCTATTTCAGCGGTAGAGATGACAGGCACGAACACGGCGTTGGATTCTTGGTCCACAAGAACATTCTAGCCACTGTCATGGGTTGCCGCCCAGTATCCAGTAGACTCATTACCATCCGTCTGAGAGCAACCCCTTTCAACATTAACATCATCCAGGCCTATGCCCCAACATCAGACTATGAAGACAGCGAAGTGGAGGATTTTTATGAAAATATACAGGCGGTCCTTGACCAAGTGCCGAAGAAGGACATAGTCATAGTGCAAGGCGACTGGAATGCCAAGGTTGGCCAAGATGCGCACCACAACTGGGGAGATACATGTGGACCCCACTGCAACAACGAGACAAATGACAGGGGTCTGAGGCTATTGGAGTTTGCCAGATACAACAATCTGGTACTGGCAAACACGCTTGGTCTCCACAAAAAATCCAGACGATGGACATGGCACAGTCCCGGCGGGGAACATCACAACCAGATCGACTACAACATGGTCAAGAAACGCTTCAGATCAAGCATCAACATTGGCAGGACACGCACTTTTCCAGGAGCAGACATTGGAAGTGACCACGATCTCTTGATGATGTCTTTCCGGCTCCATTTGAAGAGAGTAAATACAGCAAAGTGCACTAGGCTGAAGTTCGACCTGGACAAACTGCAAGACCCGGAGGTGGCAAAAATATTTCAGGCCACAATTGGAGGGAAATTTGCACCACTGCTTATTTTTAAGGCAGGCGAAGTAGATGTCAACACCATGACCAATACCTTCAACTCAGCTGTAACAGATGCCGCCACTGAGATCCTTGGCAAGCACCGACCAAAGAAGAAGCCGTGGATCACACCTGAACTTTTGGATCTGTGTGATAAACGAAGAGAGTTAAAAAAGAAAAAGAACACCTCATAGGGAGCTGATGTCTACCGAAAAATCAACAATGACATCCGAAAAGGCATGCGCACAGCAAAGGAGAACTGGATAGAAGATCAATGCCAGGAAATAGAGAACAATCTGAACAAGAACAACAGCAAGAAGGCCTACCAGACTGTGAAGCGGCTGACAAGTGTTAAACAGCCCAAAGTCTCCACTATCCAAAGCAAGTCTGGCATATGCCTTACAGAAGAACAAGAAGTCTTGGACAGATGGACAGAGTACTGCTCTGACATTTACAACCATACACCAAATGGAGACCCATCAGTTCTAGCATGTCCCGAGAGCAGAGAAGAAGAAGAAATCCTCCCAATTCTCCGGGAAGAAGTTGAGGCAGCAGTGCAATCGCTGAAGAAAGGGAAGTCAGCGGGAGTGGACAACATACCAGCGGAACTGCTACAAGCAGGAGGAGAAGCAATGACTGATGCTCTCACCATTATCTGTAACAAGATCTGGCAGAGTGGGGAATGGCCTACACCATGGACCCAGTCGCTTGTCATCACTCTTCCCAAGAAAGGTAACCTTCAGGAGTGTGAAAATTACCGCACCATCAGCCTCATCAGCCATCCCAGCAACGTCCTCCTGAAAATAATACTCAACAGGTTGAAACCACAAGCTGAACAAATCATAGCTGAAGAACAAGCAGGATTCATGGCAGGGCGAAGTACCACTGAACAGATTTTCAACCTCAGAATAATCTGTGAGAAATACCTACAGCACCAACAACATCTATATCATGTGTTCATAGACTTCAAGAAGGCATTTGACCGAGTCTGGCATGCAGCTCTATGGGCAACCATGAAAGTGTACAACATCAGCCCTAAAATTATAGAAGTCATCAAAAGCCTGTATGACAAGGCTACCAGTGCAGTCCTCCATAACAGCGTCATCGGGAACTGGTTCAGAACAACAATCGGTGTGCGTCAAGGATGCCTACTCTCTCCAACACTCTTCAACATCTTCCTAGAGCGCATCATGTCAGATGCTCTTGCAGATCACGAAGGCACAGTCAGCATAGGGGGCAGAGCAATCTCCAATCTTCGTTTTGCGGATGATATTGATGGATTGGCTGAGAGGAACAAGAACTTGAACAGCTTGTACAGAGGCTTGACACCACCTCCAGAGCTTATGGAATGGAAATAAGTGCAGAGAAGACCAAAATGATGACCAACAACACCAATGGCATCAACACGGACATCAAAGTACAAGGCCAATCCCTCAACACAGTGCACAGCTTCAAATATTTAGGAGCCATTGTGTCAGACAATGGGTCTCGACAGGAAGTCCTCTCCAGGATCGCACAAACAACTGCTGCCCTGACAAGGTTGAAGCCCATTTGGAAAGACAGAACCATCAGTCTACATTCCAAAGTAAGGCTGCTGCGCTCTCTGGTCATCTCCATCTTCCTATATGCTTGCGAAGCATGGACCCTCACAGCAGATCTCCAACGAAGAATACAAAGCATGGAGATGAGGTGCTACAGAAGACTTCTGTGCATTTCCTATACCCAACACATCACCAACGACGAAGTCCGACAGACCATCACACAAGCCATTGGACAACACGATGACCTGCTCACAGTGGTGAAGAAACGGAAACTCCGATGGTATGGCCACGTCACCAGATCATCAGGTCTTGCAAAGACCATTCTGCAAGGCACAGTGCAAGGAGGTAGAAGAAGGGGGAGACCGAAAAAGAGGTGGGAGGACAACATTCGAGAATGGACTGGTTTGACACTGAGCGAAGCCATGAGGGCTGCTGAGGACAGAGAAAGATGGAGTATGCTGGTTAAGCGATCATCTGTGGTGCCCCTACGACCTTCGGGTTATGGGACAGGATAGGATAGGATAGCTATCAAGGCTTCCTAGAAATACCATCAATTTTTTGGTCTATATGGGAAAACACACACAGCTCAAGACCATGGAGTTAGTTTTTGTGAGCCAAACCTGACATTATTTTTTAGGTGCACGGGTGGCCCGTGATCAAAACTGGTAAACATGATCAAAATCGGTGCAGGGGTTCCCGAGATATAGAATTTTTACGACGCGAATCGCGCAACTAGTCCAAACTGTGTTTATATCATCAATATCATAACTCGCAGATCGTTGGGGCTGTTTTCTTGTTTTGGGGGGATAATAATAATAATAATACCGGATGCTAATACGCGCTTTACTTCGAATGATTTCAAACTCAAAGCGCGGCGACCGATACGCGGCAGCTGCATTAGAAAAAGCTATCCCATCCCCCATACCATCACTCGGGAGGGGGGGGGGGGGTCTTATCTCATCACCCACCTCATGGGGGCACCCCCACACCACCTACCCCCCACCGAGGTGATGTGTTTTTAACCACCATCTGTCTTGGCAGATGGAGCTGATCATTTTGCAACAAACCCGATTGGTTGATTGATTGATTGATGCATGCTTTAGGTCCAGCGGACTCTTCCGAGCCAAATCAGGACCGGATCACAAACCCGATTAAAATTGGTCAAGAATTAGGGGTACTTGACTCCTTTGTTATCCTATATCTCCGTTGTATGTTATTATCCCAAAAAAAAAATTCACTGAAAAATGTTCGCGCTATTGAGCTGATTGATCATTTTGCAACAATCCCGATTAAAATTGGTCTAGAATTACGGGTAGGGCATTCAAAAACATGTATCAGCTACAATCGGACCTAAATTGAAAAATGACTGAAAAGGAATCGCGCTATCGATCTGATCATTTTGACACCATCCGCACTAAAATCGGTTAAGAATTATTGGTTCTATGAGTGTTTTAGTAGTTTTTTTGTATCTGTTATCTGGTATCTTTATGTTGAGCTGCAACTAGATCCTGTGTCTGTTATAAGAAGTGCCTTGAGCTGGAACTAGATCCAATGTCTGTTATAATAAGTGCCTTGAGCTGGGACTAGATCATGAGTCTGTTATAATAAGTGCCTTGAGCTGGAACTAGATCCTGTGTCTGTTATAATAAGTAACTTGAGCTGAAACTAGATCACGTGTCTGTTATAATAAGTGCCTTAAGCTGGAACTAGATCCTGTGTCTGTTATAATAAGTGCCTTGAGCTGGGACTAGATCATGAGTCTGTTATAATAAGTGCCTTGAGCTGGGACTAGATCCTATGTCTGTTATAATAAGTGCATTGAGCTGGAACTAGATCCTGTGTCTGTTATAATAAGTGCCTTGAGGTGAAACTAGATCATGTGTCTGTTATAATAAGTGCCTTAAGCTGGGACTAGATCCTGTGTCTGTTATAATAAGTGCCTTGAGCTGGAACTAGATCCTGTGTCTGTTATAATAAGTGCCTTGAGCTGGGACTAGATCCTGTGTCTGTTATAATAAGTGCCTTGAGCTGGAACTAGATCCAATGTCTGTTATAATAAGTGCCTTAAGCTGGAACTAGATCCTGTGTCTGTTATAATAAGTGCCTTGAGCTGGAACTAGATCCAATGTCTGTTATAATAAGTGCCTTAAGCTGGAACTAGATCCTGTGTCTGTTATAATACGTGCCTTGAGCTGGGACTAGATCCTGTGTCTGTTATAATAAGTGCCTTGAGCTGTAACTAGATCGTGTGTCTGTTATAATAAGTGCCTTGAGCTGTAACTAGATCATGTGTCTGTTATAATAAGTGCCTTGAGTTGGAACTAGATCATGTGTCTGTTATAATAAGTGCCTTGAGCTGGAACTAGATCACGTGTCTTTTATAATAAGTGTCTTGAGCTGGAACTACATCCTGTGTCTGTTATAATAAGTGCCTTGAGCTGGAACTAGGTACTGTGTCTGTTATAATAAGTGCCTTGAGTTGGAACTAGATTCTGTGTCTGTTATAATAAGTGCTTTTGAGTTGGAACTAGATCCTGTGTCTGTTATAATAAGTGCCTTGAGCTGGGACTAGATCCTGTGTCTGTTATAATAAGTGCCTTGAGCTGGGACTAGATCCTGTGTCTGTTAAAATAAGTGCATTGAGCTGGAACTAGATCCTGTGTCTGTTATAATAAGTGCCTTGAGGTGAAACTAGATCCTGTGTCTGTTATAATAAGTGCCTTAAGCTGGAACTAGATCCTGTGTCTGTTATAATAAGTACCTTGAGCTGGAACTAGATCCTGTGTCTGTTATAATAAGTGCCTTGAGTTGGAACTAGATCCTGTGTCTGTTATAATAAGTGCCTTAAGCTGGAACTAGATCCTGTGTCTGTTATAATAAGTGCCTTGAGTTGGAACTAGATCCTGTGTCTGTTATAATAAGTGCCTTGAGTTGGAACTAGATCCTGTGTCTGTTATAATAAGTGCCTTGAGCTGGGACTAGATCCTGTGTCTGTTATAATAAGTGCCTTGAGCTGGGACTAGATCACGTGTCTGTTATAATAAATGCCCTGAGCTGGGACTAGATCACGTGTCTGTTATAATAAGTGCCTTGAGCTGGAACTAGATCCTGTGTCTGTTATAATAAGTGCCTTGAGCTAGAACTATATCACATGTCTGTTATAATAAGTGCCTTATGCTGGCCTTTGAGCTGGTAAAGCGCTATATAAGACTAGTCTATAGTGCCAGACTGTTGCCAACAGTAACCAAGCAAAACAGCACACTTGCAAGCCGAATGTGGATCATCGTTTCCAAATTGATTACTGTTGCGTTCCACACCTTGTCCAACTACGGTTGTCCAAATGTCCAGCAGTGATGAACTTTGCGTCTTTCCCCATGTCCTTACCCTCTCTCATAGCCCACATCCCCCTCTCTCCCGCAATCCTAAGTTTACAGTCTGTAGAGTTTTTATAATAAAAACACTAATTAAGAAATTTAGACTGCACTAAAATACAAGATTAAGGAATGGTGATCCCTAACATCCATTTTGTGTCTCTCTTTGAAGGCTTTCTTTCCTACAAATACATTTGTCTCATCATGTCAACTTAATTTTCACGAAATCAATTCACTACAGTAAATTAGTAAAGTTGGAAACAAAAGGTTCCAAAATGCAAACAAATGTAAATTATATTCTTGCTTACTTTTAGGTTCAGTGGAGGTTGACGTGGTCCTTGTGATGGATGTGAAGTACTGGAGCTACAGTTACTACGATGGCAGGCTACTGCGGGAATTTGTTAAGGATTTCGTTTCCATGCTTCACATCGACAACGGCAAATGTCGTGTTGGAGTCGTCGTCCATCATTCCAAAGGGGTCTACGTAGCGTTTCACCTCAACGTTCACGGCACCAAGGCCCAGGTCTTGAACGCCATAGACCAGATTGATGATGACTCTCCCACCAGTACCAACACCAATGACGCTCTACACACCGTGAGAACGGAGATGTACACGCCGGGCAACGGCGACCGTCCCGCAGTTCCCAACTTGTGTATCGTGTTCCCGAAAAGGAAGTCTCGTACATCCATTCAACAAGCTGAAAAGGCCCGTGCAGAAGGCATCCACATAGTCGTCATTGGTATCTGGATGGACTACATCAGAGAATTTGAGGATATTGTTAGCATGCCAGTGGTCGACAACCATATTGAACTAAAGAAACAAGATCAAATCAGAGCTGTGGCAGACAAGATATTCGCTGCTTTTTGTCCAAGTAAGTTTTAGTCCCTGATGTGTATAATAATAATAATAATAATAATAATAATAATAATAATAATACTAATACTAATAATAATAATAATAATAATAATAATAATAATAATAATAATAATAATAATAATAATAATAATACAAAGCATTTATATAGCCCACCAATTCAAAAAGTTTAACACCATTCGCCTTACACCCACACACACATGAGCATGCGCATTCACAAACATACACCCCCACCCACACACACACCCACACCCACACACACACATTACATTACATGATTATTGCTTCAGGTCCCACACACACACACACATACACACACACACACACTCATGTTAACCATGCACCACATAGTGGGCCAGGCATAATTAGAGCATAAACAGAAACAACAGCAGGGGTACAATAAGTCTTCATTAAAGTGAGTCTGATGTAATTATTTATGTTAAAACCTGTACACACGCTTGCATGACCATAGAACAATGCATTGAGGTTGCAAGCTCTGAAATAAGAGTTTAAATTCCGTCCCTGTTGTAACCTCACCTCGCGAGTACCGTTCCTTACTATGCAGTCGTTACACGTCCAAAGAAACAACAGGGCAAGTTCAAAATTAGATAGAAACAGTCACATGAAAGCTGCTGATTTTGTACTTGGGTTTTGTCACTCACATATAACACCATATGTTCTACGTCTGTGTATGTTTTGTAAGGGCGGTAAGTCACCCATCGCCTACAACATACGACGCCTTCTTTGGTCGGACACAGAGTTTAGATTCAATCTTCACCAATATTAGACGCAAACAATGCACGAATGTATCAGTGTAACAGTGTATCAGTGTAACAGTGTATCAATGTAACAGTGTATCAGTGTAAGAGCGTATCAGTGTATCGGTGTATAAGCAAATTGCGCGAATTACACATTTAAGATTGTGCGTAATCTTAGTCTCGACCTCAAACGCACTTAAAGAAAATATGGGCTGAACAGGTAATTGGCATTATTTGACATTTGACAGCTAAGACAGTTGCAACATTCTGAGATCGAATGGCAAACAATTGTAGACAACAGAGGCTGAGAAAGACTGCTGGTGTCACATTTCGCGCAGGCACAGCAAACCGCTTTTAGTGGCTGAATGCGTAGTATGTAGACTACACATAGTTCTATTACACCACAACTATCCATAGTATAGTAGGCCTACTACAGCCACAACAAAGCCTAGAATCCCTTATTCAGAAATTTATATTACCACGTAGTATCACATTCAAAAGCACACCATCACACTGGCCAATTTCAATGATACTGTTACGTTGAAACGCGAACGAAAGTATGTCTGAAACGCGCACGATAGATCTAATCGTTTCGTTTTGCAAAGTATTCAATAATGGAGTTTATTTACCTTTGATTTGAGTTTGCATTGTTGTTAGGAGAGGCTTTGTATAACGTTGATAATTTGCGTTAGTCGATATTATTGGAGAATTCTCTGGATCTGCGTGTTTACTCTCGATAGAAATTTCCCGATAAATGTCGAAGAGAACGTTGCGGGTATGTGTAGAGAGATGTATGACGTAAGTCAGTGATGACGATCTTTTATTTGATTGGCTGTAGTGCGTCATTCTAGTCTACCGTGTTCTAAATTGTTCGGGAAAAGAAAGAGAGTCTATATATGTTATGCACCGCACTGTTTTATATAGTTGTTGTTGATAGTGAGTTGGAAATTTAAGTTGAGAGTGAAAAAGGTGATTGTATGCAGTTGTTGATGTGTGCTGAATAAAAGTGGAAAACTTCATACGTCGACTCCGTGTCTTGTATGCTCATTGAGCAGGCTGCGTGAATAAACGAATCTGTTACACCTTATGAGGACTTCAGCATCGGGGCTGAATCAAATACTGATAAAGAAAAATACCAACATCCAACCGAGTGTAACATTTTGGGGGTCAAGCCGCGATTCACGCCATAGCCAAGGGTTTAACTGCTACAACAAGCGAGTCAACGTTACAAGAGGCAGTCATCGAGGGTAGCCGCCAACGAATTGCGTCGAGAGGGGCCAACATACTGGGACTACATCACCGATAGGTTCGGGTTGACTGCAAGGGCGTGTAGTCGCTGAAGAGTTGCTTCGTGAGCGAACAACAGATCGGGACTACGTGGCTGCCGCAAGACTACGTCGAGGGACAGTCTCGGAGCTACATCGCCAGTATTAGAGAGAGCGACGAGCGGGCGTCGCGTCTACTTCAGCACAGGAGCGTGTACATCAACACCAGCGTGGTGCAGCGTCGCATACGACGAGGACAGCGGGGCCTGCGTCAGCGAAAGCGACTAGTGACAAGCATCAGCGCTACTGCAGAAAGCGTGCTGTTCTAGAACAGTCTAGAAAGGTACAGCACAGTCAAGAACTTTCCAGAAAAGAACTTTCCAGAAGCATCAAGATGGCTGACTTCTGGCAAAAAGGGATTCAACTGAATCTAAAAGGGAAACAGTTGACGGAGTACGTCAAGTCCCAGGAGAGAATACAAGAACGAGAATTAGAAGAGCAGCGTCGCCGTGAAGAAAGAGAATTTGAACAGCAGCGGCAAGAAAAAGAAGAGCAACGACGCCGAGAAGAAAGAGAGTTCGAGCTGAAGCGTCTTGAAAGTGAGCGTCAGTACCAGCTAGAGTTGGCGCGTATCCAAAATAATCAGCATGCGCCACAAGTTATCAGTGACAACAAAGCTCCAAAATTGCCAGCGTTTGTCGACGGGAAGGACCAGATCGACAGTTATTTGGCGAGATTTGAAAGGTTTGCCAAAAGCTCTAACTGGCAACCTCAAGACTGGGCGATTCGATTAAGTGCACTTCTGACGGGGCAAGCACTCGACGTCTACACCAGATTGTCGGACGATGACGCTAAAGACTACGACGTCTTGAAAGAGGCCCTATTGCAGTGCTACAACTTTACAGAGAAGGGCTACCGTAAACGCTTCCGTGAATGCCGGCCTAAGTCAGACGAGACGCCAAAGCAGTTTGTGGAGCGCCTGTCGTCATATCTACACAAGTGGGTGGAATTATCAGGCGAAAGGAAGTCTTACCACAGTCTCCATGACCTGATCGTGAAGGAACAATTTCTCAATGCCTGTCACAAGGACCTAGCGACCCACTTAGAAGAACAAAAGCTGCAGACGCTTAAAGATGTGACTGAGGCTGCTGAAATATATCTCATCGCTCATGGGAAGACCCTGGGGCCACCCAGCGCTACGAAACATTTTCAGAAGACTGGAAACCAGGTGAACCAGATCCAGGGGAGCCAGACGAACCAGAAACAGACGGACTCCACGCCTCCTCCCAGGGAAGGGCATTCAAGAGGCTGTTTCACCTGCAACGCTACAGACCACAGAGCGGCTAACTGTCCTCAAAACAAAAGTAGCGGACAGCGGGACAGTACGGACAATGCAGCGGTGGGCAACCGACAGAGACGTTTCTCCAATCAACGGCAAAACAGTAGATCTGACCATCAAGTGTGCGGCGGGAGCGTCATTCTTCCGAGTGAGACCAAGCGCACAGCTACTCCTGCGGACGTGCAAGAGTGCATGACCGATGGCCAACTTCTCCTTGCCAACGGAAAATCCATCCCCGTCGTCGCTAGCGCAGCTGTGACCGTCCAGAACATGCCTGTTTCCAAGGGACGCGTCGGAAATCATGAAGTGACTGTTCTAAGAGACTCTGGCTGCAGTGGGGTCATCGTCAGAGAAGACCTAATCGCTAAAGAACAATTCACTGGCGATTCTAAATGGACACTTATGGCCGACAGCAAATGTGTGAGAGTGCCAGTTGCGAAGATTCATGTCAACACCCCTTTCTACATAGGCGAAGTCGAAGCGGTTTGCCTGAAGAAGCCGCTGTACGATTTGATGATCGGGAATATCGACGGCGCGAGACGACCCGACGACCCCGATCCAGAGTGGAGTCCTGCCTCAACTCAACACGTCGAAGTTGTGGAGGAGGATCCATTGCCATTTCCCGATGGAGACCTTACAGAGCTGCTACGGGATAATGTGGCTACTCCGGCTCAGCCCTGCCGACCAGAGATCGTCGGTGCTGTCACTACCAGGGCCCAGGCCAAGAGAGACAACACGTCTACGCCACTGAAGGTCGCCGACAACTCCAAAGCTGCCATCGTGGACAGAGATAAACTGATCCAGCTCCAGGAAGCTGATAGCACTTTAAACAAGTACAGGAACCGCCAAGACCACGTGACCAAAGGCAGTGGTACGGTCTATTTTGAGGTAAAGGCTAAGATCCTGAATCGAATCTTCCAGCACCCGAGGGTCAACGGAGGGAAATCACTGCGTCAAGCATTGGTACCGTTACCCCTAAGGCGCCAGGTGATGGAAGTAGCGCATGACTCAATCATGGGAGGTCACCTGGGTATCAAGAAGACGTCGGATAGAATCCAGGCGGTGTTCTACTGGCCAGGACTTCATGCGGACGTCAGCCGTTTCTGCCGATCATGTGACATTTGCCAGAAGACCATACCTCGAGGAAGGGTCCCTTAAGTCCGAAAGGACGACGACTACGCGGTGCTGGAGGTATTAAACTCGAACATAAAGGAACTTTCCAGGCTACTCTACAGTATCACGGTCGATCAATAACAGAGGACGTGTATGTTCTAAAAAATCAGCCATGCTCCCTTTTGAGTAAAAATGCCTCGGAAAAAACTCGGAATCGTTGCCCGCATCGACAATGTCAACTCACACAACTCCTTCAAGACTGAGTTTCCTCAGCTTTTCACAGGCCTCGGGCGCTTACAACAAGAGTATCACATCACTCTGGCAGCAGAAGCTGAGCCAGTGTGTGAGTACACAGCCAGAAAGATTCCGCATCCACTCCTGCCAAAATTGAAAGAATTATTGATAAGATGTTAGATCAAGGAGTGATTTCTCCCGTCACAGTCCCTACAGATTGGTGTTCTGGCATTGTTGTGGTACCCAAGCAGGACGGAGATGTAAGAATGTGTGTAGATCTCACACGTCTTAACACAGCTGTCAGGAGGGAGATTCATCCAATGGCTTCAGTTGATGAAAGTCTAGCGAAACTCAGCGGCAGCAAGGTGTTTACAAAGCTAGACGCCAACAGCGGTTTTTATCAGATACCTCTCGACGAAGAATCGAAACTGTTCACCACCTTCATCACTCCTTTCGGTCGATACTGTTTCAATCGCCTCCCCATGGGTATCAGTAGCGCACCGGAAGTATTTCAGAGAACCATGTCATCGTTACTGGAAGGCATAGACGGTGTCGTCTGTCACATGGACGACATCCTCATTCACGCCGCTACTACACAAGAACATGATCGACGTGTTAGAGCTGTCATGACTCGCCTTCAGGAAGCAGGAATCACATTATCAAACGAGAAATGCGAGTTTTCCAAGAGCTCTGTCAAGTTCTTGGGACACATCATTGATGCCTCGGGCATTAGAGCAGATCCAAACAAAGTGGCTGCCATTACTCAGTTCCCTGCTCCGACCAATATGACTGAGTTGCAGAGATTCATGGGCATGGTCAATCAGATCGCAAAATTTATGCCTGATCTTGCCGAACTCAATGAGCCCTTACGACAACTTCTAAGGAAAGACAGCAACTGGATGTGGGGCGTTCCTCAACAAAAAGCTTTCCAAAAGATCAAAGACTCATTGACATCCACACCAGTACTAGCCCACTACAGCCCTCGCCGACGTACTGTGATATCAACAGATGCGTCCTCAGTGGGCATCGGAGCAGTCATGTTCCAATATCAAGATGACGGAAGTCGTCACCCTGTGTGCTACATCTCACGCAGTCTCACAGACACAGAGAAAAACTATGCAGTTATCGAAAAGGAAGCCCTTGCTGTTGTGTGGGCATGTGAGAGACTCTCCGAATATGTCATTGGACTTGATTTTCAGGTGGAGACTGACCACAAGCCGTTAGTTCCTCTACTCAGCTCCACAGACTTATCAAAAATGCCCCCTCGAATCCTCAGGTTTCGCCTGAGGATGATGCGCTTTTCCCCCAGTGTTCTCCACGTTCCTGGAAAGAATCAGATCACAGCCGATGCGTTCTCACGCGCTCCTGCACCTTACGACGTCAGCACAGACGATCTGGTCCAAGAAATCGAATCATCTGTAAAGGTCACAATGAGCACGCTTTCAACAACTTCGCAACAACTGGCTGAAATCCGAACCAAGCAGAAACAAGATGCCGAGACCGCACAAATCCGAAATTTCTGCACTCGAGGCTGGCCCTCTGACACGCCTAGTTCTGTCGTTCTCAAGCAGTATTGGGTCAATAGGCAACACTTCACCATTGTGGATGACCTCCTACTCTATGACGATCGTCTTGTCATCCCTCAGTCTATGCGTGACGACATCCTCAACCAACTGCATGTTGGTCATTTGGGAGTCACTAAGTGTGTCGCCAGCGCACAGAATTCCGTCTGGTGGCCCAATATCACGGCATGTATCACGAACAAAGTGTCCACGTGTGCAGTTTGTGCAAAAAGCAGACCGGAACGGAAAGAACCCCTCGTTCCATCCCCTTTTCCGGAACGTCCATGGTCACGTATTGGAGTTGACATCATGGAATTGAAAGGAAAAACCTACCTTGTAGCTGTCGACTACTACTCGAGGTGGGCTGAACTCAGACGTTTGGACAATCTATCCTGCGCACACGTCATCGACAAACTCAAGACCATTTTTGCATGCCACGGCATTCCCGATATTGTCGTGTCTGACAATGGCACCCAGTTCAGCGGCCGCCTCTTTAAAGCTTTCTCTACGTCCTACAAGTTCAACCACGTCACGTGCTCACCGAAGCACCCTCAGGGAAATGGAGAAGTTGAACGCGCTATACAAACTCTGAAGAATATCCTGAAGAAAAGTGAAGATCCTATCCTTGGTGTCCTAGCATATCGTACAGCGCCTCTGCAAAACGGTCTGTCACCGAGTCAACTCCTCATGGGAAGACAACTTCGTACATGTCTCCCCGTCCTGCAACAAAGACTCATGCCTCAGACCCCCATTCTCCGTGATTTACAGCAGAAGGAAGAGAGGAACAAAAGTGCTCAGAAGATGACCTATGACCGCAGACACAAAGCTCGGTCATTGCCTCCTCTAGAAAACGGCGTTTTGGTATGGATTAGAGACCTTGACCGACCGGGGACCGTGACTAGACAGGTTCATCCACGATCCTACATCGTCCGTACCCGCCACGGCGACGTCCGACGTAACCGCGCAACACTCGTGCTCTTACAGAGCACTGTATCTCCTGGAGCATCCACCTTCTGCGATGGTCCATCGACCCACACTGCCATGAGTCCACAGCCTGGGCCGTCTTCTGTTCCCACTCCGCACGGCGCTTATAGGCTGACGACAGGCAGAAGGCAGTGATCGTTGTGACCTGTACCTTGTCTACTCCAGAATGATTAACTGACAACAACTGTGACAATAGACATTACAAATACGTGTAGCCCTATGTAGTTTTTGTGAACAATATCCTGACTAGTTTGCTAAATGCCTAATTCACTATTACCCATGATTAGACAGAGACTGAATGACTATCACTGTGGAATTCCTGTTTGACTGGCTATCATTTGCCAGACTCTTAGTTTATAGTTTTATTTACAGCACACCCTGACAGCACATCCAAACAAGCAAGGGAAAACTTGGGAGGGAGATGTAGGATAATACACATCACAGGCCTATGCATTCAGTCACTATAGCAATCACCACAACTCCATAACAACTAACGTTCACACATGCGCAGTTGGTTGAATAAACGCCATCTTAAATATCAACCTGTCTTGTTGGACTCTGTTGGTTTTATTTACGTGAAACCTACGCATCTTATAGTGCCTATGCAGAGAATGCCTTTGATCGACCGACCTTTCAAGAGGGTGGCCTTAGACTTAATCGGCGAAATAAGACCTCCGAGTAAAGAAGGTCATCGGTGGGTACTGACTTTAGTGGACTATGCGACTCGGTACCCAGAAGCAGTGCCTCTGAAGAAGATTGACACTGAAACTGTTGCAGAGGCGCTGGTGGACATGTTCAGCAAACTTGGAGTGCCTGAAGAAATTCTGACAGACCTCGGGACGCAGTTCGTCTCTGACTGCATGAAGGAGGTCAACAGACTGCTGAGCATCCGGCATTTAACTACGACACCCTACCATCCAATGTGCAACGGGCTTGTCGAAAAGTTCAATGCTACACTGAAGTCCACCCTGAAGAAACTGTGCAGCGAGCAGCCCAGACAATGGCATCGCTATATCAATGCCTTACTTTTCGCCTACAGAGAAGTACCGCAGGAGTCCACCGGCTTCTCTCCGTTCGAACTGCTGTACAAAAGAACCATCCGAGGGCCGATGCACATCCTAAAAGAACTGTGGACGAAAGAAGTAGATACCCCAGAGGTGAAGAACAGCTACCAATACGTGTTTGAGCTACGGTAGAAGCTTGAGCAAACTCTCGAGATAGCCAGAGAAAACCTGAAAAAGTCCCAGGACTGTGGAAAGCACTAGTATGATCGTAGGGCTGTGAACAGGAAGTTTAAACCTGGCAACAAAGTGCTGGTGCTGCTACCTACTGATCACAATAAGTTGCTGATGCAGTGGAAAGGCCCGTACGAAGTGGAGACCGTGGTGGGAATCAACGACTACAAGGTGAAGGTCGGTCAGCATTCCAAGATATACCACGCCAACCTCCTTAAGCTGTACGTGGAAAGGCCATCAGAGACTGTGCATGCAGCAACAGCAGCTGAGATCGACAACAGCTTTGACAGCGAGGAACTGTTGGAACTGGGAGACTTCCATAGCAAAGAAGGCATCAATGATGTTAAGCTAGGACTACGCTTGACGGAAGGTCAAAAGATTGAGCTTAAGGACCTTATGGGCGAGTTTCCCCAATAGCTTCAGCGATGTCCCAGGCTCCACGACTTTGGTCGAACATGAAGTTCACCTCACTTCAAATATTCCCGTTCGATCAAAACCCTTCCCGATCCCTTTCAAGGCCCGCGAATCCTTGAAGAAAGACAACGATGAGATGCTGAAGATGGGCATCATCAGGGAGTCCAGTTCCCCCTACGCGTCCCCTGTCGTGGTCGTGAAGAAGAAGGACGGGAGCAACAGAGTATGCATCGACTACATGAAGGTTAATAAGATCACCGTCTTCGACCCTGAGCCGATGCCTACCGCAGCAGACCTCTTCCGCCAATTATCGGGGAGTAGAATCTTCTCAAAGATTGACCTCAGCAAGGGTTATTGGCAAGTCCCCATGCGTCAACAGGACATACCAAAGACTGCTTTCATAACTCCTGATGGGACGTACGAGTGCCTAAGGATGCCCTTTGGCATGGTCAAGAGCGGAGCTACCCTGAAGAGAGGAATGAGGAAGATGCTCAATGGGATGGACAACGCCGTGTGTTACTGGGACGACCTGCTAGTCCACACCCACACCTGAGAAGAGCATCTGCAGACCTTGAGGGAGCTGTTCCACCGTCTTCAAGAAGCCAACCTGATCGCGAGACCCAGCAAGTGCATCCTGGGAGCTGACAACGTCGACTGCGTCGGACATCCGACGGAAGAAGGAGACAACGGAGGATGCACTGATTCCAGGAAAGCCCACTTGATCATCGTCTTTGACCCTGGGCCGATGACAACCGCAACTGACGGGGACGTCCTTTCCTTGCGGATGAAAGAACATTGACTGTGTGTGAATGAACTGAGAACATTGGCAATATCCAGACAGACTTGAAGATGAAAACCATTGACACTGTGTGGATAGACTGAGCGCATTGACAGTTTTCAGAAAGTTTTAAATCTGTACTTTGTTTGTGCATTACGTTTCAATGTTGTTGAAAGAAATTGGGTAAATTTCTTCTTGAGTGGGGGGGTTATGTTACGTTGAAACGCGAACGAAAGTATGTCTGAAACGCGCACGATAGATCTAATCGTTTCGTTTTTCAAAGTATTCAATAATGGAGTTTATTTACCTTTGATTTGAGTTTGCATTGTTGTTAGGAGAGGCTTTGTATAACGTTGATAATTTACGTTAGTCGATATTATTGGAGAATTCTCTGGATCTGCATGTTTACTCTCGATGGAAATTTCCCGATAAATGTCGAAGTAAGAGAACGTTCCGGGTATGTGTAGAGAGATGTATGACGTAAGTCAGTGATGACGATCTTTTATTTGATTGGCTGTAGTGCGTCATTCTAGTCTACCGTGTTCTAAATTGTTCGGGAAAAGAGAGAGAGTCTATATATTTTATACGCTGCACTGTTTTATTTAGTTGTTGTTGATAGTGAGTTGGAAAGTTAAGTTGAGAGTGAAAAAGGTGATTGTATGCAGTTGTTGATGTGTGCTGAATAAAAGTGGAAAACTTCATACGTCGACTCCGTGTCTTGTATGCTGATTGAGCAGGCTGCGTGGATAAACGAATCTGAGTTACACCTTATCAGGACTTCAGCATCGGGGCTGAATCAAATACTGATAAAGAAAAATACCAACATCCAACCGAGTGTAACAGATACATTTGCGATGTTTACCTACTACGACTTCATTATAGCCATTGACATTTGGTGTTTGGGATAGGAAAACGCATTTGATGTAAGCGAAGTTACACGTAACCGTATTCGTTGTATCCAGAAAGTTACAGGTAGCCTAATAAATGACAACAACTCTGGCATGAGATTTGTTACCCTTCGTTAAAGACGTTGTTCACTGGCTATAGTGTAGGGCATATGCCTCAGAAAGCTGAAATACGCTTTGAGCGCGTGAAACCACAAAGTCTGTAGTTTAACGGCAGCATGTGTACGTGGTTTTTTTTTTTACATGTTCACTATGTGTGTGTGTGTGTGTGTGTGTGTGGGTGTGTGCGTGTGTGTGCGTGTGTCACACCAGCTCAATGCCTATGTGAGCAGCACTCTTAGGTTCTCCCACATTTTGCTGGCTATGGGCTATTTATAGCTTGCCTACACCCTTCTTTTCAGTGAAAGGAAAGGAAAGAAGAGCACCGGCGAAGCTATTTATAGCTAGCCTGGCTGAACTAATTTCAAAGCCTAAAAGCTTTGGTTGAGTCGGTGTGGTGTGTGTGTGTTTTGCTGTATAACGACAGAAATGAGAAACAGAATTTACTTTTTCAGTCAAAAATGGGGTAATTTGCTCGTTCCTCATTTGTCTCGCGTTCCCCATTTGTTTAGAAGTACGCGGGAGTGCTTTTTTAGTGCATGGGAGTGCAGTTGTAGTGCATGAGAGTGTTTTAAGTACAGAAGAGTGCATTATCCGGGAAGGAGAAAATGCAGTCCATTTCGGAAGAAATTTGGAAGAAATTTCGACCTATTTCGTCCCCTATAGGAGACGAACTAGGTCAACTTTCTTGAAAAGGGGTAGGGTAAGGGCTAGTTGCAGCGCTGCAACTAGCCCTTACCCTAACCCTTTTCTCTTCAAAAATGCTGTTTTTCTGTCAAAAATGTGCTATCCGATTCCTACATTCAAAAATTACCTCGTTTGTCACCGCGCACAAGAATGTGTGTGTGTGTGTGTGTGTGTGTGTGTGTGTGTTTCAGACGTCACCACCATGTGTGTGTTTCAGACGTGATCACCATGTGTGTGTTTCAGACGTGATCACCATCTGTTTGTTTCGGACGTCATCACCAATTGTGTTTCAGACGTCATCACCATGTGTTTGTTTCAGACTACATCACCTTGTCGTTTCATCTTGTGGACGGAATCCTGATCGAACAGCTCCCTACAGCGCAGTTGTCACAGACCGCTGGATACGTGACCTCCCCGTTTTTCGATGTACCGGGTGGAACTTACCCGAATGTCTACGACGGGGAATTCGTTCTGAAGGTTTCCGGTTCTCAGTCGGCCGTCCTCAGCTTCGTCTTTTTTTCACTTCAAGAACAAAAAGAAATATGCAGTAGTAAAGGTATGTATAAGTCTAGTAATGTGGGGTAAACAGAGAACTAGAGTAGTGGCGGGTCAGCACGTGTAGTGGGTCCTGTGAAAATCCCTTGCACATCGGTCATAACGGAAAAATAGACGTTGCATGACATTAACATTATTTTGCCCCACGTATTTGTCGGCACTGACACCATTTTGATAACTTGTTTTCCCAGGGATACACACAAGGTCGATGTAGGCCTTGCATTAACGTTTCAGAAATTTTCGTACAGTGGAATGCTTCTGCATATTTCACAAATGTCGTCTACCATTGTTACTTGATCGAACATGATCATCAGAGGTCATAAGAAAGTAAAGGTTCACGCTGATTTTCTTCATAACACTTTAAAACATAAATGCTAGTTTGATCATTGGTAAGTGTTCAAGGTCCCGTAACAGGCAGGGTAAAAATTTGTTGTTTTAATTTCTAGACTTATCTGGAAATACCTTGATACAGTTGGGAATCAGAACGAGCCTGTCTGTCTGCCTGTCGGTCGGTCCGTTGCTTGCCGAATCTAAAGAACAACTAAACAGTTCTAGGTCACACTTCACAGAAACACTACCTCAGTCAGTGGCCTTCCTCACGAGCCATTGTATTTGCTCTACCTCTTTGATAAACACCTTGTGTTCTATGTCGAAACAAAAATGGTTGAACCGATATCGATGATTTTGGTATACATAAGTACTTCAGTTCATGGCCAATAATTCATTGTCGGTGCGTAGGTCGGTCAGTCAGTAGGTTGATCATACTGTTGGTTGGTATTTTACATTTCTTTTCAAAACAGATATTTTTGTCTTATTTTACCAATTACGTGACCGATTTTTAATTATTTTACTATTTATATACTTTAATTATTGTTTAACTTTTTTATTATTCATATTTGCACGTTCTCAAAGATCAAAGAGACTGAGGTCCATCAGTTATAAATGGTTTGCTCAGTAACTCCAAATGCCTTGACAGATTCCATACATTCAAGAGTGATCAGTACTCCAAGTCTAATTATTTAAAAAAAAAAAAAAGAAAAAAAACAATTGAACAGTCACACACAAATTACTACTTTTGAACATGTTTTCAGGTGTGTGTGTGTGTGTGTATGAGTGTTTGTGTGTGTGTGTGCGTGCGTGTGGCTAGGTAGAAACACCTTTATTCTTACATACTCTTGAACCTCTACATACTTTCTTTTGACAGACCCCGTTATTTTGACGTCAAAACAGTGTTCCGTAAGCGAACTTGTTTTTTCCAACCTAGTTCCAGTCACTTTCCCGAAAAAGGCAATTACCGAAGTCGAACGAAGCTCTCCGAGTCGAGCGGAGCTATCCGATGTTTTACGAACGAATGCTGGCAGGACTATGTGAAACCACAGGCTGGGAATTATCGTCTTTCGTAGGCCTCAACAACATACTATACTACGTATGTATTTAGGAGTTTACAAAGACAAAAGAAAAGACTTCAGAGCATGTGGTGAAACATCCATGCATAAAAATAGTCGCTGCTAGATCTAATTCTATTTCGATCTGCACAGCTTCAAGCTCAAGTCGAGATTTGTATTTTGAAGCAGTTATTATTATTATTATTATTATTATTATTATTATTATTATTATTATTATTATTATTATTATTATTATTATTATTATTATTATTATTTTATGATGAATAATATACTGACATAATTAGTAATAAGGAGTAAAAGTAATACATAACACATAAAGCACACATACAACGATTTCACATCTATATCAACAATAAAACCATGACAAAACTTCAAAGCGCTATGGATACGTTGATGTCACTTCAGCACAACAAGGCAAAGCAAGTTTATAATGGTATCAAAAAATGCAAGCACCAAAGCAATTATTTATTTAACTAATATTATTCTTTTTAACTGATACAGTAATTTGTTATATGTATCTCAATGATATGTATTTTAATGAGAAACACGTATTAAAAACATGTTTGCGTGGCGGGCGGAAATTTCTATAAATCATCTCAAAACTTTGGTAAATCTATAAAAAAAAAAAAATAACCAGTAAAACACTATCTGAATATTTCGGGTTACACCCAACTTCAGCAAAAACAAACAAAATGTCACTGACCATATTTACACCATTGAGCACGCACAGCAGCACACTATTCTTTTTTTCTTTTTTTAAGTAGGAATAATAATAATAATAATAATAATAATAATAATAATAATAATAATAATAATAATAATAATAATAATAATAATAGTAGTATGTAGGTATGCGCCTGGGCAACCGTGCACCTGCACCTAAAAAGTGGGTCACGTGACATGGGGATGACGTCATAGGTGCGCATGTACTCTTAGGTCATGATGCCCCACAACGTGAGGGTCTTGTGACCTGTCAAAAAGTGATGGATGACGTATGGCCCGGGGGGGATATAATTTTATTGATAGTGTGATCACAAGTGCGCATCTCGGTGAATGGATATATGACTCAGTGGTCTGAGCGTGAGATCAAGCACCCCAAAGCAGCAAGTGTGCGTCTTATGGTTTTTATCGGTGAATGGATATATGACTCAGTGGTCTGAGCGTGAGATCAAGCACCCCAAATGCAGCAAGTGTGCGTCTTTTTTGTATTTATCAATTTTTTTTTTTATTTAGACCAAGCACCCCAAAGACAGCAAGTGTACATCTTTTTGTGATTGTATACCTAGACACACTGAGCAGTAAAATATGTCTGGAAGGCATATTTGAGTCTTGAAATGTCGTATTGGTGTTAAAGAGAGCAAGAGACAGTCTTATTTATATTAGCGTGCAATTAAAATGAAAGATGCGCGGTAAGTAGCCTGAGGGGGGGGGGGGGGGGGGGGCAATTTGGAGGGACTGTATATGATAGCTGATTTAAAATAAATGAGTATGGGATAGTTGGACAAAGTATTAAGAAGAGCGTATGCATTTTTTGTGTAGGAACCCAATTTTTTTTATTTAGACCAAGCACACAAAGCTTGCAAGTGCGCGTCTTTTTTTTTTTTTTTTTGTATTTATCAGTTTTTTTATTTTTTATTTAGACCAAACATCCCAAAGACAGCAAGTGTACATCTTTTTGTGATTGTATACCTAGACACACTGAGCAGTAAAATATGTCTCGAAGGCATATTTGAGTCTTGAAATGCCGTATTGGTGTTAAAGACAGCAAGAGACAGTCTTATTTATATTAGCGTGTAATTAAATGAAAGATGTGCGGTAAGTAGCCTGAGAGGGCAATTTGGAGGGACTGTACCAAAAATGTCGTATTGGTGTTAAAAGAGAGAGATGTGATGTTAAAATGAGGCAGCCATAAACGACAGTAGATGTCCCAGACCATCTTAAATTTAGTGTGTGTCGTATTGGTGTTAAAAGAGAGAGATTTGATGTTAAAATGAGGCAGCCATAAACGACAGTAGATGTCCCAGACAATCTTAAATTTTAGTGTGTATATATGACCTAAAGGCATCGAAACTGGGTCTATATATATGGTGATTGTAACGGAGACTTCACTTCACTTGATGAAATTGATAAACAAACATGAGACTCCTGATAACGCTGCACTGCTGGGTGGAAGGGGAAGACGAGCCGTACATCAATATATTAAACGCTCACGAGTCAATGGCGGAAGCATTTCTGTGTCATTTTCTAGACATGTAAGTAAAATATTTTTATAATATAAGCCTAATAAAATTAACTTAAAAATTTTTTTTTCTTGTATTATTTTTATTTGTTTAATTTTTTATTTTTTTTTATTTTTTTTTCTTTTTTTTATTAGAAAACTTGGCGGTATAGATTATTGATATAGATAATGTTTAATTATTAAAATTTTTTTTTTCTTTTTTTTTTTTTTGTTATTTATTTGTTTAATTTTTTCTCTTTTTTTTTTGGTTTGACTATGTTGATATATTATAATCATTTATTTTGATTTATGTTATATATAGCTATCCAGAATATTGGCTAATAGTGGTCGAGGACATAGAAGAAATTGCGGATGTTTTGGCATCCGACGATGAAGAGGGCGAGCCACCCACACCACCACCACCATCACCAAACCACGGTGCATAACGATGCTACAAGTAGGTAAAAAAAAAAAATTTTTTAAATAAAAAGACCAACAACAACGAAAAAAAAAAAAGAAAGGAAAAAAAAAGTAAAAAAGAAAAGAATGACAACACCAGAAAATAAGATATAAAATAGTTTATTAATGAACAACATCTTTTTAAAATTAAAAAATTATAATACCAATGCATTATTATTTTTGTGTTTCAGATGCCGTGCGCTCACATACCCACATTATGCATACAAAATAAAAAGTAAGTAAATGAATATTTTATACAAATTTTAACTATATACACATGGATAATACATTTTATTATGACAATATATATATATATATACATTGTTATACAATTTTATAATAAAAATGTTTTTTGTTTTGTTTTTGTTACAGGCAAAACCATAAACCGCCTTTTGTACTATGTAATGTATACTTTTATCACTCTCGCTCTTTTTTTTTTTTCTCGCTGTCTGTCTCGCTGGCTCTCTCTTATCCTCAATCTCTCTCTCTCTCTCTCTCTCTCTCTCTCTCTCTCTCCCTCTCTCTCTCTCTCTCTGTCTTGTGCTCTCGCTCACAGCATCTGTGGTGACCCTGCTATTTTTGAGTCTATCCTGTTTCTTCCCTCCCCTCTCTCTCCAACTCTCTTGCTCTCTCTAGCTCTTTTTTTTTCCCAGCTAGTTTTAAGCAAATGTGTAATGATAATTGGGGTGAAAACATCAACCAACTCTTGTTTTAAACATGTAGACAAAATCTTATGAGTAAAATTTATTATAGCTTCTTGTTGTGTATACATGCAACATAAATGTTGGCGCTGCGATGGATGGTTAATTTTGCATCCATGACATTTAGACAAAGCATATTCATCCACTTTTTGACATATTTTATCAAAAAAAGTTTTGACAGCATCACTATCCATATTGATAATGAAAGAAAATGTATTATACCAACCGCACACACTTAAATATATACACAATATATACAATAGACACAATATAAAAATGTCACTTTTTTTTCACATAACTCGAAAAATGTCACTTTTTGTTTAGTTGTATTCAGACAACTTTTGAAGAAAATGTCACTTTTTTTAAAAGTTGCAACAGCTTTTCACATAAATTGAAAAATGTCACTTTTGTTTAGTTGTATTCAGACAACTTTTGGAACGGATATTGGCTATCCAACGGCAATCTCTTGGATGTAGAGGGTGAATACATAGGCTTTTGAAGAGCAGAGTTCATTCGCTGATGCTGTTGATTATTAAGCACAGTGGTAGTTTTTGTTGTTTCCTTGTCATAAATTATATTTAAGAGTTCAGAGGTGTGAATCAACAATTCGTCGAAAGCAGCAGGCGTCAAAGTGATTCCCCGTCTAGTTGGATAAAGAGGTAAGTCTGAAGTTTTTTCTTCTTTTTCGTCTTGTTTTAAAGAGGATTCGGTTTTGAGTCCGGGCACAAAGGCACGTATATGAATAAACACCTGTTCATTAAACGTAGTCACACAAGCAAAGAGACTATTTCCCAAAGGAAATAATTTTTCACCACTAACAGATCTTTGAATAGCTGAAGACATGGTAGCAAAGTGAGTAACCAGTGGCTTTTTATACTGGAGGGTATGTGAGAGAGCCTTTTATATACAATGCTAGAGTCACTTCGCGGAGTCTACGAAAAACAAGTCTAAACATGTTTAAATTTGTTGTCCATGATATTTCATCAAGAAACATTGCATCAGCCAACATACCTCATACAAGTCTAAACACGCTTTTATCAGCAAACATTACATCAGCCATTTGGTCAGCATACAAGCAAGTCTGAACACGTTTTATCGGCAAACATTTTATCAGCCATTTGAACAGCATACAAACAAGTCTAAACATGCATTTATTTTAGGCATCAACATTGCATCAGCCTGCATATCGTATACAAATTTAAACATGATTAAAAAAAAATAAATAAATAATATATACAAAAAAATCAAGTTATTTTTGCAGCGGGTGTGATAGAAGGGTTAGGTAAAATATAGCCTAGACAAGAGCCCAATAATGCAATCCATAAATTGGTGTCTTTATGACCCACAGTGAGATTATATATAGAAGTGATGACGACCATAAAAATGATCACCATTTGACATCCAAATACAATCTCACCCCTAGGTACTTCACGGCCAAACACATGCCACCATCGTGAATTACGATGAGTGACGCGCATTGTTATGTTAGCTTCTTCTTCTTCTTCTTGAGACATAATTGTAAAAATATCCGATATGGATAGCATACAACAATCAAATGAATACAGCACAAAATCAAACGCATGCTTTATATAATACAATTAAAACGCAAACGGAAGCCGGGGAAAATAGTTTTGTACAATACTATATACAAGGGCATCATTGAAAGGAGTACAAAGATGATGAATAATATCTTCAAACAAAAAGCCTCTACATCGTAACATCAAATATACCACACAAAATTGTCCACAAACGAGCGTATCATCTTGTAAAACAATATCATTATATGTAAATGTACTAGCATAAGTCTTTAAAAATTGTTGACATTCAGGAAAAGGGCTCAAACCATAAGAATCAAAATATTCTGCTGTATTGTGTTTGGGGTCTATATACATTGATACCCAATGAGAACCAGGAAGTACAGACGGATCTAAATTAACCACAAAAGCACTAGGTTTAGCCCATAAACACTTTTGGGTAGCAATTTGATCACGGGCATACACTCCTTTAAAGATTTCGCGTGTAAATACATCAAACGTCAATAGTTGATTAATCTGTAGTGTATCCATTATGTAGAAAAATCTACCATAACATTACGATGCTTATCAATCTCTAGCAAGTTATGAAATTCGGCATGGGCAACTATATTAATAGTGTCTGTCAGCGCTTGAGCAAACTGAATTTCCAATCTCATTGTACCGTGTTTTATGAGTTGGCTGTGTGTAGAGTCAGCAGCCTGATCAGGGGTCAGATCAAATACAAACAGCGTGTAACCGCGACCAAATTCATCATAAGTAATATCATTCGCTTCATCTTGCCATGCTTTACCCAAACCTTGAAACATAGAGAGATAAGAGCGAGCATAGCGCCGTCCTTCAAAATCAGGCTTTAGCGGCTTAGACGGTATACTCCGGCCACCCACATGTAAGCATATATAATTTATACTAAAGTGTTGAAAGTTAAAGGGGTTTAGCGCATATCGACCATGAAAAGCGCCATTACTGATGAGCCCTATGACAATGCGGGTGGGTAATTGCCCCAAAAACAGATTTTCTTTATTGACTTGCATGTTTCCCTGGGGTATGGCAAATATTTTGGTAACACCTCTTTTTAGAGGATATTTGGCATTTTCGTTTTGGAGCGTTTGAAGATGTGCCATCTGAATGTTTGGATTAATTTTAACTTTCCTAACAAAAAAGCTCACGTCTTGTAAATTAATTTTAAACCCAGCCCCGGCACCGGCATGAAGACAAAATTCATCCGAGTTTCGTATTAGACGTAGTTTTAAGCTAACACCATTCATAAGTAGTTTTTCTTGTTGACACATGTCTAGATGTAATCGTCCAATTAACTCTGTGGCGCGACTGGCGGCGATCGTTGTAGCACGTCTCTGTAGACCGCTGTTGTGATTTGCCGCCGCATCCATATGTCCTGCACTATCTTTATCCCATAGGGATAATTGAAGATGAGTTTGTTTAGCATCACGACCATGAGACAAGAGTGTTTCTAAATAAGCTCTATAGGCGTAGGTGTTGCTGGATGATGTCACCTGTTGATCATTGAGCGATAGATCAATTTGACTCCATAAAGAGTGTAGCAATAAATTTTCCGGGCCCACAGCGGCATCACCAGCAATATTAGTGCCATCCGCATTAAGCACACGAAGTTTAACATAAAGATAAGAGTTACTGAGATCAATGTAGTCTGAATCACCACCAGACACATAAAATTCGATGGGGCCGGCATCAGTGATCGTTGAAAGCGGTCTGTGTTCTATATCTTGAGATTCTATAATGGCTGTTTGAGTCGGCGGTAGTTGAAATAAATCCAGTTCTGATTTTAAACAAGGACACGAGTTTTGATGAATGAGTTCGCTCATGATCGGTAATTAATCAAATATATCTCTTCGTCTTTTTTTTCTCAAATGTGTATTGAGAGGTCGATGTATCGGTTGTCGTCGCTTGTGAGGCACTCCTGGAGGTGGTGAAGATGTAGAAGAAGTAGAAGGTGAATTTATAAAATCGTGAGCTACACGCTGTACATGTTCTAGTCCTCTATTTTTTAAAGAGGTAGAGATTTTCTGTCCGCCCACAACATCTCCTAAGACATCTGCGCCAAAACTAACCAGTCGTTTAGGAACCTCTCTCTTTAATACCCGTCCAAGGGTAGGTAAAACAGTGGTTCGCATGAGACTACTAAATAGACTTCCGAGGCCATGACCTCGTTGATGTCGTGACCCCGCAAAGTAAGGTAATCCTACACCTCCGCCTGCTTGCGATGTATAATAATCGAGATATATCTTTGGAGAATGATCCGCATAGGGGTGCCTCATTTTTTTTTTGTGTGTGGATCAAACTAGAGATCGTCGTCGCAACTGAAGTGTTAAGATGACCTCTCCACGATCAAATGGGATCAATTCTCCCGCGCCGTTTCTTATATTTACAATAATATTATCAAAACTATTAAATTTAATCGGAACAAAATGAACATCATGATAAGTCTGAAAGACAATGTCAGAGCTAGATCCGGTCAAAGGTACCATTCTTAATAGTGGAGCCCTCGCGTCTCCCACAATACGATCCTCGGCAATATTGATATATACATATAAACACGTTAGATTGCGGTTAACGTCCGCTACATGTTCTCCATACGCATGTCTTCCTCCATGATATTTGAAATGTTTAAATCCTAACATGTCAGCCAGAGGTTCGTCCATCTTCACCTCAACATCAGTATCCAAAGTCATCATGACTTTGTTAATGTCTTTGTGATAATAAAACAACTCTCCCCATGCACCATTTTTGTCATATATAACAGGCAGTGGGCGTGAAGGCTTAAAGAGTGGTCGGATTCGACTGTTGATCCAATCCACTATTTGCTGTAGGCTATCATAATGTCCCGACGTCACCGTAATGTGTTGAGTAGTATCTATCTGGCCAGCTTTTTTACGCGTTATTCGTAAATTCATATTGTTTGCGTTTACATTGATCCAAGACCGTGGATAAATAATTTCACACAAACCCACTTCATATGGACCTTGAAGATCCAAAGGAGGGTCTAATTTTGTAGTAAATGAAGATAAGGTATTGTCAGGATAATGCGTCATAGACGCGTTGCTAGGGAGAGTTATATAAAAACTGCTCATCTTCCTCTTGTGGGTATTTATCCTATGCGCCTTTGTATCGTGTGATTTAGCTTTTATACTGACCGATGTTAGATGCATCAATCCAGCTATTAAAGGCATCTGAATATCCCAACCATTTGACAAGCACTTGGCGACCTCTATGACGTAATATTTTCTCAATTTTATAGATACCGCTGTCGATCACTTTTTGTAGTTCTAATTCATAAAAAGTTCCTTGAATGAGCTGTCCATTATCGTCTCGTATTTTATATACATAAGGGAATGTTTTTAAATGTCTTTGAGCGATAGTAAACAATTCTTGTGACCATTTAGGTAAATATCCTTTATGAAACGTACGTCTAGATTCCGCAATGCGAACTCGATCACCTACAGAAAACTTGGGTAAAGAAGATCTGACAGGCTTATTGTCCAAAACTTTGGCATACAAAGCTTCATAAACACGATGAATGTTATCTGATGTCACGAGGCGCGGCTGGGTTTTAATAGATCGATGATAGGTTGAGTTATAACTATCTAATAACTCTTGTAACACATCTACATAACGACGTGTATTGTGATGCGTAAAATATCGATACATTTTTCCTTTTAATGTACGATTAAATCGTTCTACCACGGCTGCTTTAATGTCCTCATTTTCTGAAGTAAAATGATGAATTTTGTTTTTCTTTAAAAACATTTGAAATGGTTTATTTTTAAATTCTGTTCCTTTATCAGTTTGTAAGTGACGTGGAGACTTTGGGCTTTGTCGTAAAATGTCAGCAAAAGCCTCGATTAAAGCAGCGCTCGTTTTATTTTTGAGTGCGCGAGCATAAGCTACTTTAGAAAACACATCAATGACTGTTAAAATATAGCGATGACCCGAGTTGACGTTTTTAAAGCGAGATAAGTCACACAAGTCTGCTTGCCACTGATCATAGGGTCCAGAGACGACGATGGATCGTCGAAGAAACTTTTGTCGGGTAGGATGATGCAGAGTGTACGTATCTTGCTGTTGAAGCCATTGCTTTAATCGGGGTTTGTGTTGAGGCAAAGTCGAGGCATGACGTAAATAGGCGCTGGCTCCGCTGTAGGCCCCTGGGTAGGCTGGATGAAAATATTCTTTTTTCCATATAGATTCTATGGACTTTTGGGCTGCATGTTGTCGTTTTCGAGCCATGATTCCCAAGCCAAAGCTTTTTTGAGTGTTTTTTTGGCTTGTTTCTTTTTCTTTTTGGTTGAACTTTTGGAGGTATCATTGTCATCAAACATAGATGATGGAGAGGGTGGTGGTGTAGCCCTGATGTCGTCAGCAAACACTTGATGATACCGTTGAATATTTCCTAAATATTGACGAGGGATGTTGGTTTGTTTTAAACCTTGGGCAAAAACACGCCAGCCCGCAGGGGGTGGTAGCAACTGTCTCGCTTTGGTCGAATGTAAAACATCATGAACTAGATCTACGATATTTGTGTTAGGAATGATGTTGTCCTGCCACACCAGATTGCCCTGACTGGTATATGTCATCACATCATTGTCTTTTAAATGCTGCATCAATTTACGCCCTTTGCTACGAAGACTAGCGGGAAGGCTATGAACCACTTCTTCGGTCATATCAGCTAGTGTTGCTGGTGTTGGGAGTGACGCTGCTGCTGACGCTGTTGCTGTATCTATGGATGTAGATGGTTGAGACTGATAGTGATACTGATCTTGATAAGAAAGATATCGTTGCAGTAGTTGTTGATACGCTCGCAGTTTTTGTTCCGTATTGAGTGAAGTCGATTGTAATATAATAGTCATTTGTTGATCCAAATCACTCAGCTGATTTACAAGAGGGGGCGTAGGAGGCTCCGGTCGCAATGGTGTTGATGAAGGTGTCATGTTGTCACTCGCTGGAACGAGTTTCATTTTGATGGCGTGTTGCATTTTATTGTTGTGGTTGTGGAAATAAACCACCTAGTAGTTGTGTAGCTAATGGTAGCAGCAGTTGTAGAAATCCTCCTTTTTGTATTAATTTTTGTCGTTTGGCTGTGTTTGATTTAGGCGCTATCAAACGGCGAAGCTTGTGCTTGTGACGAGCCCATCGTTGTTTCTGACCACGCGATAGTTTAACATGTCCTTTAAGTACATTATGTACCATCTCACACAAACAGTTAATAACACGAGGTTTTTTCAACATTTGTTGGCGCTGATGTTTTTTTTTTGCGCGTAATAAAGGAATCAAAGGTTTAAGTCGAGTCTGAGCACGATGTGTCTTCGCCATGGTAGTCTTTTTTCATCTGAATGTCTCATAACAGATAACACCTGTTTTATATATTGTTTTTAGGAATATAGACGATCGGATGTGGATCAAAAACATGAGTGCGCACACGATAGGTTTCAGGAGTTTGTTGTTTAAAATCTAAAAAGAGGTATCCGTAAGCCTCTCGGGTTGCATCTTGATAGGCCTCACGTAAAAAATGATGCCGTTTAGGAAAAGTTTGCATAGCCAAGTGTAAAATTTGATCCGCAGATCGTGGATTTTTACCCAACCACAAATAATGTGCATTTAACGAAATCGTCCGATGATGTTTGCTAGTATGAAATATATTTTGCACCATATAAGCCATACTTATATTTCCGTGATGACATTTTTTAATAAAAAATTCAGCCACACGCTGTTCCATCACAGGATTATCCATATGATCGTCGACCACCAATAAGGTTGCAATAGTCGAATCAAAGTCCACTCCATCTAAACTTTCTACAAAATCAATAGATACGGGACTTGTCTCTCGTAGCTGTCCAAATAAGTCTTGATATTGATGATAGACATACACCACTTTTTTAATAGGCGGTTGAATGTGAGTTTTACAATGTTGAATCAATTGCGCAATAAAAAATGTTTTACCACAGCCAGAAGGACCTGCGAGAAGGATCGAGAATGGATGTTGTAAAAAACGCACATCCATGATAAGTCACTCTATCAATGTCAAACAAAAACAAAAAAAAAGTTAGAGATCAAGTGGTATGGTAGAGACACCGTCTGACAGTACTTTTCTTTTAGTGTAGAGATATGATAAACCTCTTTTGGGTTGGATATAAGTTCGCATCACATTTTGTGCGTCAAGACGAAAACCTCGATTAACCACATGATGTGGCGTTTGTGCCGTTAGTACGGTTTCAAAGTTGGCTATGGTTAATGGATTGCACCTTTTTTGCACGCCTTTGCAAGACACCTTAGTGGTTGTATGCGTGCTACATGCGTAGCTTTTGGGTGCCAAAGAGATAATTTTATCAGCTTTGGCTTCCAGCTTCCATAAACCGGGCTCTCGCGTTTGGTGTTTATGTGCTGCAACACAGCATGGGGGTGGTGATGATGATAGTGGTGGTGATGGTTGTCCCGGCAGCAGCGGCGGCGACGGCGACGGTGGCGTGTGGGTTGCGGCGAGCGGCAAAAAGGATAGGAGGCGGCCGGCAGGGGGTCCGGCGGCAGGCGATAGCGATGGCGACGTTGATGATGAAGATGCTGATGATGATGGCCCTGACGGTGGTCCCTGCAGAGATGATGTTGATGGTAGAGGCGTTGGTGTCGATAGTGATGGTGGTAGACTGGCGTTGTTTTTATGCGTCTGGCAATATTGAGTAGGCAACCATTCGTCCCGATGTTTGTTGAAGTGATCCCTACGATCGGGACGAATGACGTCTTCTAAAGTGTCCCCACTCAATGCCAAATACAACGAGTCAGTGTCGCAGGTGATCAGTTGATAATCGCACCGCTCAATGTAAAAGTCGATAAAGTGGTAATAGAATTGTAGAAGCTTGAGTTTTGCGTACCCGTACACAAATAATCCGATGTGTAGAGGTAGATTTTGGTCGATGCTGGTCAATCGGCACTCTACCTCGTAATAATCATTTTGCACGGGTACGCATCTTTTAAATCGTGGATCGTGGATCGCTTTGGTGGCGCCCTTGGCATCCGTGATGAACGCCTTAGTGTGACGATCACGCCTCATCAAGGTTCGACCATAGGAGCTGTTGCCCTAGATCAAACAAAACAAAAAAAAAACCAAAAAATGAGTCCCCTCAAAATAAAAAAACATGCGCGCACACACACGCGTGCACGTGTGTAGACACTTTTAGCAATGCACGGACATGGTATCTTGGTTGCATGGGTTGCGTGTTTTGGTTTTCAATGCATTTTATTGTATTTTGCCGTGCACTTTTGAAAATTTGATCGTGCAGAGTATTAAAAATGAGCATGTTTAGTCGTTCACACATGCGCGCACGCATGCATGCGTATGATTTTATCATTGCACGGACATGGTATCTTGGTTGCATGGGTTGCGTGTTTTTATTTTCAATGCATTTTATTGTATTTTGCCGTGCACTTTTGAAAATTTGATCGTGCAGAGTATTAAATATGAGCATGTTTAGTCGTTCACACATGCGCGCACACGTGCATGCGTATGATTTTATCGTTGCACGGACATGGTATCTTGGTTGCATGGGTTGTGTGTTTTGTTTTCAATGCATTTTATTGTATTTTGCCGTGCACTTTTGAAACTTTGGGCGTGCAGAGTATTAAAAATGCGTACACATGATAAAAAAAAAAGGACTCACCACGAGTTTGTAAGCTGCTGCAATGATGGCCTTGTCATCATCCAAGTCTGCTTCTCGTCGGGCGCTGGTCACCTTGTCTGTGAATTTTTGGAAGCAGGGCTGTTTGTTGTATTGAATCACCTGATGGATTTTGGTGACTCGTAGCCCTTGTTGCAAATACCACTGGAGTAGGGGGGTGATAAGTAATATTTTTTCTCCACGAAAACTGGAAATGAGGGAGCGTTGTGGTTGTTTCAAGAAGCCATGCGCTTCCGCAAACGCCTTCATGTGAGGACCGATGTCATTTCGGCCGATGTTGGTGTTTTTGAAGATTGGTGGAAATTCTTCAAATCGAGGTTTGAGTTGATCCGGAACCTCAATATCAACTTCCACGAATCCAAACATGGCCCCAGTCCTCACATGCTCCAAGATCTCCGTTTCGGTCATGCCCCCACTGTAAAAGGCGGGTCCAGACTCAACTCGAGGCGCCCAATGTGCTACTTCTTTCTTGTTTTTTTTTCTATAATCTTGCCATTGACACTCTCGCATGACGTGTAGATTGACGCCGATTTTTTGTAGATATGCATCTTTTTCCTGTGTGTCGTCGGCTCTCTTCTTTTTTAGGTCGGGGTCCAAATTTTGTGTTAGTCGGCAATCATGCCCATGCCAATAACAGCCGTGAAATTGAAATGCCGTGTTTGATTTTTGGTCCCAACCATCCACGGGAAGCTTTCTTCCTCCTAGCCTTTTTTCTACTCCCCTATTATATTGATGTTGGATGTCTCTCTTTTCTTTAGCTGCTATATATTCTAACCATTCCAAACAAATCTTACTCTGTCGATTTTTCTTCCAATCTAAATAAAATCCCTCTTCTGCCTTTCTTCTTAAATAAAACCCTACCGGCATAGGTTCTGACATACATTTCAGATATAGGCTATTTGCATCATACCCCTCAATGGTCTTGCAGAGTTTTGGAGAAACGATGTTGGGGTCCGCTGATCTGATGTAGGTGACGTCTTTTTCATGGTATCTATGAAAAACAATGGCTGGACCACCACACACCGAATCCCGCATTGTATAATACATATCTTTATCCTGCTCATCACAAAGCGCAAAAAAATTGTGGCAACTTGAGTGCAAAAAGCGGTCTGTTAGCCCTGGTAGTGTCACGCCGTCATAGAACATGTCTAAACCCAAGTCTTGAAAAAAATGCGTCTGCTTTTCAATAGCTTCTAAAAATGGCACACAGTCCATGTTATTATAATGTATGAGCCATTCTCGTAATGTGCCCATCTTTTGGGCATCCCATTCCACTTGACAGCTTTGATACTCCTCTTCCGTGATTGTACTTTTGGTTAGATCACTAAAAAAGGCCTCTCTGGGAGGTAGCTGTGGCTCATCCAATTTGTCCAGTGATGTGATATATTGATAAGGAAAAAATGATTTCTGTAGTGAGCACTTGTAGGCTGCTAAATATTGGCGATAAGAAAAACCAGGCGCCAAATAATTGGTGATGTCTAGAAATCTTAATTTAGCATTTGAAAGAACCAAAAACTGTTTCCCTTTTTTGATCATCCGATTTTTGGAGGTTGGTTTTGTTTTCTTCTTTTGTTTTTTCCACAAAGACGCCTTTTTTCTCTTTCTTCCTTCTGGTGTTATTTCTTCTTCTTCTTCTTCATCATCCTCTTCTTCTGTTTCCTCCTCATCCTCATCTTCATCCTCATCTTCAGCATCATCATCTTTCTCCTTATTTAGGTTCACGCCAGGGTCGGGCTCAGTTTCACAAAAATATTTAGCCAAATACGGTTTCAAAACATTTAAGTCGTATTTCCCGCTCGAAAACCCAATCACAGGAATGCTTTCAATAAATGTGGATAATCGATCTTTAAGATCATTGAGTGGGTGAAATTCAACATGTTCATCAGTTTCGGCAATCGCTTCTAAACGCTTCTTGATTTTTTTAAAGACAGGTTTGGCTACCTCTTTTAGAATGGAATGTGAGGCTTTTTGGATGGTGTATAGTGCCTCTATGGTTTTACGCACCAACTCTTCCGGGTTTCCTGTGGTGATGAAACATTGTGGTTGTGTAAATCCAGGTACATTGCTACATATACTGATGGAAAGTGGTACATGCTGTTCTAAAAATGTTAATTGTGTAGGGTTATCCTGGATATTTGGTGTATTGGGAAAATATGTCTCTATATCATATACAATTCTATAGGGATGAAACTGCAGTTGTAGTGGCAATTTTATGTTTTCATCATCTAATCTCTGTCTTAGTGTGGGTGGCAGTTTATAAATTCCTCCTGGAAATTTTTCACGGGTTTGAGCCCCTTTACATTTCACAAAATGAGAACACAATTGATTAGATGCCCTAAAATGTCGATCGCATTTGCTGCAGCTATAAGTCTTTGCATATACATTCAAGTTCTTGATATATGAAAAATGATTTTGAAACTGGTTAATATATAGTGTCTCGGAGTATCTGGTTAACGAGCGTCTCACTAATTGTGCTGTAGGTAGCTCGGATTCTTCTTCTTTTTGGAGACTAAATATAGTCACATTGACTTCAAAATGTTTCTCAAATCGGTCAAGGTCCTCTAGTTTTACACCTTCAAATGTTTTGGGATCACCCTGAGGTAAAAAACTTTTAAAAAATGTCTTTGCACTTCGTTCACACTTTTGTGGATTCGCTCCTCTTTTTATCGCTAAACAGCGAAATAAACACAAATTATCTTTGATAGGATACCGAGGATCACAGTTCACAAGAGAAATAAGTCCTGGATTTCGCACTAAAAATAATGGAAAATCAGCGGGTGGAGCTCCCAAAAGCCTATGTTGACGTTTAAATACAAAAAATTCAATATTGGTGATCCACTCCAGAGTCCATTCTCTGCAAAATAAAATAAAAAAACTATAAGTACTTTTTCTTTATCTCAAACAAACAAACAAACAAACAAACAAACAAACAAACAAACAAACACACAAACAAAAATTTCCTGTCATAAATATTTAATGGTTTACTTACGTGTTTTCTCTTTGTATGGTAGCGAGGTTCTGGTAGTCGATGTTGTCAAGGTCGCTTAGGAACTGTTCCCAGTCTTCACGATTGTTTATAGAAATGGGATTTTCAAAGAGTGCAGCATTGTTCACACATGCATAGTGGTACTTTATTTCTCCTGAGCGTTGATTTTTTAAAATCACTCCTAAGCTGGCATTAATTTTAAAACAAAAGGTCTGGTTTTGATAAATGGAATTATTTAATTGTTCGTGGGTCAACAAACCGTTTTCAAAACCAAAATTATAACGTTCTAGCACAGGTCCACGGTAAATATAATTGTTTATATATCGGCTATTATTCACATAGCACTGAAGAATTGGGTCGTGGTCTCCAATAAAATGTACTTCTTCTAAAAGACTGTTAATAACAGCGTCTGAACTATTATTTACAAGCACTTGATCCAAGTTGTTGTCTTCAAAATCATCCCTGTTAATAACAGCGTCTGAACTATTATTTACAAGTACTTGATCCAAGTCGCTATCTTCAAAATCATCCATTTTAAAAGGCTTGCCATTTCAAAATTCTTTTCACAAAATATGCCACCACAAAACTCGCCTTTACTTTTTCTTGGATACAACCGCTCTTTATATACCCTGTGCTTGTGTCGGCTTCTTCTTGAGCCGCCCCTTTCATTAATCCCAAATAAGCCTTCTAGATATATATAATACATCATTTTGACATTTATGCGAGGTACTAAAATTGTGTTGGCCGCTATCGGCTTTTGATTCTCCCTTTCGTTAATCCTAACTATGCCTTCGGGATATATATAATACTTTATTTTGATATTTATCAGTGGTACTAACATTTGGCTGGCTGCTATCGGCTTTTGATCCGTCCTTTCGTTAATCCTAACTGTGCCTTCGGGATATATATAATACTTTATTTTGATATTTATCAGTGGTACTAACATTTGGCTGGCTGCTATCGGCTTTTGATCCGTCCTTTCGTTAATCCTAACTATGCCTTCGGGATATATATAATACTTTATTTTGATATTTATCTGTGGTACTAAAATTGTGTTGGCTGCTATCGGCTTTTGATCCGTCCTTTCGTTAATCCTAACTATGCCTTCATGGTATATATAATACTTTATTTTAACATTTATGAGTGGTACTAAAATTTGTTGGGCCTGATAAAAATTAGATCTCACACCCATTAACCCATGCTTTTAACCATTCGCCCTATTTATATTCAAATGCTTACATCCGATATTGCTAAGCAGGTCTTTCCATACTTTTCCATAATTATCCATACACCATCGAGGCATATATCATTCATCATTTTGATATTTTACTGCGCAATGTGTCTAGGTCTACCTATTAATGTATACAACCACCAAAAAGATGCGTACTTGCAAGCTTTGCATGCTTGGTCTAAATAGAAAAAAAATTGATAAATACAACAAAAAGACGCGCACTTGCTGCCTTTAGATGTTTGATCTCACGCTCAGACCAATGAGTCATTCTATATTCATCAAGATGCGCACTTGCTGTCTTTGGGGTGCTTGGTCTCACGCCCAGACCAATGAGTCATTCTATATTCTTATGTGGCTCTGTATAAACATGATCCTAAAAACCATAAGACGCACACTTGCTGCATTTGGGGTGCTTGATCTCACGCTCAGACCACTGAGTCATATATCCATTCACCGATAAAAACCATAAGACGCACACTTGCTGCTTTGGGGTGCTTGATCTCACGCTCAGACCACTGAGTCATATATCCAGTCACCGAGATGCGCACTTGTGATCACACTATCAATAAAATTATATCCCCCCGGGCCATACGTCATCCATCACTTTTTGACAGGTCACAAGACCCTCACGTTGTGGGGCATCATGACCTAAGAGTACATGCGCACCTATGACGTCATCCCCATGTCACGTGACCCACTTTTTAGGTGCAGGTGCACGGTTGCCCAGGCGCATACCTACATACTACTACTAATAATAATAATAATAAAAAGAAACAAATAATAATAATAATAATAATAATAATAATAATAATAATAATAATAATAATAATAATAATAATAATAATAATAATAACACACAAACAAAACAAATAAATTAAAGATTTAACTAAATAACTATGCTACTACTACTACTACTACTACTACTACTACTACTACTACTACTACTACTTGCGAAGTTGTGGTCTCGATTCTGTGGTCCTGATTGGGCTCTTTGCAGTCCGCTGGACTCTGTAAGCAATGAATAACTATTAAGCTTTTAATTTAACTCTGATCTCGAGTTGTCTTGATTTTGTGGTTCTGATTCGGCTCTTTGCAGTCCGCTGGACCCTGTAAGCAATGAATAACTAACTATTAATTTAACTCTGATCTCGAGTTATTAAAAAAAAATCGCTTAGCCTACTCGTCCTTCTCCGGAAATTTCAAGATTCGAATATTATAAAGTATAGGCCTAAATATTATTAATTGGAATATATATAATTTATACATTTATGTACGTATAAAACAAACAATACAAGTCTAATAATTATATTCAGCTAGTGAGCTTCTTCGCTGCGCGGAGACTGACTTATAATATGATAATGTAGATCAAGCCTATGTATACTGTATAACAGTGTCTACTTGGTTCTAGGCAGGAAATGGGCAATGCTATTTTTAGCCTTTACTGCTGAGAACTAACAAAATGCAAATCAAGGAACGCAACTATTAAATATGGTCGATAATAATTGTGCTCATATTATGCTCATATTAACAAAGTATACTGTTGCGAAATGCTAATTCTGTGTAAATCGAACAGAATTAGAAGCAACAGCGATCATTTGTAATGTCAGCTAGTCGTAGCCATGCAAGCATCATTTCGTAACACATCGGAGAGCTTCGTTCGACTTCGGTGATTGCCTTTTTGGGCGAATGACTGGAACTAAGTTGGAAAAAACAAGTTTGCGTTCCGTAAGGGTTAGGGCTGTGTTCGGCTTAGGGTTAGGTTAAGGGTTATGGTTAGGGTTAGAGTTAGGGTTTGGGTTAGGGATAGCTTCAAAAAATTGACTAATTTGTAAAAAATGTTAAAGTAACGTATGTTAGAGTTTCATAAAAGTCATCACAACGGCGTTTCTACATGGTTGTGTGTGTGTGTAGGTGTGTGAGTGTGTGTGTATGTGTAGGTGTGTGTGTGCGTGTGCATGTGCTAGCGCGCACTGGTATGTGTGGTTTTATTGTCTTATCATTTCGATTGAAAAGACATACAAATAAATTAAATATAAATATCAGCGAATTCTTGTTTCTCATTATTTGTTAATGTTTGATTGTACTAATCCCCTTCTAAAAGAACAGATTTCCCTATTGCCACAGTATTTTAGGAATCTTCAAAATGTCTTAGGTGAAATCTGTCAAAACATAAACACCTATGTTATACAACGTAACAAAACATAGAATATATAAAGATAACATCAGATTATACATGCCAAAATAAGCATGTCATACATTGCACGAAACTAATTTCTTCAAACCAAGCACAACTCCAAATAGAGGCAGTACATATGAGAAAATGGAGAGAAGAAAAATAGAAAAACTAAAGAGATAGAAAAAGATACGAAGGGAAAGAAAGAGAATGAAGGGAGGGGAGAGTGAGAAAGGGAGAAAAAAAAAGGAAGAAAGAGGGGAAGAAAAAGGAATAAAGAGGGAGAGAGAGGAAGGGAGAGAAAGGAAGAAAGAGAGGGAAGGAAAGGTGGCATGAGAGGGAGGGAACGGAAGGAAGAGAGGGAGAGAAAGGAAGAAAGAGGGAGGGAGAAACGATGGAAAGAGAGGGAGAGAAAAAATAATACACAAGCCACTATATAGGAATCATTAAAAAATGAATTCTGAATCCTTGACAACAAACTAGACAAAAGTAAATTCCTGCTTGCAAGCAGGCACACATAGTTTTCATTTAAAAAAAATAAAAGAAGAAAAAACAAGCATGTGGATGATAGAGGGCACGCTTGAACATGATAAACACATAACAAAGTTTATAATCATTTCACGATCCATGCAGGACAAAGACCAATAATAAGCAAAATCGATCAGCATTAGCATTGTATGTGCATGTGAGAAAAATATGAACAAATACACAGACACAAAAAGTGTGTCTGAGAAGGCGTTTTGTTCGTGTCTTGTTTGTGTGTATAAATAATAGTTCTCACACATTATGATAATGGTGATGATGGTGATGACTATGACGATGATGAAGACGTAGTTTTGTATAGTGCATGTATCCATTGCTTTTGAAAAGGAACGATAGAGTGGCCATCATATGTTTAAAAAGTTCGAATGTATGTACGCTACTATAATTATGCAGGTAGGACCGAGTTCAGCATAACGTTTTAAAGAAAATGTCTTGAGAGACTCCCTGAAGCCAGTTGACGACTGACATTTATTCAAACTAATCAAAGCAGCTAGTGTTCCAGCCGACCATGCCAGGTCAGGCAGCTCGGAAATGCAATTGTCTGTGTTTTCTAATTGTTTTGATAGATACAGGACAGTGCAGTAAGCATGGTTGAGGACATTCCAAAACATATGGCGAATTTCTCCATCAGAATGCAGATACAGATGTTTTGTCGGCAACCTAACAGCTAGATCGAAATTTATAGAAGACCTAATAGACTGCATTGGTGTTTTTTTTCCTTCTTTTTCAAGTTGTGTCAATACTGTTTGGTGGTCATAGCGTAGCGTTTAGAACTCAAGGCCGCGGGCCAAGGTCAAGACTTGCTACGTCACGAAAATTAGCCACGTGGCCACATAGACACAAACACGCGGAATAATGGCGACGTTTGAAAGATTTCCTGTGGTTGTCTTGAGCGTGGCATTACTTTTTTAACACACCAGTCTACATGAAATTACACAGTATTTATTCACAAGTGTTAAGGCAATACTGAACATTTGCCCAAGTTGGCCTATTATGACAGAAAGTGAAATCTGGAAGTAGAAATCCCAAATCAAATTAAAATAAATCCCAGGGTATACATACAAATACGGGCCGTAACCTTACCAATAAATGCTATATGCTAGAGAGAGAGAGAGAGAGAGAGAGAGAGAGAGAGAGAGAATACGAGAATACGAATACGAATCTTTTATTCCAAAAAATTCAGGGCATCGCCCCTTTGGAAGGGTGTGTACATGAAAAAACAACAACAAACATTGAATATATAATAACTTACATATAAATACAAAACAGGTTACGATACTGCTAGTCCCCAAAGTCTCATGGCTTTATATAAATAAATACATAGTTTTCTAACAGTCTCTTCGTTGTCAGAGGCTAACAGTAGAATGAGACGTGTTGCACAAGGCATTCTATAATATTTTGGGGCTATAAACTGTTTCCTTAAGTTCGTTAGGAATGGACAACACAATACAAAATGTAATTCGTTTTCTTCAGCCGTTTTACACATAGGACAAATAGTATCATTAACAGCATGCACTCTGTATCTATAAAAGTGAACAAATAATTCTGAAACACCGAACCTAAATTTTGTCATCACAAACTTTAAATGCTTATCAATATTTAATTGCAAATATTTAGGAAGACTGTTGTGTTCAGAGTTACAAAACATATTATACATTTGAAAACGTTCACTGTTATTTACATGCTCACTCCATACTTGCCATCTACAATCAATCAATCTTTGTTTAAATTCTCTTAAAAACACTTTCACACTACCAACTCCTTGATTCATCCATACATGACCAAATCCATTCCTGCATAAACACATACGAACGTTCGTAACCCAATTCTTCTTTCCCCTAGAATCCAAATTATACAGCATAGAATACGCTTTCTTAGGCAACCTATCACCTTCCATTTGCTGAATTTTTATCCAGTAACGAATACAGTTTACAGCAGAATTTATAACAATCGGATATCTATTCAACTCATTATAAACAAAATCATTAGGTGTGCGCATATTAATGGACAAAAATTTCTTAAGACCATACAAATGAACTTTTTCACATTGTTGTGCAGCTTCTTCTAGACCCCAGATTTCTGATCCATATTGCATAATAGACTGCACTTGAGCATCAAAAAGTCTAAAAAAGATATCTACAGAAAAATTGTCATAAACACGAAGTTTATGCATGATAGACAAAAGTGCTTTCTTCGCTTTGTTTGCAAGGTCTGTGCATGCTGCAGTGAAACTCAATTTAGTAGAAAAATAAATACCAAGGTACTTATAGGCATTCACAACAGGCATACTCTTTCCATCATACATCCACATCTCTCTAGCACCCAAATAGCCACCTTTTCTAAAAACAACAATATTACTTTTATCATAATTAACTTTAAGACAAAGCGAAGTAGCTGCTTTATATAAACTATTCAGCTGTGTCTGAAGCCCAACAACAGTTTCAGAAATTAAGGCAACATCATCAGCTAACAACAAGATAAGTAATTCAAAAGCATCCAATGAAAATGTAGCACCATGTCTTCCGTTATTGATAACTCCCAATGCAAGTTCGTTAATAAACAATGAAAAAAGTACAGGACTGCATATGTCTCCCTGTTTCACACCGGAGGTACAAGACACACATTCTGAGAGTCTGTCACCACATCTAATACGCGCCTTCACACCCACATACTTTTGATACATTTATACAACTTTCCTTTCAAACCATTCTTCAACAAAATAGGCCAAAGTAAATTTCTGTTTATATTATCAAAGCATGTTTCAAAGTCTATAAAAGCAACATACAACTTACGATTAAGACTAAACTGCTTTTGCACACAAGCCATTACAGTAAATAAGTGATCTACAGTAGAGTATCCTCTCTTAAAACCAGCCTGATATTCGTTAGTAATATTATTCTCTTCAACCCAAGTCTGCAAACGCATGTTAAGGATAGTACCATACACTTTGCTGCTAGTATCACACAGACTAATACCACGGTAATTGCCAGGATTATTTACATCACCTTTTTTATACAATGGCAAAATGATGGATTCAGACCAGCTCTCGGGGTATATACCTTTCTCAAACAAAATATTAAAGAATTTCATGAAGAAAGGAACGCAAACATCATAAGCGTTCTTTAGAATCTCGCCAATCACACCATCAGGGCCTGCTGCCTTTTTAGACTTCAGCTTACGTAAAGCTAGCTGTACTTCTTCTTCAGAAATAGGCCTATTGAAAAAGTTACTATCATTATCATCTGTATCATCTTCAACTTGTACATCATCAACATTAGCTTCTTCTTCCTTTTCTAATAACTGTTTGCTGGAACCATTCATCAACTGTAATTTGATTTCGAACACCTTTTCTATTAGGCAACATGTTGCGTACATTATTCCAAAAATCATGCTGTGAATTTATAGATGCAACTAGTTTATCAATCATCAACTTATTGAATTGCTTTTTCTTATATTCCAATAAATGCTTATACTCTCTTCTGGCTTTACTGTATTCTGTTCTATCATCTTTATACAAAGTGCGTCTAAATCGTTTCAACATCCTTCTCACTTTTCTTCTATGTTCATTACACTCCCAATCAAACCAGTTTTTATGTTTCTTTCTACCACTAACACAAACACGCTTTTCCATACAAGTTGCAATATCTTTCACACAATCACTGAACATATTTAAAGCTAAATTAACATCCACATCAATCATTTCAATTGCATTGTGCATAACTCGCTGTATGGGTTCAGAAATCATGGCATCCTTAAACAACTGTATATAATCATAATTCCAAACAAACTTCTCAACAAAACATTCTTTTTCAGCACGCATAACATCAACAACATTTCCCTCAGGAAACACAACCGAGAGAACAACAGGCATATGATCAGATTCAGAGCGATCCAAAACATTCAAAACACATTTATCCCATACAGTAGCCAACAAATCACTAGACATTAGAAAATAATCCACCACACTGTTCCCAAAATCCGAAATAAATGTGTAGCGACCCTCACGGTCACCAGAACACACTCCATTTAGAATACACATATTCAAAGCAGTGCACATGTGAAGTACTGACTTCCCATAACCATTCAAAACATTGTCTTGTGAATTTCTGTTTACACTTGCAGGACTACTTACATACAAGTCATCAAAAGTATCATTTTCAATAGAGATTGGCTGCGAAACATTAGATGTTCGACCATTAAGATCACCTGATAGAATAATAAAACAATCATTATCCAAAAAAGCTTTATTAACAATACAATTTTCTAACATTGAAATACCATCACCATCAGTGTTCATAACTGTGTAATACCTAGAACCTTCAGGTGGACAATAAGCACAAACATACAATATATCATTTGTCATGCCAAAGAGGCTTTTATCAAAAAGAAACAACAAAAAGGTACCATCTGTAACATTAATTTGCTTTACAAGAGGCAAAAACTCATTTTTAATAAAACATACAACTCCCCCCGAAGGCCTACCAATAGCAGACAATTTCTTTGACGACTGACAGAATGCTTTATAACCACCAATGATATCAGGGTTCAAAGTATCAACAAAGGTCTCAACCAAGCAAACAAAATGGAATGAAGTAATAAAAGAGATAAATTTATCATCAAAAAGTTTAGGCATCAATCCATTTACATTCCAATGCATAAATAAGAAGGCATTATTGCTAACATTATTTACATATACATATTCATCAAGACTGTTAGCAGAATTATCCGACAGAACACTATCATCCTTATCATCATCAGAGGTTGGGGCTCCGAACGTCGATTCCATAAAAGGGTAATAAACAAAACTTGACCCGGCCTTGACCTCTGAACTATCACCAGGATGCGAGCATAACGTAGTATATTGTGTGTAAGTGTGTGAAAGTACTCTGTCGTCATTTAATTCAATAAGTCTAGCGCCGCGCTCATCGTTACAATACTGTGAGGTTGCAGGTTCAAATGTATTCAAATTATGATTATTATCTGTAATATCGCATTGCCTGTCCTGCATGACATGTTTAGAAAAACAAACTGCGTAATTGCTTTCAAAAGATTGAGAAAAACAATCGTGTGAAAACCTATCATGTTGACATGCAAGATGTTTACATACACCTGTGCCATCGGGCTTACTAAACACACAATCAACACACTTGCACTCTGACAGGTCATGATTGGTACAATGGTTACACAAAACAGCATTCAATGTTTGCACACAAGTTTCATTGGGACTGCCAACACGTTATTCTGAATCAAATGCCCTTCTCCCTTTCACCTCATCTACCGCTACCACAGCTTCCCCATCATCCGCCAGTACATACTTTTTGCCGTCAACAAGTAAATGATCAAAAACAATGGCCACCCTTGTACCACTGGGTACCTTCTTTTCTTTTTTCAGTTTTGACAATTTCTTCCTAACCTCCCTGACCCTCCTAGAAAAATCTTCGCCAATAAACAGATTGCTACCTTTTAAGTTTTGTTTTGCTGTCAGCATTTTCACTTTATCTCTGTAGTTAGTACACCTGGCAATGATAGGAGCGTTAGGTTTTGAGCTAGTGCGATGTACTCGATCAAATTCAATGTCCTCACTCAGTTGCAGCTTGTCAGTGCACATTTCTTTGATTCTTTCTTTACAGTCCTCGTTTGTTTCACCTTGAATCCTATCAAAGCCATAGAACAACAGATTGTTCCTTCTAGACCGTCCCTCTAAATCGTCAGTGAGTTTTTCCACCTTCTCCATTCTCTCCAACAACCTGCTTTTATCTCTCCTCAACACTTCATTTTCCTTCTGTAAGTCATTCATTTGTTCCTTTAGATTGTCAACTTCATTTTGCAATTGACCCACCTTGTTTTGGATAGCGTGAATATCGTTCCTCACCTCGTCTAGCTTGCTGTTGACGCCGCTGTCGATGGTGTTTAACTTGGCCATCACGTCCATCAAAGTCGGCTGTACATCGGTTGCAGCGGCGGCGTAGCTCTGCAGTCTCGTTTGTCGTTTGGAGTTGGTGTCAGTGGTGCTGGCGTTGGAAATGGCGGTACTTCCAGTGGTTTTGTTGTCCCCAGGGCCCGGGTTCTGCTCCACGTCGCCGGCCCTCAAAAGTAACAGGCTGCCCCAGAAAAATAGGACAAAACCGTCCCCATGACAAGGCTGGTCGAACGACGTTTCAGCGATAAAACTCGCATTCTCATTTTCTTGTTGAAAACGGCCCTCTTCGTCATAAACTTCACAAAAGTAAAAATGAAGGTACCACAGACGGCTCGAAATGCAACGGTACATGTAGGCATGATGCGACAGAATTGGTGAGCACTTGCTTAGAAAATAGTGCACGGTCAGAGCGCAGTGAAAACACGTCCTACCTCTACGAGCGCTTGCGACACACTCGAGAGAGAGAGAGAGAGAGAGAGAGAGAGAGAGAGAGAGAGAGAGAGAGAGAGAGAGAGAGAGAGAGAGAGAGAGAGAGAGAATCTGAACCCAAAAAGCACCTAACAAGAACGCTGCAGTTGCAAGAATTTTATAATATCATCATACAGCTAGGCCTATATTGTGCAGACAGTAGGCCTATGGAGTCATGTTGCTTTCATAATTTACTGCAAACTTTGCGAGATGCAACTTAGTTTATCACATGAGAAACAAAAGTGACAACAATGAAATAACCTTGTTCGTTTCTTACCTGATCTGGAGTGTAGTGGGATGGGAAAGACGATATGGCCCGATTCAGTGATTGATTTATTGTTTATCGACTGGTTGATTTGATGAATAATTGATATTCTTAATTACCCTATTATATTACCTTCATGTTTTTATTTAACTGTCAGCGGTGAGTGTTCGTGATGTGTGTTTTTGTGTGTTGTGTGTTTGGTTTATGCTTGTATGGTAGGACATGTGCTTATAAGATCGTGTGACAATGTTATGATACCTTGTTTCACATTTCACTTTAACATCATAGGAAGCCCTAGTGACCACCTGGCAGAATGCGTCCAATATTCTCAAACGGGTCCAGCAGACCTCATACACAAATAAGGAGTTTTTGTCCGGGAAGAGTTTTCAAGAAAAAAGGAAGGTGACTGGCCTAGCGAAGAAGAAGCTAGTATAGTAGATTGATAGAACAGAGGTGGAATGAGAAAGAGCAAATGAGAAAGACAGCGACAGTGGGAATTTAAAACCCCCGGCACCCCAACGGGGGTGAGAAAGGAATGAGAAAAAAAGAAGAAGTATAGAGAATCAGAGAGGAAGATAATCAGCAATAATACACAAGCCACTATATAGGAATCATTCCAAAAATTAAATACAGAATCCTTAACAAGTAAGACAAAAGTAAACTCCTGCTGGCAAGCAGGCACAAGTCACTGGTCTAGTAAAGAAGAAGTATAGTAGATTAATAGAACAGAGTAGAAATGAGAAAAAACAGAAGAAAGACAGTGACAGTGGGAATTTAAAGCACTAAATGGCGAGAAAGTGGGGATACTATTTATACTGAAACCCCCGGCATCCCTACAAATACATATGTAAGTGTATATTTAGGATTTTCTAAGTGTTTTTCCACTTTTTTCATGAACATAAAAATAAACCAGACCATATGCATACATTTAAGAAAATTATATCTTACATGAAAATCACGTTACTATTATATTTGTAATAGTCATTCAATGATAGTTCATAATTATAAACGTAATCCAAACTTTGTATTTTCAGATTTTAGCAGCGTAGTTGAAAGTTTTTCAATACATTTTTTCTACAATTTTTCTATTAACATAGCAGCAGCCTCAGTGCAAGTTATGTATCACACAAACTGATCATTTGCTGTTTCACTTCATTCTCATTTGCAATAATAGACTCAGCACTCTCTTACAAGGGTTTAACACTTATTACATTTTCACGGTATGATGTATGAACGTTTCTCACTTCTGTTAAGCAAACTTTTACATCAAAGTGCTCAACCTAAAAACATTTTCCATATAGCACTGTTAACACAAAGTGTTTCTAAATTTACGACTCATAGGTAACTAAAGTTTAAATACTGTATTAATTTTTTTTCAATCCACATAGTCCACAGTAATTAAATTCAGATCAAGCATTTAGCTACATAAAATGTTATTTCTCTAAACATCAATGACCCCCCCCAAAAAAAATCTATTCAATAGTACCGTTCAATGAGACTAATCTCTGCACATTTCATTCTAAGCACCATTTGAAATCTTCAATAGTTCATGAATACAAGCAAAACACAGTCGCACACCATTCAAATTATTTTAATCCCAGCTGGAACACTTCACCTACATTTCAATAAGACTGCACAATTTACAGCCTAACCACCATTTCAAATATATTCAAAACACACAACTAAAATATCATCTAAAAGCACACACAACCACAATATCCAAACGGATTAGTTAGTTAGTTTTTCATTGCTTACAGGGTCCAGCGGACTGCAAAGAGCCGAATCAGGACCACAAAATCAAGACGACAACTTGGCTGAAACAGGACTCGCCCCTGATCTGCATAAAAGATCTGCCAAAGCAACCCTAGTGGTAGTAACACTGAAGGCACTCCACCAGCCGGTCATTTTTCAATAAAGACATCCCATGCAGGGGACGCTGAGGCTGTACTCTAATTTATCGAACCCCCGTTTACAAAAGCAAAATATAACATAAACATCAGTATAAGATATTAACAAAACACATATAAAATGCCTGCATTGCCAAATAGTAGCATCATAGGAAGCCCCAGTGATCACCTGGCAGAAAGCGTCCAATAAATATTCCCAAGCTGATCCAACAGACCTCACACACAAATGAGTTTTGTCCCAGAAGAGTTTTCAAGAAAAAAGGTAGGTGATTGGTCTAGCGAAGAAGATAGTATAGTAGATTGATAGGAAAGAGTAGGAATGAGAAAGAACAAAGGAGAAAGACAGCGACAGTGGGAATTTAAAGCAATAAATTTCCAGAAAGTGGAGATACTATTTAAACTGAAACCCTCAAAACTCCCCCGTGGGAGATCCAAACAGATGTAAAACCAACAATAATTATTACCTAGTTACATGTATATATACACACACAACCTCCAAACAGATAGAGATCTACAATGCCATAATTAAAAAAAACATTTTCAACAAGATGGTCATTTCCTGCATATTTTATTTGGCTTTTAAACTTAAAATGCTTATTGAGCAGAATTTCACAGACATGGAGTCCTGTGCTTTCCAAAGTAACAAAATTTAAAAAAAAATCAACCAAAGCATTTCCTGCTTTCAAGATAAAAACAGATATAAAACTTCAAGCATTCAATTAAGTCACAAATAAAACTTTACGCATTTAACTAGTCAAATTCTGACTTATAAAAGACTTACAGCATTAATCCATTCAAGTCATAGACAATACCTCGCAGAAAAAAAACCAGGACTGCTAGCATTCAAAATTTACAACAATGAGAAACAAATGTGTATATAAAACTTGCGAATGTTGACAAAGACAAAAAGTTCATCAGGCAGACAAAACACGAGAGACAACAAAACAATACTTCCCAACAGAAAATAAGGTGTTGTCTCTGATGTTTTGTCTGCCTGATCAAGAGCTTAGCTCGAACATTTACATTGTATAATCGTCTTGTCTTTGTCAACATTAGCATTCCTAGACTTTTATGTACACATTTGTTTCTCATTATTATAAATTTTGAATGCTAGCAGTCCTGTGGTTTTTTTTTTCTGCGAGGTATTGTCTATGACTTAGATGGATGAATGCTGTAAGTCTTTTAGAATTTAGAATGAAAATCCATTGTAAAACCATTTGACAGCTACAAGGCTGTTGATAACCAGACAAAACTTCAAACAATCAACCAGGCAACTCACAAACAAGAAGATAACACGCATTCAACAACAACAAAATGTATCAATTTAAACAATGCACAAAACTTCAAAAGCATTGAACCAGTTAAGAACTCAATAGACAAGACTTCAAGAACACAACTTTATCAAGCCAATAGTAACAGCAAAACATAGTATTCAAGCAACATCTGTACAACAGATCTAAAAGGAGACTGGTGACTTTTCAAATCCATACTACGACTGAAATAATCCATAATTTTCAAGACCAAAACTTTAAGTCACCACCAAAATGCATACAAAGTCAAAATGATCTATTTACACCGGGACTGAACTTCAGGGACTCATAGCTGTGTTCACCCTGAGATCTAGGTTCTTAACAAATTAGTTTCTGTTTCTTCTCAAGACTAAGAACCACACACACACACACACACACACACACACATTTGTTTTGTAAAAGCGACGTTCTGATGACTGTTGTGAAAAAAAAGATTATTTTGACACACTTTCCATTTCTTTGACATTATTTTGACATTGTCCATTTTTTGAAGCTATCCCTAACCCTAATCCAAACCCTAACCCTTAACCTAACCTCAACGGAGCACTATTTTGACGTCAAAATAGGGCAGCCTTCCCAAAAAGTCAAAAGAAACCATGTGTGTGTCAAAGTAACGTCGTTTATACATGCTCAGACATACACAAACACACACACACACACACACACACACACACACACACACACTCACACCCTCTCCCCCACACTATATGCAGCCCATGGATTTTTCAATAAATAGTTTGCACTTCCATGATGCAACAACAACCAAAAAACAGTGACCTTAGGATGACTTTGACCTCCATGTGACATCCCATGCTCATGTATTATCAAATAACCCAATGTTGTTGCATACTATGGGTTAAATCAGGAGTCTCAAACACACAGCCCCTGAGGCCATTTGAAGCCCGCCCGATATTTTGCGGACTGCAACCACTAATGCGGCCTGTGCGTTTTTCCTATTCTCATATCCATAATGTGATCCTCCTCGATGGTTTCAGTTGAATCTCACCGAGTAGTATCTTTCTGATTTTTATTATATTTGGATAGGTTTGGACGTATATTATAAATATAATGGTAAAAAATGTGTTAACATTGGACTAAAACAAATATTTTATTGCATTTTATGAGACAAATATGGCCCAAGTGAGATTTTGTCAAAACATGCTTTGACTGTTGTATATCAAAAGTTACAAAGTGAGTTAGTGGGTAATGCACAACCATTTGTGTAAATCATAGTAATCTGATACAGAATCAAAGAATCCGTAATAAATTTGCCGCTAGTGTGTACAAGTCAAGAGTGTGGGAAAATTCCGAGCCTGTCAGCTTGGTCACTTTCAAAATAGGGTTAGTCAAAAAGGTCTTTTCTTCGATTAAAAAAACAAAATTCATTAAAACTAATAATAGAATCTTCCTTGCATCAATAATTCAAAAATAATGCCTACTCCTGCCTTCTGTTTGAACACTTTATATTAATATTTTTGTATTTATTATTAATAAAGGTTGAGCACATTGTATCTGTTGTACTGTATTGAATTTGTAATAGTTTTATTTGTTAATACTTGATCAGTTGATGTGGCCCCGTCTCACCCAGAATCAAACCCTGCACAATTTGAATTTGAGACCCCTGCTGTTAAATAGAACCATTCTATGTACAGTGACCTATATTTTATTATGTTTCTGCAAGGCCTAAAATGACACATTCAAGATAAACGCAAAAACAGAACATATAAACATCAATCTATCACCTCTATATACAACAAGTTTTGAATTTATATCTCTCATAGTGTAGGGCCAAAGTACATACTGCCTGACTTTGGATAGCGCAAGTGACTTTGACCTTGGAGTGAGGTTGACCAAACGTGCATAGGATGTGTCTCATTGATACCTATCATGCATTAAAGAATAAGTCCAATAGTAATACATTTTTGACAAACATTTGTTGACCCTGTAACCTTGAACTAAAGTCATTTATTCACAGATCATTTAAGAGGTATAGTGGAAACACACCATATTACCAAACATGGTTGTGATAGTCGAAATAGGTTCTGAAATATTTGTTTTGCACAGACAGATGTACGGAAGGGAATTGTTTTTAAATGTAAGTTTGGCTTATTTATTACCCATCTCGCACAATCACATATATATGAGCAAAAAAAATAGACTCGCACTATTATATGTCACATTGCTTACTCGATCTAAATGAGTCAGTCATCAGCTTAAAGTGCTTCAAACATATTGTGAACCTTGTTTCTATACTTGTTTCTTTCGTTGAACACTTTGGTTTTGATCAGTTCAATCTGTTTCTTCTCAGTCATTTCTGTGTTGGTGAAGACATCAGTTGTGCGCAAAAATTCAGCCACAGCTTTCACACCAGGCAGAGGTCCTTTGGAACCAGTCCCCCTTATTGTAATGTAATCCTAAAAGTAAGAACACACTTTACTGGCATCATCCTCACTCCACGATAGGTATCGTCTTTCACATCTGGTTTCAGTATTTGATTCAGTATATATGTTATTGTTTGCATGTTAGATGCTACTGTCTTTAATTCAGCAATATAGGGCCGTTCTGGCTGTCAATATATATATATATATATATATATATATATATATATATATATATATATATATATATATATATATATATATATATATATATATATATATATATATATATATATATATATATATATATATATATATATCCTATCCTGTCCCATAACCCGAAGGTCGTAGGGGCACCACAGATGATCGTTTAACCAGCATACTCCATCTTTCTCTGTCCTCAGCAGCCCTCATGGCTTCGCTCAGTGTCAAACCAGTCCATTCTCGAATGTTGTCCTCCCACCTCTTTTTCGGTCTCCCCCTTCTTCTACCTCCTTGCACTGTGCCTTGCAGAATGGTCTTTGCAAGGCCTGATGATCTGGTGACGTGGCCATACCATCGGAGTTTCCGTTTCTTCACCACTGTGAGCAGGTCATCGTGTTGTCCAATGGCTTGTGTGATGGTCTGTCGGACTTCGTCGTTGGTGATGTGTTGGGTATAGGAAATGCACAGAAGTCTTCTGTAGCACCTCATCTCCATGCTTTGTATTCTTCGTTGGAGATCTGCTGTGAGGGTCCATGCTTCGCAAGCATATAGGAAGATGGAGATGACCAGAGAGCGCAGCAGTCTTACTTTGGAATGCAGACTGATGGTTCTGTCTTTCCAAATGGGCTTCAACCTTCTCAGGGCAGCAGTTGTTTGTGCGATCCTGGAGAGGACTTCCTGTCGAGATCCATTGTCTGACACAATGGCTCCTAAATATTTGAAGCTGTGCACTGTGTTGAGGGATTGGCCTTGTACTTTGATGTCCGTGTTGATGCCATTGGTGTTGTTGGTCATCATTTTGTTCTTCTCTGCACTTATTTCCATTCCATAAGCTCTGGAGGTGGTGTCAAGCCTCTGTACAAGCTGTTCAAGTTCTTGTTCCTCTCCAGCCAATCCATCAATATCATCCGCAAAACGAAGATTGGAGATTGCTCTGCCCCCTATGCTGACTGTGCCTTCGTGATCTGCAAGAGCATCTGACATGATGCGCTCTAGGAAGATGTTGAAGAGTGTTGGAGAGAGTAGGCATCCTTGACGCACACCGATTGTTGTTCTGAACCAGTTCCCGATGATGCTGTTATGGAGGACTGCACTGGTAGCCTTGTCATACAGGCTTTTGATGGCTTCTATAATTTTAGGGCTGATGTTGTACACTTTCATGGTTGCCCATAGAGCTGCATGCCAGACTCGGTCAAATGCCTTCTTGAAGTCTATGAACACATGATATAGATGTTGTTGGTGCTGTAGGTATTTCTCACAGATTATTTTGAGGTTGAAAATCTGTTCAGTGGTACTTCGCCCTGCCATGAATCCTGCTTGTTCTTCAGCTATGATTTGTTCAGCTTGTGGTTTCAACCTGTTAAGTATTATTTTCAGGAGGACCTTGCTGGGATGGCTGATGAGGCTGATGGTGCGGTAAATTTCACACTCCTGAAGGTTACCTTTTTTGGGAAGAGTGATGACAAGCGACTGGGTCCATGGTGTAGGCCATTCCCCACTCTGCCAGATCTTGTTACAGATTGTCACGTGGGGTTTATGGGCTCTGCACAATGGAATTATGGACCCTCACGTTTATTCGGTGGGAACTGCTAGTAAGTCACCCTATGAATTACTTTAATAAATTTATTTGTTTAGCTCGTTCTGTGTTAAGGTTGGGGTACAGAAATAGATAGAAAAATGGTAAAAGATTACTGTCACACTAGCTTTCACACGGCTATGAATCATATGTAGTCCAGCCACTTGATAACAGTTAAAATCACACATTTATTTCTTCTACTCTATACAAGATTCTCTAAGTACTAATCTAACTTAAAATGTCTCAGTCACTGCTAATAGTTCGATCGCTGATAGTCTAGGCAGCTGTTATATCTTCATCGGGCACTTGCTATAAGTTCTCATGTAGATTTGGACTACTGTGGTCCGTTATACAGTTTCTGAAGAGTTGGACTACTGTGGCCCTGTTATGATCAGTTTAAGTGCACCTTCGTTTTTGCACTTAACTGCTAGATGGAGCGTGCGAAGTCCTTCTGTGAGGTAGCTTCTGGTCCACCTGGGTCGTTGTGTAGTTGGGTTCCCTTGCCACGCTGTGGGGTCTGACAGGGTGTTTTTCAAGGTAGCTCTTTCCGACTTGTGCGGCAGAGGCTTCTCAACCAACTAGTCGTTTCTGTGGAGTGGGGTGCACAGGATAGCTCGGGACAGCTCGGGATAGCTCGCCTGCTCGTCTGTAATATAAGAGACGAAATTCTGCACAACCCTGAATAATCGGTTTGTGCAGAGCGTCTCACTGAAAGCCAAAGTAGCCCTCAGTGATAGCTCCACATCTCTATACATAAGCGACGAACATTCTGCTACTTCCGGGGTCCACTGGAATCTCACTCTAAATTCCTATACATACATAAATATCAATCGTGGCTAACTATACACACACAGAGTTAATAATATTATAAACATTCAGTGGTACAGCCACTGGTCTGCAAACATACATATAAGTTAAACAACAGTGGTTCCGTATGATATGCAACATGGCGGCGCAACCGGTCGTGTTTCGGCTCGTGGTCGGCTCTTCCACGTGGTACGGCAAATTCGGATTAATAATTCACATTTATGCATAGCAAATTCCACAAACATAATTTCAACAATAATATAAATATATCACGATGAAACAGAAGGGTGTTCATTTACCTGTTTGACAAGTTCAGGCCCGTGATGACTGAATAGAATGCTAAGATTCTAAGTCCTGCTTCCTGGTCTATGAGTGAAGAGGTTTCTCTGCCAGCTTTCTAGCTGTTAACACTTCGGTGTATTCCTCCCAACTGACCAAAGCTGTGTTAGGCTCGGACCCAGTCAAACTGGCTCGAACCGCTTTGCCTAAGCTCTCATAGGGTAAAATATTTACGACTCTCGCAAACAGTGCTGACCAACTACGCAGCGTGGGTCGGGCTCGCGGTGTGTACTTGTATTGCTGCTGTGTTATATACTGACTCTCTACTGTTACAAAAACTACACAAGGCTGAATAGTCAATGAGCAGAGTTAAAACTAGCCAGTTCATGACACAGATAATGGTGAGAGCATCAGTCATCGCTTCTCCTCCTGCTTGTAGCAGTTCCGCTGGTATGTTGTCCACTCCCGCTGACTTCCCTTTCTTCAGCGATTGCACTGCTGCCTCAACTTCTTCCCGGAGAATTGGGAGGATTTCTTCTTCTTCTCTGCTCTCGGGACATGCTAGAACTGATGGGTCTCCATTTGGTGTATGGTTGTAAAGGTCAGAGCAGTACTCTGTCCATCTGTCCAAGACTTCTTGTTCTTCTGTAAGGCAAATGCCAGACTTGCTTTGGATAGTGGAGACTTTGGGCTGTTTAACACTTGTCAGCCGCTTCACAGTCTGGTAGGCCTTCTTGCTGTTGTTCTTGTTCAGATTGTTCTCTATTTCCTGGCATTGATCTTCTATCCAGTTCTCCTTTGCTGTGCGCATGCCTTTTCGGATGTCATTGTTGATTTTTCGGTAGACATCAGCTCCCTGTGAGGTGTTCTTTTTCTTTTTTTAACTCTCTTCGTTTATCACACAGATCCAAAAGTTCAGGTGTGATCCACGGCTTCTTCTTTGGTCGGTGCTTGCCAAGGATCTCAGTGGCGGCATGTGTTACAGCTGAGTTGAAGGTATTGGTCATGGTGTTGACATCTACTTCGCCTGCCCCCAAAATAAGCAGTGGTGCAAATTTCCCTCCAATTGTGGCCTGAAATATTTTTGCCACCTCCGGGTCTTGCAGTTTGTCCAGGTCGAACTTCAGCCTACTGCACTTTGCTGTATTTACTCTCTTCAAATGGAGCCGGAAAGACATCATCACGAGATCGTGGTCACTTCCAATGTCTGCTCCTGGAAAAGTGCGTGTCCTGCCAATGTTGATGCTTGATCTGAAGCGTTTCTTGACCATGATGTAGTCGATCTGGTTGTGATGTTCCCCGCCGGGACTGTGCCATGTCCATCGTCTGGATTTTTTGTGGAGACCAAGCGTGTTTGCCAGTACCAGATTGTTGTATCTGGCGACAGCTGCTGTGTCCTCCACGAGATGGCGACTGAGGTAGTCGGCTCCGTGGTTCTCTTTGCCGGGGATGTACTCGATTTGGAATGAGTATGCCTGAAGGGTGAGTGCCCATCTCATCAGGCGAGAGTTCAAGGATTTGGAGGCTGCCAGGAACGATAGTGGTTGGTGGTCCACCTGAACTGTGAAGTGGGTCCCATACAGGTAGAGTTGGAATTTCTGTATGGCCCAGACTAGTCCAAGACATTCTTTCTCCGACGTGGCGTAGTGGGTCTCGGCGGGTCTCAATTTTCTGCTGGCGTAGTCGACAGGGAATAGCGTCTCTGCATTCTTGGGGTCGCGCTGTAGCAGTACTGCTCCGAGGCCTAAGTCGCTTGCGTCGGTGCGTAGAACGAATGGCTGAGTCAAATCGGGTAGGTGGAGTACTGGCGCCGATGTCATTCTGTCCTTGAGTGTTTGGAATGCTGTCTTGCATTCGGCTGTCCAAACTACTTTGTCCGGGGCGATTTTCCGGGTTCCATTTGTCAGGGGTACGGCGATGCTGTTGTAGTTGGGGATGAACTTCTGGTAGAAGCCGCAGAGTCCTAGAAACGACTGTACTTCCTTTTTGGTCTTGGGCCTAGGAGCGTCGAGTAGGCGTTTCACTGTCTTCTCTACCGGTCGCAGGCTTCCTTGACTTATGGTGTGTCCCAGAAATTCTAGTTCTGTGAATCCAATCTGACATTTGGTGGGTCTTGCCGTCAATCCCGTGTCTCTGAGGCGGGCGAGTAGTTGTTGTAGGAGCGTGACATGTTCCTCCCACGTAGGTGTTGCGATGAGGATGTCGTCCATAAACGAATGTAGGTGCTCGCTGCTCAGGGGTGCCAGGAGTTTTCGCATCATGGCGCTGAAGATGCTGGGTGCGTTGTGGAGTCCGAATGGAAGCACGTTGAATTCGAAGTGTCCTTCCATAGTGCTGAAAGCTAGGTACTTTCGGACTTGCGGTTGCACTGGTATCTGGTAGTATCCTTTGCTGAGGTCGATACGTGAGAAATACTTCGCTCGCTGTAGCTTGGCAAATAGGTCTGTCTGGTCCGGGAGTGGCTCTGGCTGGAACTGCGTTACCACATTCAGGAGTCTGAAGTCGATGCACAGTCGATGCTCTCCGTTGGGTTTTCGCAACAATACCGTGCCTGCGCTGTAGGGTGAAGTAGACTCTGAGATGATTCCGGCTGCCAGTAAGGTGTCTATCTCTTCCTTGATGGCTCGCTGCTGAGACAGTGGCATCGGGTAGAGCTTCTGGCGGACGGGTGTTGGGTCGGTCACCGTTAAGGTTACTTCGACGAGGTCTGTCCTCCCTGGTCGGTCTGTGAGCACAGTCTGATGTTGGCGAATGACCTGTAGTACTTGCTGTCGCTGATTAGCGGCTAGGTCTCCGTTGAGTATCACGTCTTTGTAGGTTTCCTTGGAATGCAGGGGATACTCTACTGCATTCGTCTCCATGCTTTCTCCTTCTTCCGCGATGGCGATGGCTAGCAAGTTGTGCGTGCTGGGGGTCGCTGGTCGGTCCGTGTATTTCTTGAGGAGATTGATGTGGTGGTATCGGGCTCTCCCGTTCACCTCTACTTGGTCTTGGATTTCTTGGCAGTCACCCGGTACGGTCCTCTCCAAGCGATGTCCAGCTTGTTGGTTCCACTTGGAAGTAAGAGTAGCACTTGATCGCCGACTTGCAGTTCTCTGTCCTTCGCGTGGCGGTTGTAGTACTTCGCCTGACGGGCTCTTGCCTTCTTCAGTGCTTCACCAGCTTTCTTCCACGTTGCTTTGAGGGTTTCCCGCAGGTCTGCGACGTACTTGGTGGCACCTCTTGGTGTGTCGTCTATCTTGGCCTCCGTCCAACTTCTGCGTAGGGCTTCTAGCGGTCCGGCTAGAGGTCTGCCGAATAGCAATGTTGACGGGGTGTAGCCTGTGGCTGCATGGGGTGTTTCTCGGTATGCGAACAGTGCCGCATTCACGTAGGTGTCCCACGCTTCTGGATTGTCGTCGGCGACTTTCCTGAGTATGGTGAGAAGGGTTCCATTCAGTCTTTCTACTTGTCCGTTGCTGGCTGGGTGGTATGGTGGTGTGCGAATGTGATGAACTTGTATCAACTCGAACACGTCTTGCATCAGGCGGCCGGTGAACTGAGATCCGTTGTCCGTTCTAATGCTGTCCGGGAATCCGACTCTGGTAAAGATGGCGATGAGTGCATCTGCAATCTTCTTGGTGTCAATCGCTGGCAACGGGACTGCTTCGCACCACATCGTACATGCGTCGACGAGTGTGAGTAGAAATCTGTTCCGCTTCTTGGTCATGGGCAGTGGTCCTACTATGTCTACTGAGACTTGCTGGAATGGCACGCCGACTACTACCGATGGTCCTAAGGTAACTGGTACGGTGTGATGTCGCGGGGAATATCGTTGACATTGGTGGCAAGATTTCACGTAGCGCTTGACATCCTCCGTGATTCCTGGCCAATAGTAGTGTGCGCTGATTCTCTGCACTGTGGCTCCAATTCCCATGTGTCCGCTGAGTGGCATGCTGTGGCCTAATTCTAGTACTTGGGCTCGAAGGGTGGCTGGTAGTACTAGTTGGGTGTGATCTCCATCTCCTTGTCGATGTAGAACTCCCTCTTCCATGTAGAAGTCTCCCTTGTGCGGGGGTGTGTGCGCCTTGGGTAGCTTCTGGAAGCACTTCGCTATCGAGGTGTCTTCTTTCTGTGCTGTTTTGATCTCTTCGAGTCCTGGATTCGGAGCGAACTCGGGCTGGGGTGGTTGGGTTTTAGCTTGGGCCCTGGTTTGCACTGCAGCTATCTCTACAGTTTTAGGGGGCGTGCCTAAGAACACATACCTACAACCTAGCACTAGATCATACAGGGGTTTCTGTAAAACAGCTGCTTGGATTCGTCCTGTGACGTACCTACTCTCTACTTCGATCCAAGCTATTGGGCAAGTAGTCGTCGGTTTCGTCAAGTCTGCTCCTTGTAAGTCGACTGTCTTGTCCGTCAAGTCCGCGCGCGATACAAGAGATTCGCTGACTATCGCGTCGTATGATAGACCTGTGTCATACAGACAGTTCGCTTCTTTTCCGTTGACCTTGACCGTGTCTGTCACCGATGGGTGATCTCCGATCGTGTGTGGCTTGTTACCGCTACTTTGAGTTAGAACTCTGTGCGCTGGCCGGCTTTCGCGCTCTTCCCTACGTTGTGCGGCCAACTTGAAACATTCTGCGGTGGAGTGATTGTTTCTGTTGCAGAACGAACAATACCGTCTCTGTTCTGCGGGACCTCTTTTCCCGAATTCCGTGTTGGGTCCTTTATTCTGCCCAGGTCTGGGGTTATTCGGCTTATTCGCGGTGCGCTCTTCCCGGTTAGGGCTTCGTTTCTGTGCCTCTTTCCCGCTAGGCTTTAGGTCTCGCCTGAAGCTCTTGGCTTCTCTGTGTGCGGCCACGTACCTATCTGCGACCTTGACCAGATCTTCCAGTCTTTCCGCGCCCTGCTCTACTGAGAATGTCCTCAGCTCGGGGGTCATGGTTTCCCGTAGCTGTTCCCATACTAACAGTTCTGTCAGTCCATCATACGTTTTAGCCGTGGCTGACTGGCTAATCCACTTATCCAGCGTTGTGGACAACCGATCCGCGAACTGCGCATAGCTCTCTCCTATCACTCTCCGATTGGTGCGGAATTTTTGCCGATAGCATTCTCCTGTTAGTTCGAATCCCGTTAGGAGTGCCTCTTTTACTTTGTGATAGTCAGTCACTCTGTCAGTCGGTAGCTTACTGTAGATGTCATAAGCCTTTCCTCTAAGCCCTTGACTAAGCTTAAAAGACCAATGGGTGGGATCTAGTTTATACTCTGTTGCTAGACGCTCAAACCTAGTCAGATAGAGATCTAGACCTTCTTCTCTCTCATTGAATGTCCCCAGTGGAAATGACATTCCTTGTACGGGGTTGGGTGCTACCTCTAGCTGATCTGAGTGGGGAGGGGTTGAGGAAGAACTTGACGCTCCTGATTCCAATCTTTTCAATTCTAACTCATGCTGTCTGTCTTTTTCCTTTTCTGCCCTCTCATACTCCCATTTCCTAACTTCTGCTTCTCTCTCTGCTGCAACCTTCTTCTGTTCTCTTTCTGCCTCTAGCTCTAGTTTCTTCTGCTCTCTAGCTGCTTCTAACTCTGCTTTCTTTTGGTCTGCTTCTAATGCTAATTTCTTTTCCTCTGCTTCTAATGCTAGTTTCTTCTGCTCTGCTTCTAGTTCTGCTTTTTTCTGTTCTCTCTCTGCGGCTCTCTCTGCCGCTTCGAGTTTCTTCGCCTCTCTCTCTGCTGCTCTCTCTGCCTTGGCCTCCTGTTTCTCTACCTCTGCATTTATATACGCAATTAGGTCTGCCCCTGCTAAGTGTAAAGCTTCTCCTAGTTCCTTGAAACGCAATCTCAAGGCCACTGGGTCCGACATTGTCAAACGTGTCTATGAACAACCTCTGAATCACGTGGAATACCAAAACACTAGCAATATTGCAATTCAATAAAAACAAAACAAAGACCATAAAATTCGCAATCAATACTAGAATAAACCAAGAGTCAAATGGCATACAACAGTTACTTAAGCAAAACCTGCAAAAAAACAATGCAACATACAGGCACAAAAATATTTGAAGCAAAAAAGTTTTTAACTAAAGAATAGTGCACCCAACTGATCAGTGTTATACCCTTACACTATTCTAAGTTATTCTACTACTCCTACTGTTATCTAATTTTATTGTACTTAGGTCCGGTTATACCCAATTCCTATTATACGCAGATCCTGGCAGGCTCGCCAATTAAAGTGTCACGTGGGGTTTATGGGCTCTGCACAATGGAATTATGGACCCTCACGTTTATTCGGTGGGAACTGCTAGTAAGTCACCCTATGAATTACTTTAATAAATTTATTTGTTTAGCTCGTTCTGTGTTAAGGTTGGGGTACAGAAATAGATAGAAAAATGGTAAAAGATTACTGTCACACTAGCTTTCACACGGCTATGAATCATATGTAGTCCAGCCACTTGATAACAGTTAAAATCACACATTTATTTCTTCTACTCTATACAAGATTCTCTAAGTACTAATCTAACTTAAAATGTCTCAGTCACTGCTAATAGTTCGATCGCTGATAGTCTAGGCAGCTGTTATATCTTCATCGGGCACTTGCTATAAGTTCTCATGTAGATTTGGACTACTGTGGTCCGTTATACAGTTTCTGAAGAGTTGGACTACTGTGGCCCTGTTATGATCAGTTTAAGTGCACCTTCGTTTTTGCACTTAACTGCTAGATGGAGCGTGCGAAGTCCTTCTGTGAGGTAGCTTCTGGTCCACCTGTGTCGTTGTGTAGTTGGGTTCCCTTGCCACGCTGTGGGGTCTGACAGGGTGTTTTTCAAGGTAGCTCTTTCCGACTTGTGCGGCAGAGGCTCCTCAACCAACTAGTCGTTTCTGTGGAGTGGGGTGCACAGGATAGCTCGGGACAGCTCGGGATAGCTCGCCTGCTCGTCTGTAATATAAGAGACGAAATTCTGCACAACCCTGAATAATCGGTTTGTGCAGAGCGTCTCACTGAAAGCCAAAGTAGCCCTCAGTGATAGCTCCACATCTCTATACATAAGCGACGAACATTCTGCTACTTCCGGGGTCCACTGGAATCTCACTCTAAATTCCTATACATACATAAATATCAATCGTGGCTAACTATACACACACAGAGTTAATAATATTATAAACATTCAGTGGTACAGCCACTGGTCTGCAAACATACATATAAGTTAAACAACAGTGGTTCCGTATGGTATGCAACATGGCGGCGCAACCGGTCGTGTTTCGGCTCGTGGTCGGCTCTTCCACGTGGTACGGCAAATTCGGATTAATAATTCACATTTATGCATAGCAAATTCCACAAACATAATTTCAACAATAATATAAATATATCACGATGAAACAGAAGGGTGTTCATTTACCTGTTTGACAAGTTCAGGCCCGTGATGACTGAATAGAATGCTAAGATTCTAAGTCCTGCTTCCTGGTCTATGAGTGAAGAGGTTTCTCTGCCAGCTTTCTAGCTGTTAACACTTCGGTGTATTCCTCCCAACTGACCAAAGCTGTGTTAGGCTCGGACCCAGTCAAACTGGCTCGAACCGCTTTGCCTAAGCTCTCATAGGGTAAAATATTTACGACTCTCGCACACAGTGCTGACCAACTACGCAGCGTGGGTCGGGCTCGCGGTGTGTACTTGTATTGCTGCTGTGTTATATACTGACTCTCTACTGTTACAAAAACTACACAAGGCTGAATAGTCAATGAGCAGAGTTAAAACTAGCCAGTTCATGACACAGATAATGGTGAGAGCATCAGTCATCGCTTCTCCTCCTGCTTGTAGCAGTTCCGCTGGTATGTTGTCCACTCCCGCTGACTTCCCTTTCTTCAGCGATTGCACTGCTGCCTCAACTTCTTCCCGGAGAATTGGGAGGATTTCTTCTTCTTCTCTGCTCTCGGGACATGCTAGAACTGATGGGTCTCCATTTGGTGTATGGTTGTAAAGGTCAGAGCAGTACTCTGTCCATCTGTCCAAGACTTCTTGTTCTTCTGTAAGGCAAATGCCAGACTTGCTTTGGATAGTGGAGACTTTGGGCTGTTTAACACTTGTCAGCCGCTTCACAGTCTGGTAGGCCTTCTTGCTGTTGTTCTTGTTCAGATTGTTCTCTATTTCCTGGCATTGATCTTCTATCCAGTTCTCCTTTGCTGTGCGCATGCCTTTTCGGATGTCATTGTTGATTTTTCGGTAGACATCAGCTCCCTGTGAGGTGTTCTTTTTCTTTTTTAACTCTCTTCGTTTATCACACAGATCCAAAAGTTCAGGTGTGATCCACGGCTTCTTCTTTGGTCGGTGCTTGCCAAGGATCTCAGTGGCGGCATGTGTTACAGCTGAGTTGAAGGTATTGGTCATGGTGTTGACATCTACTTCGCCTGCCCCCAAAATAAGCAGTGGTGCAAATTTCCCTCCAATTGTGGCCTGAAATATTTTTGCCACCTCCGGGTCTTGCAGTTTGTCCAGGTCGAACTTCAGCCTACTGCACTTTGCTGTATTTACTCTCTTCAAATGGAGCCGGAAAGACATCATCACGAGATCGTGGTCACTTCCAATGTCTGCTCCTGGAAAAGTGCGTGTCCTGCCAATGTTGATGCTTGATCTGAAGCGTTTCTTGACCATGATGTAGTCAATCTGGTTGTGATGTTCCCCGCCGGGACTGTGCCATGTCCATCGTCTGGATTTTTTGTGGAGACCAAGCGTGTTTGCCAGTACCAGATTGTTGTATCTGGCAAACTCCAATAGCCTCAGACCCCTGTCATTTGTCTCGTTGTTGCAGTGGGGTCCGCATGTGTCTCCCCAGTTGTGGTGCGCATCTTGGCCAACCTTGGCATTCCAGTCGCCTTGCACTACGACTATGTCCTTCTTCGGCACTTGGTCAAGGACCGCCTGTATATTTTCATAAAAATCCTCCACTTCGCTGTCTTCATAGTCTGATGTTGGGGCATAGGCCTGGATGATGGTAATGTTGAAAGGGGTTGCTCTCAGACGGATGGTAATGAGTCTACTGGAGACTGGGCGGCAACCCATGACAGTGGCTAGAATGTTCTTGTGAACCAAGAATCCAACGCCGTGTTCGTGCCTGTCATCTCTACCGCTGAAATAGAGCTTGTGGCCTTTGTCAGTCGTTGTTTCACCTAGGCCTTTCCAGCGCAGTTCGCTGATACCTAGAACGTTCCATCGATAGTAATCCAGCTCGTGGGCCAGTTCTTCTAATTTTCCTTCCGCAGTTAGGGTCCTGACATTCCAGGTTCCTATGACGATGTTGTTTCTCGTGCGGATCTTGCTAATTTGTCCATCAGTAGCATACTTTTCACCTCCGTCCTGGTGGCCAACGGAAGGCGCGGTCCTTGTTCCGGGCGACGACCGATCCGGCATGGAATTAGTGGATAGCCTCATCATGTGTTGTGTCTTGGGCAAAAAAAGACCTGGCAGGGCCCAATCCTCTCCAGGCTGTTGGCCACAGCCGAAATCCACGAATACAGTGTGGCTCGCCTTGGCCCTGAGCACGTGGTCGTTGAACCTGTAGTAACGTGAGGTTCCTCCGCCCTGGCCGGTGACTTCTGTGTAGAAGACTTTCGCCCAGTGATGCCGTGCTAACATCACCCCTGTTAGTCGCCTCTTACGACACGCCGGGAAACGTTGGGTCTATTCTATTTGCCCGAACCCACAGAGCAGTAAATAGACTTATTTACTGATCTGTCTTATTTACTGTAACATATATATACTAAAATTTTAGTAAATAAGCTTATTTCCTGTTTCGATCAGGGAATAAGCTTATTTACTAAAATGACCAGTAAATAGACTTATTTACTGGAAAAAACGGGTCTGATTATACTTATTTACTGAACTTATTTACTGGAGAAAGAAACAAACGGGTCTGATATAGTTCTTTACTGAACCCAAAGGACATGCATTGGTATGAATGGTAATCACCTGAGTCATGTTGGCATGTATTGGTATGAACGATATTCGCCTGAAACTGTTGGCATACCAGTCAGTCAATCCACTGAAGTAGCAGAAGCAGCCGAAATGACCCCTGCACCACGTCCTGGCCCTGGCCAACAAGAGGCCACACCAACGGCACGTCATGGCCCTGGCCAACAAGAGGCCACACCAACGGCACGTCATGGCCCTGGCCAACAAGAGGCCACACCAACGGCACGTCATGGCCCTGGCCAACAAGAGGCCACTCCGACGCCACGTCCTGACCCTGGCCAACAAGAGGCCACTCCGACGCCACTTCCTGATCTGGACGGTGTTGCTACTCAAGAACTGGACAATCCTGCTAGGAAAATATCCCACCAAAGAGAATGTGCCAGAATCTGCCAGACTGCGCAAGCTGAAAGAATGGCTAAACGAGCACGAGTTTGCAATGTTCCTGGTGATATCGGTGACAATGTGATTATTCCTATACCTCTCTTTGACAAAGGAAGAAGTGATCCTAGAAACATCATGGGCATAATCATTGAGAGGGATTACGACACTGATCTCTACACGATAGGTGTGAAAACAGGACGCCTTCAAGGCAAGTATTCCAGAAATCAGTTTGACATTTGCCCGCAACGGCTTTTGACTGCCAAAGACATTTGTTTGGACAAAATAGTGTCACTCAGACAGGCAGTTTCAGGGGAATCGTTGAGTCGCGGTCAGGGATTTCTGAAGTGTCACTGAACAAGTACAATGCAACAGCCGCTGCCACAGCAGCTTGAATTGCAAAAACAAATGAGAGAGAGAAAGAAAGAAAGAAAGAGAGAGAGAGAGAGAGAGAGAGGGAGAGAGAGATTTTATTGTTTTAATTATGCGCTTATTAAGCATGTTGTAATGTAATAATGGGTATAATGCTATCTATATTCAACAAGAGAGAGATAAAGAGAGAGAGAGAGAGAGAGAGAGAGAGAGAGAGAGAGAGAGAGGGAGAGAGAGAGAGAGAGAGAGAGAGAGAGAGAGAGAGACTTCAGACTTCAGACTTCAGAACTTTAATGCAGAACACAAGAGTGATCATTGCAAAAGGTACAACGAGATAAATATTAGTACTAACAAATACTAGCCAATAGAAAATAGAGAATACTGTACATTTCCATCAAAATTGCATATTAAACGCATTCGCTTGCTAGATTACCAACATTAATTTCAAACACTTAAGTCAAACTCACAACCTTTACAATATGTTTGGAGCTTTGACTTTCTTTCAAGGGGAATGTCACATTTATTAATTCTAGTTTTGTTCATAAAGTCACGTGTGTTCCAATCCGTTATAATCTGAAATAATAATAGCTTTCAAGACGTCAGTATTAACATATGGTCTTTAAGTTATTATGCGTGATTGCCGAGCCTGCCACGCCAAGAACAAGAATTTCCCTAATCTAACCATTTCTGACTCTTCTTGACTTTTTAGCAAATTGCATATCACAACATGACTCCCTACATTATCAACCTGTTGAATGTAACGTTGTCTGATATCAGTATAGACTGGGCAATGGAAGACAACATGCACTTCATCTTCAATGACGCCAAGACAAAATGGACACGTTCTACTGTCCTCATTCTGAGAGTATCGATGGCTATGTGCATTGAAAGGAGACACACCTAGTCTGAATCTGGCAAATGCAGTTCTGTACAGGGACACTTTAATTGTATCTACATATATTTCTCTCCCAATGCAGTCCTTAAAACTATGGTAGACATCAAAACGTGCACTGTCCTGCAAATGGGTAAACCACTGTTGGCAATAATTTCCTCTTAAGCGCTCTTTAACCCATTTGCTACCACGATCCCATATATGGGATCACGTGAATCCATTGTGCTGTCATCACTATGTTTGGGTTTTCCTGTTCACAATTGTTTTGACAGCTGAAGGGAGACTAGCAGAGAAGTTTTAATGTAAATAGGAAGTGACTGGCCTGTAACACTTGACTTTCTGTCACTTTGAAATTAACACCCCCCAGATTTCAACAGCAGCATGGCAACACAGAAAAGGTAAGCTATAATAGCATGTTACCAGTTAGGATTTTGTAACACCTTATGAAGCAAAGTTACAGTTCTGCCTATTATCTAAAAGCAAGTCTCTCAGTTTTTCTGTAAAGCTTTTAGTTTTGAAGTAGCTAAAGGTCAAAGTTCGATCCCAAATATGGGATCGCGGGAGCAAGAGGGTAGGGGTTTTTCACTTGTAGTACTCTAGTGTTCTATGTATGTTATCTCTCATGTACTCATAAGTGCGTGGCTCAAAGTTAGCTCTAATGTTATTTACAGGTTCTTACAATGCTAGGGAACATAAGCACCATTCTATAACATTCTCTGCTGTTGTCTTTTTACCAAAATTTACCGTAATATTTGTCCTGTGTGTTTTTTCAGGACGTACATGAAGTTTTGTCCATCTTGGCCCCAATGTCCACAATGAAGCTATCTCCGCTGCAATGTCTAGAAATCGATTTGATGAGCTCATGAGATGTCTTTATCTCAGTTATAATGCCAACCTAGACGCTGTTGACAAGTTCAGCAAAGTCCGAATTCTCGTCAGCTTGCTCAACGAGAATTTTCTGAAGTTCTTCACATTCATGAAGACCCAGAACTTGAGTATTGATGAGTCAATGATCCCATACTTCGGCAAGCATGGAGCTAAACAATTCACTATTCGTTTTGGCTTCAAGATGTGGGTCTTGGCTAAACCACTGGGCTATGTGGTCCAGTTTGATCCCTCCCAAGGAGCTCGAGGACGACAAACTGAGTATCCTGAACTTGAAATGGTGGGTTCCGTGGTGGTAGACCTCATTTCAGAGCTTCAAGAAGAAGGCAGCTACTCCTAGCTACCACCTCACGTTTAACAACTTATTTACCTCCCTGGCCCTTGTCGAATGCCTGACCAAGAAGATCGCATGCACTGGAACACTTCGCTCAAACCGCACTGGAGATTGTCCTCTCAAGACTATGAAGGAGATGGAGAAAACCCGGAGAGGCACCTTCGACTATTCTACTGACATCAAAAATGGAACTGTGGTTGTCAGTTGGAATTACAACAATGTTGTCAATGCCGTCTCCAACTTCGTTGGTGTAAACCAATACAGTCAGCAAAGCGTTGGTCAAGAGCAGATGGGAGACGTGTCAACATTGGTCAGCCTAACATCATAAGGCACTACAACCGCACCATGGCTGGAATAGGTCTCATGGATCAGAATTTTGAGAAATATTGGACGACGATCAGATCAAAGAAGTGGTGGTGACCAATATTTGCATACTGTGTGGACCTGTGTGTCCAACAAGCCTGGTACCTCCGGAGGCTGTCGAGTGATGCAGTGAACAGGACCAACGACCTCATGGCCACTCGTCGTTCAATTGCTCGATCACTCCTTGCCGGAACCAGCGCTCCTGCTTTTACTCAAGGACGCCCCAGAGGGTTCCCCAAGATTGACAAGCGTGTCCCAGATAACATCCGATTGGACCGACTTGAGCTCTGTGGGTTCGGGCAAATAGAATAGACCCAACGTTTCCCGGCGTGTCGTAAGAGGCGACTAACAGGGGTGATGTTAGCACGGCATCACTGGGCGAAAGTCTTCTACACAGAAGTCACCGGCCAGGGCGGAGGAACCTCACGTTACTACAGGTTCAACGACCACGTGCTCAGGGCCAAGGCGAGCCACACTGTATTCGTGGATTTCGGCTGTGGCCAACAGCCTGGAGAGGATTGGGCCCTGCCAGGTCTTTTTTGCCCAAGACACAACACATGATGAGGCTATCCACTAATTCCATGCCGGATCGGTCGTCGCCCGGAACAAGGACCGCGCCTTCCGTTGGCCACTAGGACGGAGGTGAAACGTATGCTACTGATGGACAAATTAGCAAGATCCGCACGAGAAACAACATCGTCATAGGAACCTGGAATGTCAGGACCCTAACTGCGGAAGGAAAATTAGAAGAACTGGCCCACGAGCTGGACCACTATCGATGGAACGTTCTAGGTATCAGCGAACTGCGCTGGAAAGGCCTAGGTGAAACAACGACTGACAAAGGCCACAAGCTCTATTTCAGCGGTAGAGATGACAGGCACGAACACGGCGTTGGATTCTTGGTCCACAAGAACATTCTAGCCACTGTCATGGGTTGCCGCCCAGTCTCCAGTAGACTCATTACCATCCGTCTGAGAGCAACCCCTTTCAACATTACCATCATCCAGGCCTATGCCCCAACATCAGACTATGAAGACAGCGAAGTGGAGGATTTTTATGAAAATATACAGGCGGTCCTTGACCAAGTGCCGAAGAAGGACATAGTCATAGTGTAGGGCGACTGGAATGCCAAGGTTGGCCAAGATGCGCACCACAACTGGGGAGACACATGTGGACCCCACTGCAACAACGAGACAAATGACAGGGGTCTGAGGCTATTGGAGTTTGCCAGATACAACAATCTGGTACTGGCAAACACGCTTGGTCTCCACAAAAAATCCAGACGATGGACATGGCACAGTCCCGGCGGGGAACATCACAACCAGATCGACTACATCATGGTCAAGAAACGCTTCAGATCAAGCATCAACATTGGCAGGACACGCACTTTTCCAGGAGCAGACATTGGAAGTGACCACGATCTCGTGATGATGTCTTTCCGGCTCCATTTGAAGAGAGTAAATACAGCAAAGTGCACTAAGCTGAAGTTCGACCTGGACAAACTGCAAGACCCGGAGGTGGCAAAAATATTTCAGGCCACAATTGGAGGGAAATTTGCACCACTGCTTATTTTGGGGGCAGGCGAAGTAGATGTCAACACCATGACCAATACCTTCAACTCAGCTGTAACACATGCCGCCACTGAGATCCTTGGCAAGCACCGACCAAAGAAGAAGCCGTGGATCACACCTGAACCTTTGGATCTGTGTGATAAACGAAGAGAGTTAAAAAAGAAAAAGAACACCTCACAGGGAGCTGATGTCTACCGAAAAATCAACAATGACATCCGAAAAGGCATGCGCACAGCAAAGGAGAACTGGATAGAAGATCAATGCCAGGAAATAGAGAACAATCTGAACAAGAACAACAGCAAGAAGGCCTACCAGACTGTGAAGCGGCTGACAAGTGTTAAACAGCCCAAAGTCTCCACTATCCAAAGCAAGTCTGGCATATGCCTTACAGAAGAACAAGAAGTCTTGGACAGATGGACAGAGTACTGCTCTGACCTTTACAACCATACACCAAATGGAGACCCATCAGTTCTAGCATGTCCGAGAGCAGAGAAGAAGAAGAAATCCTCCCAATTCTCCGGGAAGAAGTTGAGGCAGCAGTGCAATCGCTGAAGAAAGGGAAGTCAGCGGGAGTGGACAACATTCCAGCGGAACTGCTATAAGCAGGAGGAGAAGCGATGACTGATGCTCTCACCATTATCTGTAACAAGATCTGGCAGAGTGGGGAATGGCCTACACCATGGACCCAGTCGCTTGTCATCACTCTTCCCAAAAAAGGTAACCTTCAGGAGTGTGAAAATTACCGCACCATCAGCCTCATCAGCCATCCCAGCAAGGTCCTCCTGAAAATAATACTCAACAGGTTGAAACCACAAGCTGAACAAATCATAGCTGAAGAACAAGCAGGATTCATGGCAGGGCGAAGTACCACTGAACAGATTTTCAACCTCAGAATAATCTGTGAGAAATACCTACAGCACCAACAACATCTATTTCATGTGTTCATAGACTTCAAGAAGGCATTTGACCGAGTCTGGCAAGCAGCTCTATGGGCAACCATGAAAGTGTACAACATCAGCCCTAAAATTATGGAAGTCATCAAAAGCCTGTATGACAAGGCTACCAGTGCAGTCCTCCATAACAGCGTCATCGGGAACTGGTTCAGAACAACAATCGGTGTGCGTCAAGGATGCCTACTCTCTCCAACACTCTTCAACATCTTCCTAGAGCGCATCATGTCGGATGCTCTTGCAGATCACGAAGGCACAGTCAGCATAGGGGGCAGAGCAATCTCCAATCTTCGTTTTGCGGATGATATTGATGGATTGGCTGGAGAGGAACAAGAACTTGAACAGCTTGTACAGAGGCTTGACACCACCTCCAGAGCTTATGGAATGGAAATAAGTGCAGAGAAGACCAAAATGATGACCAACAACACCAATGGCATCAACACGGACATCAAAGTACAAGGCCAATCCCTCAACACAGTGCACAGCTTCAAATATTTAGGAGCCATTGTGTCAGACAATGGGTCTCGACAGGAAGTCCTCTCCAGGATCGCACAAACAACTGCTGCCCTGACAAGGTTGAAGCCCATTTGGAAAGACAGAACCATCAGTCTACATTCCAAAGTAAGACTGCTGCGCTCTCTGGTCATCTCCATCTTCCTATATGCTTGCGAAGCATGGACCCTCACAGCAGATCTCCAACGAAGAATACAAAGTATGGAGATTAGGTGCTACAGAAGACTTCTGTGCATTTCATATTACCAACACATCACCAACGACGAAGTCCGACAGACCATCACACAAGCCATTGGACAACACGATGACCTGCTCACAGTGGTGAAGAAACGGAAACTCCGATGGTATGGCCACGTCACCAGATCATCAGGCCTTGCAAAGACCATTCTGCAAGGCACAGTGCAAGGAGGTAGAAGAAGGGGGAGACCGAAAAAGAGATGGGAGGACAACATTCGAGAATGGACTGGTTTGACACTGAGCGAAGCCATGAGGGCTGCTGAGGACAGAGAAAGATGGAGTATGCTGGTTAAACGATCATCTGTGGTGCCCCTAAGACCTTCGGGTTATGGGACAGGATAGGATAGGACCGACTTGACCACCTGGTGCAGCCCTCACCGACCCAGCTCAAGTGTGCCTATTGTGGCATGAAGACGAAGCACATATGCATGAAATGTCGGTGTACATGACAGATGCTTTGCCAGGTTTCATTCTCAGTGAAATGACACAATGATGCTGATGACAGGACTGAAATACATTCTACTCTGATGTTATTGCATGTTGTCTCTTCATACAAACCATTCGTGTTTGGAATAATCTATGTTCCTTTTACAAATGTTTAGATTGCAATTAGTAGACTTTCAGCATTTGTTTCAGATTTCTTTGATGATGGCACTTCACTGTGCTGGCACTTTGTGACAGTTTTTTTTACTTCTATCACACATGCATTTTTTTTCTTTTGTAAAATTATCTGTATTTGTCTAGGTTGTAGCTGTTTGTGTACCAAGTTGGAATATTTCTTTGAAAATTATTCATTTGAGGCTGCACTGGCTTACTTTTGCACTACTTCTGGGAGATTTCGGTATTTAGTCTTTTGTAATTTTTAACTTTTTATTATGGCAAAACCTTTTTCTTTCACAGAGGACTTGTGATGTTTGAAACAGATAAAAATAAAGTTCAAATAAATACATCTGTTTGCGTGCTTTCTTGATGTGTCCATAAGTGAAAACCCCTACCCTCTCGCTCCCACGATCCCATATTTGGGATCGCCATAAACACTCTCATAAAACCACTTTTGTAACATATTTCCTCAAAATAACTATCAGATATGTTGTTTGTATGCTAAATGCTACACATTCACATAACTTTCATCAAAAACTAAAATTTGGGTTCAAATGGGTTAAAGTCACATAGCAGCCGCTTTTCGTCTTCCACACCACCAAATAGCCACACAAGACCAAAGCCACATCCACATAGCAGCGACTTTATCTTTGTCACCCAATTTTGGTGCCCTCTATCATGCATACCTAGCAGTGATAAATATGCCATCTTAGAATAGCGACAATCTGCTTGTTTCAGGACTCTAAACCAGTACTGAATGCATCTAGCGGCGGATTCAATGAGTAAAGGGTAACGGCCTAAATCGCCGTAAATCATGTCATTTGGAGTTATCATAGGCACATTCATGAACAGTTTGCAAGCGTTCAAATGAACCTTCTCAATTTGTTTGTGTTCTCTGTAGCCCCAGAGCTCAGACGCATACAGCATAGAGGGTACAACCTGTGCGTCAAAGAGTTTGAAAAACACATCACTAGAGAAGCAACCGTAGGTCTTCAAGGCTTTAACTATTTCTACTACGCATTTCTTCCCTCGTGTGACGAATTCCTCAGTTGCTATATTAAAACTCATCATGGTGGAGAAATATAAGCCTAGATATTTGTACTTCCCGACGACCTCCAGGTTCTCATCACCAAGATGCCATGTTTCTCTCGCTGACAAGTGGCCTCCCTTGCGGAAGACAACGATTTTGGTTTTATCAGTATTGACTTTCAGTCCTAGCCTCTGTGAGGACTCGTACAACGCGTTAAGCTGATTTTGGAGACCTACTACAGTTGACGACAATAGTGCCAGGTCGTCTGCAAAAAGCAGGAGAAATAATTCTATTTGGTTTGGTAGCAGCTGAATGCCGTGAGTACCGCCTTGTACTATATCATGGGCTAACTCGTTTATAAAGTAGCTGAACAAAATCGGGCTACACAAACAGCCCTGCTTTAGGCCTTGAAGGCATTCAAAGTAATCCGTCAGTTCACCGCCGGTACACCTGACACACGATTTAATGCTAGAATACATCGTACGAAGCATTCTTAACATCCTGCCCTGTATGCCTACTCTAGAAAGTACCATCCATAGAGTAGAGTGGCAAATCGTATCAAATGCTTTATAAAAGTCTACAAACGCCACGTACAACTTTGCATTTCGTGCGAACTGTTTCTCAATCATGGCATACAGAGTGAAGATGTGGTCCATTGTGGAATGGTTTCGTCTAAAACCTGCCTGGGCGTCCGTAATGATTGAAGTGTCTTCTGCCCATTTCATAAGTCTGGCGTTTAACACACCAGTAAATATTTTACTTACGCAACTGAGTAGACTGATGCCCCGATAATTATCGGGATTGTCACGATCGCCCTTCTTGTGCAACGGCACGATAACGGACTTTGTCCACTCATCAGGGAAGACGCCATCCTCGAACATCTTGTTGAATAACCTGACCAAGAACGGTAGAAGCAAATGCTCTGACGCTTTGAGGAATTCACTTATCACTAAGTCTGGACCTGCAGCCTTGCGGCACTTTAGCTTTCTTAAGGCTAGTCTAACTTCACTCTCGGCTATTTTACAGTCTAAGATTGCATCATATTGCTCGCCCCCTTCCGGGAGGACGGGTGTGTTGTGGGTGGAAACACCAGAATTTAGCAGCCTGGAAAAGTGTTCAAACCAACCTACTGCCGATATTATTATTTCCATGTACTATATGTGACCGCCTACACTTCTTAATTTCCTTCCAAAAATTCACTGTATCAGAAACTGCGCTTTCAAGTTTACGCACACGCTCTGCCCGGTAGGAACTCTCTTTGTCCTTCAGCAACGTTTTGTACTGCTTTCTTTGAGCTAAGTAAGTCTGTTTGGTGTCTGTGGTGCCTGTTTGTCTGTACCTCCTTAGTGCTCTACATGTTGCCTTTTTACTGTCCATGCATTCTCTGTCAAACCACTCACTGTTTTGCCTACGAGCACTACCCTTACTTTTGATGGTTATGCGCATTCTCTCCCCTGCACTAAGTAGACAACTATTAAACATGTCTAAGGCCTGATTTATGTCTACATCAACAAAACTGCAAGCATCAGTCATCATACTGATGCTGTTTTGAGAAAACATTTGCTGCATGAACTGTTCTGCCTTATCCGCCTGCCACACGTATTTATCCATTGCAAAGGCTGGCGTCTCACTATTGTCTTTATAGTCCAAGGCGAAACTCGATACAACTGGCATGTGTAAAGATTCTACTCTTGGGACTACCTTCATATCATGTACACGATCTACCAATTCTGCTGATGTGATGCAGTAGTCTACTACGCTGTTCCCGTGTTGCGAGATGTACGTGTACGCGCCCTCACTATCCCCTTCTGTCGTTCCGTTGTGTATGTGCAAATCAAAACAAAAACACAAGTCCAAAAGTGTTCTGCCAAAATCATTAAGAATATCGTCCAGTGAATTGCGTGTGTTAGCATCTGTGCCAAAGGGGTCGGTAAATGGCAATAACGAGTCTTCTTCTAGGCTAACTTGACACCTGGCTGTGCGGGCGTTCAAGTCACCCGTCAGTATTAAGTGAAAGTCCTGGTACGTCTCCATAAGGTACCAAATACAACTGTCTACTGTCTGTAAATGACAGTTGCTATCAGCCGTGTCATAGTAAGTACTATCCTGGGGAGGGATATAAGTTGCAATAAGCATTACGTCACGGCTGGTTTTAAACAAGTGCTTTGCAATTTTTATAACAATAATATGATCAAACTCCGTGTCTATTTTCTCAAGGTAACGTGATAACCATTTTCTAGTTAACACCACCACACCTCCGGATCGCCTGCCCTGATGGGAAAGTTTCACCGCAGAGCATGCAGAATACAGAGCCACACTGTATTCGTGGATTTCGGCTGTGGCCAACAGCCTGGAGAGGATTGGGCCCTGCCAGGTCTTTTTTTGCCCAAGACACAACACATGATGAGGCTATCCACTAATTCCATGCCGGATCGGTCGTCGCCCGGAACAAGGACCGCGCCTTCCGTTTTGCCACCAGGACGGAGGTGAAAAGTATGCTACTGATGGACAAATTAGCAAGATCCGCACGAGAAACAACATCGTCATAGGAACCTGGAATGTCAGGACCCTAACTGCGGAAGGAAAATTAGAAGAACTGGCCCACGAGCTGGACCACTATCGATGGAACGTTCTAGGTATCAGCGAACTGCGCTGGAAAGGCCTAGGTGAAACAACGACTGACAAAGGCCACAAGCTCTATTTCAGCGGTAGAGATGACAGGCACGAACACGGCGTTAAATTCTTGGTCCACAAGAACATTCTAGCCACTGTCATGGGTTGCCGCCCAGTCTCCAGTAGACTCATTACCATACGTCTGAGAGCAACCCCTTTCAACATTACCATCATCCAGGCCTATGCCCCAACATCAGACTATGAAGACAGCGAAGTGGAGGATTTTTATGAAAATATACAGGCGGCCCTTGACCAAGTGCCGAAGAAGGACATAGTCATAGTGCAAGGCGACTGGAATGCCAAGGTTGGCCAAGATGCACACCACAACTGGGGAGACACATGCGGACCCCACTGCAACAACGAGACAAATGACAGGGGTCTGAGGCTATTGGAGTTTGCCAGATACAACAATCTGGTACTGGCAAACACGCTTGGTCTCCACAAAAAATCCAGACGATGGACATGGCACAGTCCCGGTGGAGAACATCACAACCAGATCGACTACATCATGGTCAAGAAACGCTTCAGATCAAGCATCAACATTGGCAGGACACGCACTTTTCCAGGAGCAGACATTGGAAGTGACCACGATCTCGTAATGATGTCTTTCCGGCTCCATATGAAGAGAGTAAATACAGCAAAGTGCACTAGGCTGAAGTTCGACCTGGACAAACTGCAAGACCCGGAGGTGGCAACAATATTTCAGGCCACAATTGGAGGGAAATTTGCACCACTGCTTATTTTGGGGGCAGGCGAAGTAGATGTCAACACCAAGACCAATACCTTCAACTCAGCTGTAACAGATGCCGCCACTGAGATCCTTGGCAAGCACCGACCAAAGAAGAAGCCGTGGATCACACCTGAACTTTTGGATCTGTGTGATAAACGAAGAGAGTTAAAAAAAGAAAAAGAACACCTCACAGGGAGCTGATGTCTACCGAAAAATCAACAATGACATCCGAAAAGGCATGCGCACAGCAAAGGAGAACTGGATAGAAGATCAATGCCAGGAAATAGAGAACAATCTGAACAAGAACAACAGCAAGAAGGCCTACCAGACTGTGAAGCGGCTGACAAGTGTTAAACAGCCCAAAGACTCCACTATCCAAAGCAAGTCTGGCATTTGCCTTACAGAAGAACAAGAAGTCTTGGACAGATGGACATAGTACTGCTCTGACCTTTACAACCATACACCAAATGGAGACCCATCAGTTCTAGCATGTCCCGAGAGCAGAGAAGAAGAAGAAATCCTCCCAATTTTCCGGGAAGAAGTTGAGGCAGCAGTGCAATCGCTGAAGAAAGGGAAGTCAGCGGGAGTGGACAACATACCAGCGGAACTGCTACAAGCAGGAGGAGAAGCGATGACTGATGCTCTCACCATTATCTGTAACAAGATCTGGCAGAGTGGGGAATGGCCTACACCATGGACCCAGTCGCTTGTCATCACTTTTTTCAAAAAAGGTAACCTTCAGGAGTGTGAAAATTACCGCACCATCAGCCTCATCAGCCATCCCAGCAAGGTCCTCCTGAACATAATACTCAACAGGTTGAAACCACAAGCTGAACAAATCATAGCTGAAGAACAAGCAGGATTCATGGCAGGGCGAAGTACCACTGAACAGATTTTCAACCTCAGAATAATCTGTGAGAAATACCTACAGCACCAACAACATCTATATCATGTGTTCATAGACTTCAAGAAGGCATTTGACCGAGTCTGGCATGCAGCTCTATGGGCAACCATGAAAGTGTACAACATCAGCCCTAAAATTATAGAAGTCATCAAAAGCCTGTATGACAAGGCTACCAGTGCAGTCCTCCATAACAGCGTCATCGGGAATGTCAAAGCCCCCCCCTTACGGTCCTTCGTTTCTCTTACCATAAAGGGGAACTCTGAGCAGTGTATGCAACCATACGTGAACAACGGATGAATAGATAGAGACAAGTATTACGTTGGCAAAATAAAACAACAATTTATTCACATGAACATAACATGGAGTCGTAAATGAATAACTAAAATTTATAAAGGTGATAAAATCAAACGACAGAATGAAATGTTCTTTGTTTTAAATAAATTAAATGGTTCTACACAGTATTCTCGTTCAGTCTCTTTGTTTTCCTTTTCTACTGTTCACTCATTGTTCGCACACAACCTATGCACTGTTTACAAATTTGTTGCTACTACTGTTATAACGATTTCAGTTCACAAGTCCCGTTTTACAAATACATAACACACTCCTGCGATCAAACCTTTGCAATACGAAATTGCATAATAACAAAAACGTCCGAAGACACTAGAGCATGAACTCGCTCAACGCAGGAGTGAAATGTATATATGTCCCGGGAACACAGTAGGCAAATAAACTAAAAATTGTCAATGCACTAGATGTAATCGATAAGTGCATACACCTCGAATGTCACTGGGACTGTAGCTGCTACGATTAGATGCATCCGCCGTGGTCATCCAATATTTCAAAGTCTGTGGTGAAGAAGCGAAGGCAAAAAGTTCACTGGCAAAAAGTCTATTATAATACAATCGGTGAAAAGTGATGGTAAAACCAAAAACAAAGTCGAAGTTAAAGTTGAAGTTGAAGGTAAAATTGAAGTTGAAGATGAAACCAAAGGCAAAAAGCGAAGGGTACACTGCAACATAACCCATACAAAATCTTCTAAGAATTTGAGTAACAATTTATACATGCTTCCTGATGCAATTGAAAACTCAACCATTTTCCTTAATAATAATAATCGCTAACTCTTGTATTGTAACAATCACAAATGTAAATCTAACGCATGTATGAATGAATGACTGCAACCTTGAATGTGTTGTATGCTTGGAAGAATAATGATTGTAAAAAATATGGTATCACTTATTCGAGTATAATACTTCCCCATAATATTTTAGCCCCACAACATAATGATAACCAACAATGACACGACAAAATACGGACCACAGAAATAAATGACAACAAAGAGACACCCGACTAGCCAGTGAAAACACCCAAGTCCACACTTACTCAACTACCCGTGGATACGGTGATGCGGCTAAGGTCGGATACGTCTCTTCATCCGCAGCATTCCTTTTGGTACAGGTAGGTCAACGGTCAGGTCTACTAGTCGTCTCGATCTTCATTGACTAAAACAAACAGTCGAACTTGCACCAGTTTCAAGGTCGAACTCTTTCTCCCTCATCGTTCTCAAACGACTTCTGGTGAAAACTCAAGTTCTTGTCGTAGGGCACCGCTACGTGAGGATATCACGTACGTATTTCCTTAAGCGTACAGTTGACGGATAAAGGATTAGCAGGGACGAAAAACGATTCAACACACTGCTCCTAGATTCACTGTTCCTGAGACCTCCATGTAACGACAAAAAACCTGTCTTCTTTCTCTTTCGTCATTTCCTCTTTTCTACGACAATAAGTTACGTCACACTTTTCATTTACTTTTGTCCCGGCTTATTCAAAGGCACACAAAACGATGATTCATAGGCACTTGCGAGAAGACCACCTATCTACAAACAACAATATAAAGTTCAAACTGAGTGTGGGTCGTGACATACCCCCCCCTCAAGACAAAACCTTGGTTTTGTTCAAACTCAAAGTTCACGACTTACACGTTTCTGCTCAAAAAGTCTGCAGTGACGTTTTCCTTTCCAGGAATACTTTCAATAACCAGTGGAAACGACTGCATCAACAGCGCCCATCTCATCAACCTGCTGCTGGTAGTTTTCGATTTCTGAAGGTATTTCAGCGGTTGGTGATCAGTTTGTACGATGACTGTCCGATCGTACACATATTGCTGAAATCGTTGAAGTCCCCAAATCAACGCTAAACATTCCTTCTCAATCGTTGAGTAGTTCTTTTCTGCGGCAACTAACTTCCGGCTGACACAAGCCACTGGTTGGAGTCCGTGACCCTGATCTTGGCATAGTACTGCTCCAATACCTGTGTCTGACGCGTCTGTTTGCAAAACAAACGGTTTTTCGCCATCTGGCAGACAACATACAGGACTAGAGCACAGCCTTTCTTTCAAAGTGTTGAAAGCTCTTTCGCATGCTTCCGTCCATGCGACTGGTCCTGTTTTTCCTCCCTTCGTCAGATCGGATAGAGGTGCGGCTATGGCTGCAAAGTTTGGTACAAACCTCCTGTAGTAGCTCGCTAACCCCAAAAACGACCTCACTTGTTTCTTTGTAGTTGGTTGTGACGTTTCTCCGATGCGATCCATTTTCTGACGGTCTGGTTGAATCTTACCTCGCCCTACCATGTGTCCCAGATACTCCAAACTCTGAAATCCTAGGAAACATTTTGACGGTCTTGCAGCTAACTGCACTTCGCGGAGTCTCTGACACAACGCTCTTAGACATTCCAAATGCCTTTCTTTTGTTTGTGTAGCTATCATCAAATCATCCATGAAGTTGTCTATTTCAGGCATGTGAAGGGGTGCCAATAACTTCCGCATCATTCGGGAAAATATAGCTCCGGCAGTCTTCAATCCAAAAGGCATCACGCACCACTGGAACTGACCTTCAGGAGTGGTGAACGCTGTCTTTTCTTTGTCCTCTTTTTTCATTGGGATTTGCCAATACCCTTTTGACAAATCTATTTTGCTCAGGTATTTCGCTTTTGCGAGCTTCGCGAACAAAAAATCGATATCAGGTAGAGGCTCAGCGTCGAAGACGATGTTACGATTCATTTTGCGAAAATCAACGCAAAATCGTATTTGTCCATCTTTTTTTTTCACTAGCACAATCGGTGAGCTATACGGTGACGTTGCTCTCTCAATGACCCGTAATTTCATCATCGTTTCTACTTCATCCTTCACCACCTGCATTTGCGAATGAGGTAAAGGGTATTGTTTGTACGGACTGGCTCTTCATTGATCATCTTTATCTCGCACGTATCCAAGGTGCATCGTAAAGGGAAATCAGTGAAAATGTCTGCATAGTCTGACACTATGTTTAGGATGTCCTCATGAATTTCTGGACATTCTGGGTCAACGTGTACATCTTTCGGACCCTCGGTCGCCACTAACGGACACGTTGGAATGTCGTTGCCCACTTGTTCTTCTTTCCATTGATCGTCTTCTGTCACTACTGCATCGACTGTCACTCTCTCTCTGCATTCTTTCAGCAGATTGACGTGGAAGAGTTTAGTTTTCCGTCCTACTGATATGCGATAATCGCATTCGCCAACTTTTTCTATGACTTCATAGGGTCCTTGCCAAGCCATTTGGAGTTTATTATGTTTAATGGGTAGCAACAGCAACACTCTGTCGCCTGCTTTGAAGACCCTGGGTTTCGCTTTTCGGTCAAAGTAGTGTTTCTGGCGCTCTGCAACTCCTTTCATATGTTCTTTTGCTATCTGGCACGTCTCCTCGATGCGATTGCGTAGATCGACTACGTATTCACTGCTTACTTTCACTTCTTCAGCAGCAATCTCCTTCGACCATAGCTCTCTCAACACGGTCATCGGTCCTCTGACTGTTTTTCCGTATAGTAGCTCAAACGGTGAAAATCCAGTAGCCTCTTGAGGTACCTCTCGGTAGGCGAAAAGAAGAGCTGGTATGTACCGGTCCCACATCCGTGGCTGTTCTGTAGTCAGTTTTCTCAGCATGGTCATCAGAGTGCCGTTAAACCGCTCAACCAGCCCGTTACACTGAGGGTGGTAGGGTGTGGTGGCTTTTCCATGGATGGCCAACAATCTGTTCATTTCATCCATGACTGCTGACATGAACTGCGTCCCCCTGTCGGTTAGTATTTCACGAGGGATGCCTACCCTCGACCATATGGTCCACAGAGCCTCTGCTACTTTTTCAGTGTCAATTCTTTTCAACGGAACTGCTTCTGGGTATCGTGTAGCGTAGTCGACAACTACCAAAATGTATTGGTTACCTTGTTCCGACTTTGGTGCAATCGGACCTACAATGTCGATAGCCACTCTTTGGAATGGTTCGTCCATCAAAGGCATCTTTTGTAGGGGTACCTTGCTGACTCGACCCCTTGGTGTCACTCTCTGGCATTCAATGCATGATGCACAGTACCTGCGAACGTCTGCGCACATACCTGGCCAGAAAAACGTATTCCATATACGTTCGCGAGTTCGTTTTCCTCCTAGGTGTCCTGCCATGGGAGGATCATGAGCTAGCCTCATGACTTCTTTTCGTAGTTTCTTGGGAACTACTAGCTGCGATGTCTCCACTCCTCGCAACTGATGCAACCTGTATAGTAACCCTTTCTTTCGCGTGAATTTTACTGTAGCATTTCCTGACTTCAGTTCGCTCTGGGCATCAGCCAACGCTCGAACTTTTTTAAGACTATCGTCTTCTTCTTGCAATGCAGCCAACTCTGTCGGTGTGACTTCCACTCCTAGAGTTTTCGATACCTGCAAAGGTACTGTCGCTCGTTTTTCACGTTCTATTTGTCCTCTTGTTTCGACTGCTGCTGCCACGGCACATTCACTACCATCAATGGTAACTGGGCTTCGGTAACCAGATGAAAATGTAATCCAGTTACCCAGAAGAATGTCAGGTCCCATGTGGTCAAGGACGAACAGTTCAACAGTCCCTGTCACAAAGCCTGATTCAAGTTTCACCCATGCTGTAGGGTACCTTCCTGTTTTTGTCTGGTCTGCTAAGTACACTTCAACACTCCTCCCTGTATAATCTTCAGGTTTGACCCATTTTGAAGCAACTGCTCCCATCTCTGCTCCAGTATCACGCATGATGCGTACTGTATTTTCGTTGATCCGACCCTCACTCCACGGGTTATAGGGTTTAATAGATCGGACGTCTATTGGCGGAGTATAGATCGGTAGGGTGTCGGTCGCAATTGTAACTTGACTGACTGCATGCGTTTTCATGCATTGCCTGGCGAAGTGCCCCTTACCCCCACACTTATAACACTCGTCTGAATTCCTCCTGTCTCTTTCATCTCTACCGACAACTGGTCTCCTAATAGGTTCCCTCAATCTCGTTTGTGACTCGTTCGGTCTACGCTCGGGTTGACTGCTCGGTGTTCGTGGACTCGCTCTTTGGAAAACAGGTCCTCGGGATACGGCTCGTTTTACGTCCAAATGCAGTTGAGCATATTCGGCTGCTTGTGCGGCGTCTGTCGGCAATCGTTCACGCACGAACATCTCGAGCTCAGGATTCATTACTGAATATATCTGTTCAGCCAAAAACATGTCTAACACAGACTTCGCGTCATCGATGTCTTTGTCTGCCAAGGAAAACCATCTTTCTACAGATGTCTGCAACCGGATGAGAAATTGCGGAAAAGTTTCATTTTGTTCTTTCTTGGTCTCTCGGAACTGTCGGCGATACCATTCTGCATCGCGGCGAAAACGACGTAACAGCGCGTTGCGTACTTCTTCAAAATCTTGAGCCTGTTCGGGTGTCAGACGCAAATACGTATCGCGCGCTTCTCCTGACAATAGTGGAGACAACCTTGCTGCCCAGCAATCTCTATTCCATCCTTGTGATTCAGCTATGAGTTCAAAATGACGCAGATAAGCTTCGATGTCTTCTCTACCATCGAAAGGGTGAATTTTCAGTCGGTAACCATCATGATGTTCTCTACGAGTTGAACGGTCAGCGAAAACTTCGCGTTCTTCTCTGATCATCTCCATCTGCATTTTCATCCGTTCTTTCTCTGCCTCCATTCTGATTTCTAATGATCTTCGTTCTTCTTCTTTGTCTTCCTCGCGTCGGCGACGTTCTTCTTCTTTTTCTTCTTCGCGTCGGCGACGTTCTTCTTCTTTTTCCTCTTCGCGTCGGCGACGTTCTTCTTCTTTTTCCTTTCGCTCTTCTTCCATTTTCCTCTCCATTAGACGTCTGTCTTCTTCTATTTTTCTTTCCATTAGCCGTCTGTCTTCTTCGCGCTCTCTTCGCTCTTCTTCGCGCTCTCTTCGCTCTTCTTCTATTTTTCTTCGCTCTTCTTCCATTTTCCTCTCCACTAAACGTCTGTCTTCTTCTCGCTCTCTTCGTTCTTCTTCCTTTTGGATGCCATCCACGACAAATCTCGCTAGCGCCTCTTCTCGCAGGCCTAGGCTCATACCTAATTCTCTATACTTCACGGATACGTCAATCATTTCGGACGTCTCTTGGTTCCTTGACGGTTCTACGGCTACCGCCATGCGAGGGAAACCTAAGACAGACGTACTCAGAGTCTCTTCTCTCGTCAAACTGGACATGGTCGCTTCTCCCGATGCTCCCAGTACAATATCGGCTGAGTCGCTGCTAGGGGTGATCGATGTCCCTTCCCCACCAATCGTTTTCTTGGCTCCAACACGTTTTGTACCTTTCCGGGTGGCGGACATTTTGCTAGCCGACCACCTTTTCTTGTATAATTGGTAAACAACTAATCTATTTACCAACTATATATCTCAGAGTTCAAATAACTCAACAGTTATACCACGGTTTGGCTCAGATGACACTAAGTTGTATTATAGTAAAGTGTGGGCTTGGTTGCTTACCTTATTACTGTCGGGTGCTCTAAGTGCGCCACGCGATTCAAAACGCTCCAGCACCCGCCAACCACCCACGTCACTTACTCTGATTGTATGGTATAACACAACAATGTCAACGTAATTCTATCTCCTCCATTCATCCGTTCGATCCCACCGCTGCCACCAAATATGTCAAAGCCCCCCCCTTACGGTCCTTCGTTTCTCTTACCATAAAGGGGAACTCTGAGCAGTGTATGCAACCATACGTGAACAACGGATGAATAGATAGAGACAAGTATTACGTTGGCAAAATAAAACAACAATTTATTCACATGAACATAACATGGAGTCGTAAATGAATAACTAAAATTTATAAAGGTGATAAAATCAAACGACAGAATGAAATGTTCTTTGTTTTAAATAAATTAAATGGTTCTACACAGTATTCTCGTTCAGTCTCTTTGTTTTCCTTTTCTACTGTTCACTCATTGTTCGCACACAACCTATGCACTGTTTACAAATTTGTTGCTACTACTGTTATAACGATTTCAGTTCACAAGTCCCGTTTTACAAATACATAACACACTCCTGCGATCAAACCTTTGCAATACGAAATTGCATAATAACAAAAACGTCCCGAAGACACTAGAGCATGAACTCGCTCAACGCAGGAGTGAAATGTATATATGTCCCGGGAACACAGTAGGCAAATAAACTAAAAATTGTCAATGCACTAGATGTAATCGATAAGTGCATACACCTCGAATGTCACTGGGACTGTAGCTGCTACGATTAGATGCATCCGCCGTGGTCATCCAATATTTCAAAGTCTGTGGTGAAGAAGCGAAGGCAAAAAGTTCACTGGCAAAAAGTCTATTATAATACAATCGGTGAAAAGTGATGGTAAAACCAAAAACAAAGTCGAAGTTAAAGTTGAAGTTGAAGGTAAAATTGAAGTTGAAGATGAAACCAAAGGCAAAAAGCGAAGGGTACACTGCAACATAACCCATACAAAATCTTCTAAGAATTTGAGTAACAATTTATACATGCTTCCTGATGCAATTGAAAACTCAACCATTTTCCTTAATAATAATAATCGCTAACTCTTGTATTGTAACAATCACAAATGTAAATCTAACGCATGTATGAATGAATGACTGCAACCTTGAATGTGTTGTATGCTTGGAAGAATAATGATTGTAAAAAATATGGTATCACTTATTCGAGTATAATACTTCCCCATAATATTTTAGCCCCACAACATAATGATAACCAACAATGACACGACAAAATACGGACCACAGAAATAAATGACAACAAAGAGACACCCGACTAGCCAGTGAAAACACCCAAGTCCACACTTACTCAACTACCCGTGGATACGGTGATGCGGCTAAGGTCGGATACGTCTCTTCATCCGCAGCATTCCTTTTGGTACAGGTAGGTCAACGGTCAGGTCTACTAGTCGTCTCGATCTTCATTGACTAAAACAAACAGTCGAACTTGCACCAGTTTCAAGGTCGAACTCTTTCTCCCTCATCGTTCTCAAACGACTTCTGGTGAAAACTCAAGTTCTTGTCGTAGGGCACCGCTACGTGAGGATATCACGTACGTATTTCCTTAAGCGTACAGTTGACGGATAAAGGATTAGCAGGGACGAAAAACGATTCAACACACTGCTCCTAGATTCACTGTTCCTGAGACCTCCATGTAACGACAAAAAACCTGTCTTCTTTCTCTTTCGTCATTTCCTCTTTTCTACGACAATAAGTTACGTCACACTTTTCATTTACTTTTGTCCCGGCTTATTCAAAGGCACACAAAACGATGATTCATAGGCACTTGCGAGAAGACCACCTATCTACAAACAACAATATAAAGTTCAAACTGAGTGTGGGTCGTGACAGGGAACTGGTTCAGAACAACAATCGGTGTGCGTCAAGGATGCCTACTCTCTCCAACACTCTTCAACATCTTCCTAGAGCGCATCATGTCAGATGCTCTTGCAGATCACGAAGGCACAGTCAGCATAGGGGGCAGAGCAATCTCCAATCTTCGTTTTGCGGATGATATTGATGGATTGGCTGGAGAGGAACAAGAACTTGAACAGCTTGTACAGAGGCTTGACACCACCTCCAGAGCTTATGGAATGGAAATAAGTGCAGAGAAGACCAAAATGATGACCAACAACACCAATGGCATCAACACGGACATCAAAGTACAAAGCCAATCCCTCAACACAGTGCACAGCTTCAAATATTTAGGAGCCATTGTGTCAGACAATGGGTCTGGACAGGAAGTCCTCTCCAGGATCGCACAAACAACTGCTGCCCTGACAAGGTTGAAGCCCAATTGGAAAGACAGAACTATCAGTCTACATTCCAAAGTAAGACTGCTGCGCTCTCTGGTCATCTCCATCTTCCTATATGCTTGCGAAGCATGGACCCTCACAGCAGATCTCCAAGGAAGAATACAAAGCATGGAGATGAGGTGCTACAGAAGACTTCTGTGCATTTCCTATACCCAACACATCACCAAAAACGAAGTCCGAAAGACCATCACACAAGCCATTGGACAACACGATGACCTGCTCACAGTGGTGGAGAAACGGAAACTCCGATGGTATGGCCACGTCACCAGATCATCAGGCCTTGCAAAGACCATTCTGCAAGGCACAGTGCAAGGAGGTAGAAGAAGGGGGAGACCGAAAAAGAGGTGGGAGGACAACATTCGAGAATGGACTGGTTTGACACTGAGCGAAGCCATGAGGGCTACTGAGGACAGAGAAAGATGGAGTATGCTGGTTAAACGATCATCTGTGGTGCCCCTACTACCTTCGGGTTATGGGACAGGATAGGATAGGATAGGATAGAGCATGCATTCTTAATGTGGTCTGGGAAATGGAGCGTTAAGTCATATGAGCTTTCTACAAAAGTCTCTACGAGGATTGCAATATCAAAAGATCCTATAAAATTCTTACAATCAACATCACTAATTTTACTATGTAGACCTTCGATGTTCCAGGAAAGCAAGGACAATGTGACTTTCTCGTCTGTGCTCTCTCCGTCGTTAGCGTCTGCATTGTTATCCACTGTGCTATGTCTTACTGTGCTACTGCCGACACCGCCTGACAGAGGTTTGTTATGATCGGGTGGCCTTTGTTTACCCTCACGTCGTTGGTTTGTGCATTCCCCTGTCACTCGTTTTTTGAAGCTGGTGCTTCATCAGGTTGAGGAGTAGGCTTATTTTTGTGTGTGTGCTGTGTGTGTGAATACATGTTGATGTGACTGCTGGGTTCGTGTTGATCCGCGTGATGAAGATCGCTGGAAGATGCCGACTTCAGCTGCGTTGATGACCATGAGACGTCGTTTCAGGTTGTAGATCTCCGATCACCAGACGCCGAGGGCCGTAGGACGCCGCCGCCAGTGCCGTTACTATCCGCTTCGCCTGCCGCTTCCGTTCTCCGGTGGTCCCTCTGCTTACCAACATTGTTGGTGTTGTTGATGGCGGCACCAGCAGCTACGTCACAATTGCCCCAACGCCAGGTATACCTTGCTTCCTGTTCAGACGTCCAGGCGTGTCCAGTGTGACGATTTCCTGTCGCTCCTCGTCGTATGTGAAGACCCTTTCATCAGTTTGTAGTTTGTCTGCCTTGAGCGTCGCCCTCTTGCCGTCCTTACGGAGTTGTCTGTACATGTGAACAAGGCCTTTACGTCTGTTGTTAACTGCCTTGGGGAGATCCTCTCTGATAGAGATTCTATCGTTCACCTTCAGTTGCTTGGCCTGCGTTAGCACCATTGTGCGCTGTTTCAGAGACTGGAAACGCACCAGAATAGCTTTGCCGGTCCAGTAGGCATACTCAATCGCAATGTCCGTCGTCATGTGTAGCTGGTCTCGCAGAACCTCCGTGATTAGCTGCTCGCACGATGTGCCTACGCGGTTAGCCACGCCAAAGAAGATAAGGTTAGATTTTCTTCTGTCTGTGTCAAGCCATTCAATTTTCGACGTCAACTCCTGCACCTTCTCCTTGAGTGTCGATGTATCTTCTTCCACCCTTTCCTGCTTGCTGGCCAGCTCATCCACGTCAAGATGTAGCACTTCCTGTTCTCCACTCAACTGACAAAGCTTGTCGCCAATAGTGCTCTCTATGCTGCCGAGTTTCTCATTCATGCTGTGTGCAAGCTGTCGCTGTCCCGCCTCCAGTCGCTGTATCACCTCCGTCAAAGACTGCACTGACTCCGACAGTCCGTTTATCACCTGAGCCGTCTCCATCGTCTCTAATCCTGGTTGCTGTTCTGAACCTTCTTTGTGCTTCGCCTGTCTGAGACACTGTCTTTTTTCAGTTTGCGTTGTCACCGATGCCGATGGTTGTGGTGGGCCGGGATTTGGTTCTACTCCGCCAATTTGCAACATCAACAACAAACAGCTCACCGCCAGCAGAGACGAAATATTTTGTATTTTTAGGCCACGCACTCTTGCTGCAGCTATTTTTGCTTTCCTCGTGAGAATGTTATTAAGTACAGCCACGAACAGCCCAATTCTACATCTGTGTAACTCCAATGAACAGCCCATTGTTGCACGTGATTCAATTATCGATAACTAATTAATATGAGTATCAGTTCAGCAAAGCACTTTTCTTCAATGAAAGTTAATAATTACTGCGTGTGTAAGAGTACTCCAACCAAAGCAACTTGCTGTTTATGCAGTCTAAGTTCAAATGTACTTTTGTTGGTTTTCTTGCACTAACAATTTTTTTTAAATCTGATCTACTGATGGCGTTGTCCATTTCTAACTTGACCACAGACCAGCACAAGCAAACAACATCACCAACACAATAAACTGCAACCACATTATCTTGCTGTTGTTACTGCAGCTGTCCTATTAAAAGAAATGTAGTGATAACGGGAAAAAAACCAATGCAGAAGTTAAAACGAAGTCCAATCCGCAGCTATGTCCAAACAGTTGGTCAGTTCAGACCATTGTAGAAGTGGTTACAAAATTGTATAACCATACCTTTTCATAGACTATACTAAAACCGTCCACAATTGCTGCAGCGATATAGTTTGAAATTTTTCAGTCAGTCCTTTTTCCACAACAGTGCATGGTAACAGTGCTCAGGTTTCCGGGAGCTCCTGCGAGACACGTCTTTACCCTTCGACGGTTGGCAAGCGAAAAGAGAGAGAGAGAGAGAGAGAGAGAGAGAGAGAGAGAGAGAGAGAGAGAGAGAGAGAGAGAGAGAGAGAGAGAGTTTATTGTTTCTAATTATGCGTTTGTTCAGTAAGTTTTTAATTTAATAATAGCCACAATGCCATAATAACAAGAGAGAGAGAGAGAGAGAGAGAGAGAGAGAGAGAGAGAGAGAGAGAGAGAGAGAGAGAGAGAAATTCTGTTGTTTTTAATTATGTGTTTAATAAACATGTTCTCATAATCAACAAATGATATCAGTGGTGTAATAAAAATATCAAGAAAACAACATTTGGTTCGTTCAGTATTTGTGTGAACGATCTGAATAATAAATTATGTGTTTACTGCGTGTACATATCATTAATTAAATGTATTCGTATGCATAAAGCAGTCGTCAGTAAATAGATCTAAAATCTGCAGAAAATTTCAGTAAATAAGTCTATTTACTGGTCATTTTAGTAAATAAGCTTATTCCCTGATCGAAACAGGAAATAAGCTTATTTACTTTTTTTTTTTTTTTTTTTTTGGCATTATTGTTACTATTACCATCATCAAGCATTATTATCACACATTCACTAGCACAAAAACAATTGTAACTGCATTACTATTACTATTACCATCATCAAGCATTATCATCACACATTCACTAGCACAAAAACAATTGTAACTGCATTACTATTACTATTACCATCATCAAGCATTATCATCACACATTCACTAGCACAAAAACAATTGTAACTGCAATATTATTACTATTACCATCATCAAGCATTATCATCACACATTCACTAGCACAAAAACAATTGTAACTGCATTATTGTTACTATTACCATCATCAAGCATTATCATCACACATTCACTAGCACAAAAACAATTGTAACTGCATTACTATTACTATTACCATCATCAAGCATTATCATCACACATTCACTAGCACAAAATCAATTGCAACTGCATTACTAGTACTATTGCCATCATCAAGCATTTTAAAAAAAAAAAATAATTATATTCTGTATCACCTATCACATCTACGTCAAATGCAAACCAGCTTTTGTTAAAGACAAAACATATAGCATAATGTTGATATTAAATTGGGGTGTGTAACAATTTGCATAGGGATAATAAGGCATGTTCAGAGACAGTTGTATCAATTGACTAATCCAATCGTACTGGTCGCACCCTCCCACCCTGCCATCCTTACAAAACTCAAGATACAAGACCTTAAGGCGAAATCGAAAAAAAGCAAGGGCAGCTGTAGGAAAGTGCGATCAGCGATTGTGTGTATGTAACACTATCTGTGTGGGTTTCGTTGGTATAGACTTTGTGTTTGTGTGTGTTTGTATGTTTGTGTGTGTGTAAGTATGTGTGTGTGTGTTTGTAGTTGAGGTCAACCCTCAGCCGTCCCCCGCGGGGATGTCTTTATTGTAAAGTGACTGGCCGTTGGAGGGCATTCAATTTTCCCACTGGGGTTGTTTCAGCAGATCTTTTATGCGGATCGGGGGTTGTCCGGTCCTGATTTGGCTCGGAAGAGTCCGCTGGACCTGGAAAGCAACAATAAATCAATTCCCTGATCGAAACAGGAAATAAGCTTATTTACTAAAATGACCAGTAAATATAGACTTATTTACTGATCTGACTTATTTACTGTAATATATATATATATATAATATATATATATATAGAGAGAGAGAGAGAGAGAGAGAGAGAGAGAGAGAGAGAGAGAGAGAGAGAGAGAGAGAGAGAGAGAGAGAGAGGATGGTCAGTGGCGCAGTGGAAACTCGCCAGCTACAGCTATCAATGCGAGACGTCCGGTGTTTGAATCCTAGGTGGAAACCGATAATTGTCTGAAGTTTTCTGATTGCCTTCTTTCGGATCAGAGTATAAACCGAGGCCCAGTCTGAGTACGCATGCATAAAATCAAGCTTGGACTTAAAAGATCCCGACGCTGATGTCTGTGTCACTGTCGGGTCAGTGCTGGTTACAATAATATACCCAACACACATAGAAATAATGTACATGTCAGAAGAAAAAAGTCTCTCAGTGGTGCAGTTAACAAACCAGGTGTGACCAGCCCTGGTTCACCACCACAGGGACGCAGTAAAAAAAAAATTAATAAGAAACACACACAAAAATAGAAAGATGAACTAGTTATGTTCCAGATGAAGATAAACAAGAAAAAGTTATACAATACACAATTCACAAACAAATAATTTTATTTATTTTTTCTGCTGTTGCTGAACTGATATGGATCTTTTAATTTATTTAATTATTATAAATATTACTATAACTCTCATTTTCATTATACTACATGTTATTTTACTATTTATTGACTAAAATGATAATAATAATAATAATAATAATTATTATTATTATTATTATTATTATTATTATTATTATTATTATTATTATTATTAATAATAATAATAATAATAATAATAATAATAATAAGAAGAAGAAGAAGAAGAAGAAGAAGAAGAAGAAGAAGAATATTAGTAGTAGTAGTATTAGTAGTGGTAGTAATAGTAGTAGTAGTAGTAGTAGTAGTAGTAGTAGTAGTAGTAGTAGTAGTAGTAGTAGTATTTTTTTTAAATTAATATTATTATTTTTATTATTGTCGTTTTTACACTGTTTATATTTTTCACATTTTCATTTGACATGTGTACTGTTATAATAACTAATACTGTAATAGCCTAAATACTAAATCTTGATCTACCGCCTTAGCTAACCTTAACAATACATCATATCATCACACACAAAAACAACAAATAAACAAACACAACAAAACAAATCTTGCTTCTTTTGGGAATGTGAAAAACAAAAGCCCCGTTTCCTTCCATCGTGCATTGGTGCAAAACATCGCCGAACAGGCAGTTTCGCCAGGTTTTCTACTTGCCATTTTGATTGTTATTCCTCTACGCCCTAAGGGACAGTACTCTATATCCGGGATCGCTCATAAGCCTCAAATAAACAGTCTTATTGTTCTACCGTCATTGATGGAGATGAGGTGCTACATAAGATTTCTGGGCATTTCCTATTCCCAGACAAAGTCTGACAGACCATCACACAATGACATGCTCACAGTGGTGAAGAAACCGAAACTCCGATGGTATGACCACGTCACAAGATCATCAGTCCTTGCAAAGACCATCCTGCAAGGCACAGTGGAAGGAGGTAGAAGAAGAGGGAGACAGGTAAAGAGATTTGAGGACAATACAGCCGATAATGGACTAGTTTGACACTGAGCGAAACCATGAGGGTTGACGAGGACAGAGAAAGATGGATATGCTGGTTAAACGATTATCTGTGTTGCCCCAACGACCTTCGAGTTATGGGATAGGATAGGATAGGAATAGTTAACATGAAAATGAATGCCCATAAAGAAATAAATGAAACTGTGGTATTAAAATGCAAATTAATATGGACTTTGATCTTTCTATGCTCTTGACCTTGAGATGACCTTGACCTCCTGTTCCAAAAACACCTATTGACGATCAAATATTTACAGCAAAAGTTGTATTATGTTAAAAGACTGACCTTTGGATGACCTTGACCTCCAGTGACCTTAACCTTGGGATAATCTTGACCTTCACAAGACATCTCATGCTCATGAATGGTCAATGTTGTTGCATGCTATGTGTTAAATAAGAGCCATTCTACTGTACGATTAGCTATTTTGTATATGTTTTTGCAAGGCCTAAAATGACCTTGACCTTCAAGATCAACTCAAAAATGGAACATATATGAAAGATCAATCTACCCTCTCTACAGAAAACAAGATTGGACTTTATATCTCTCATAGTTTAGAGTCAAGGTCACTTCAAAATACCTATACTAACCGACGTTAGACAGCTCCAGTGACCTTGACCTTGGAGTGAGGTTGACCAAATTTGCATATAATATGTGTGTCATTGATATCTATCATGCTTCAAAGAATCATAACTTCAATATTAATAACTTAGAAAAAAGTTAAATTTTGTGAAAATTGTTATTTTTGTAACCAACATTTGTTGACCCTGTGACCTTGACCTTGAAGTGAAGTTATTCATTTACTGATCATTTATGAGGTCACATGGGTATACACCATTTTACCAAGTTTGGTTGTCCAAATTTAGGCTCCAAAAAGCAGAATCATGTATGGAACCCAAAGTACTAGTTTGGTCGTTCGTGTGTGTCTGAAGGAACCCACTTGTACAAAAAGAAACCCACTTGTTCAAAGTCAACCACATCAAAGTTTGTTTATTAAATTAATTTTAAATTTTTACTGATATTGGAATCATGTACAGTCAAACTAAGCTGTATGCTGAGTTTTGAAGTCCTCACTAGTTTACACCATGTGGAACCCAGTTGACATCATTTTGGAAAGAAACCCAGTTGGAGGCTTTGAACGTGTATGTGTGTGTGTGTGTGTGTGAGGGTTTTATAATTTCCAAGTTAAAGTTAAAGGTTCTTTACTAAATTAATTTGTTAAGGGACAGATTGGAAGATTAGACTGTCATTACTCTAAAATTTGTATCCCTAATTTAAAAAAGCTTTAAAAAAATGTCAAAATTTAATCTCTCTCATTCTATCAGACACTCTCAATCTTTGCAGAGATTCAAAACTAATCTTAAGACACATCTGTTCCCTCAGTAACGTAAATCTCCCATCCGTCTCCATTCAGCTAATAATTATCCCTGCTTGTGTGTATGTGCGTGTGAGAGAGATAAAAGAAAGTGAGAGGGAGAGAGAGAAGAGAGAGAGAGAGAACGAAACAAAGAGGGTCTTCATCCCTGACTAGAGTATGTTTGTGTGATTGATAAATCACTGTTGCAGAAATCTTCTTGAAGGATATAGTAGTAATCAGTGTTGTTGTGGTAAATACATTCATGGAGGGCGGGAGAATGAGAGAGAGACAGAGAGAGAGAGAGAGAGACGCATAGAGTTGCTTATCTCACGTCCAGGTAGGGGCGCCAGTGATCAAAGATGCCTCAGAAGCATCAGGGTAGTCATATGTGGATCAGATAATTATCTGACACCTGCGTGTTTTGTGGCAATTGCAATGTTGCGGTTAATGTTATTTTGTACAGGTCGATGTTATTTATCCTGCCTTGACTGGGTCAACCTGAAAGAGAGTGGGGATCGGTACAACTATTGGGTGTGTGGCTACCAAACCTTCTTACCCCTACATGTTCATGGTCCTGCCGAAGTGTTCGTCTGGCTCCACAGTGATTACACTGAAAGGGAGATAGGCTTTAAGATGATGTATGCCACGACGTCCAGGTTGGTTTTAGGGTAGTTGTGTAATTTAAGCTATTATACAATACAATAATAATAATTTTAAAATAACTAAATAAAATAAATCATTTGATTTTGTTCAAATAATCACGGAAAATGTACTGTATTTTAAGAAAATACTACAAAAGACGCCTTACCAAAAGAAAAAGTATAGACTATGTATGATGTTTAGAACTTTTTCAACATTCTTATATGTCTGGGACTACTCTGTCAAAACCAAATTGTTGGGTTTGTGTCACGTGGAGAGTTTTGGTGAAGTGACTCCCCTATGTCTTGTTCCAAGAACAAGTTAAGCATAGACAAAGTATTGAAAGATAAGGACAACTCAAAACACAATGAAGTTAAATTTTTCTCCAATTATTATTTACCCTAGTATGCCTTGATAGAAAATTCAACCGAAAAGTGTTTTCCAGTTAAAGCTATACAAAATTCGTGGATATGTTACAATGAGAGAGTTTTTTTTTGTTTTCATCCCCATTCATGCCGATCGGACACAATGTTTTCATCCTTGTTTGGGATCCGAAATACGTTTGCCTTCAGCAATGTTTACAACCACTTAGCTGTATGTAGTGAAGCAAAGTAGTCCATGGTGATGGTGATGGTGAAGAACGTGACGTGACGAAAGCTGCCACATGCAAGTAGAATCGATGCACGTGTCCTGTACGGTACACACTCTCGTCTCGCAGTGCCCCTCCGGATGGTTGAGATGAAGATGATGGAACAATGGCTGGTTAGTGGAGGTGATGGTGATATAGGGGTGGATGGTTGAGATGAAGATGACGGAACAATGGCTGGTTAGTGGAAACGATGGTGATGGATGGTTCAGATGAAGGTTGTGGAAGAATGGTTGGTCAGTGGAGGTGATGGTGATGGAGGGATGGAAGGTTGAGATTGTTATATTTGAGACGCGCACAATAGATCTGATCGTTTTGTTTAGCAAAGCATGCAATACCAGATTATATTTACCTTTGATTTGATTTTGCGTTGTATAATGTTTATAATTTTCATTAATCAATATTATTTAAGAATTTTCTAGAATATTACTTCTTTACTATCGATTGAAGCATCTAGATGGGTCTAGTGATAGCTAAGAGATTCTTCTAACCTAAATGAGGTCATATAACGTAGGACAGGCATAGTTCCGGTGACGAGTTTTATTTTGATTAGGTGTTATTGCGTCATGCTGAAATGTTCGAACATTCTCTCGATTATAGAGAGACTATATTAGTGGTGCACTGTGTCGCCTTGTGAGAAGAAAAAAAATTGATAGTGAAAGATTTGTGATGATTTTTGATCATCTTTGAAGTGATTTTCGGAAAGTGATCTTATATGCAGTTGTTGATGTTTGCTGAATACAGTTGAATAAAATGTTATACGACTCCTTAATTGTTGCTGAGTGAACAGGTTGCGTGATAAACGAATCTGAATTACACTTATCAAGATTCAAGCATCGGGGCTGAATCAACTATTGATAAAAATACCAACCGTGTAACAGACATAAAGGTGGTGGAAGAATGGTTGGTCAGTGGAGGTGATGGCGATGACTGGATGGATGGTTGGTTGAGTTGAAGGTGGTGGAAGAATGTCTGGTCAGAGGAGGTGATGGTGATGGATGGATGGATGGTTGAATCATGCAATTCCAGTATCTGTGGGAGTCCAGATAGTTGCGGTCTGACCTTTCCCTATGCAGTGGATTCCAGGAATCTGCAGGATGTTGAATATCCATAAAGCAGTCCGAATCCCAAAGCTTTCCCTAACTAGGTACATTTTGCACCATCAGATAACACAGTGAATTATTTATTATTGGTAATAAATTACCCTGCGACCAGCACTGCTGTCTCATCTCGCTCTTTGGCTGGAATGCAGTGTAATAAACAAATACACGTTTATTTGCATTATTAATGGTACAAGACAATACAAAATTCTCACCTAAAAAAATTATATAGTTTAAAAATATCCAAATGAACACATGTGGAACTGTCATTCCAAGCCTACTTTATTCTACACTGATACAACTGTCATTTGACACTGACATGGCAATGCTTTTAATGTGCTCTGTTTCATAAACAACTATTTGCTTTTGGTGTTAGAAAATGATAGTTTGCTTTTGAGCCCTACAGTATTTCAGTCACAAGAGTATCTCCTTTAACAGCCCTGACACTCAGTTATTTACGCCTAAACACACAGTTTCTTAGACTCTGTCCTCGACAGACAAGTTCGCCGTGTGTAACAAACATTTTAGTAGTTTTTTTAATATTTGTATTAATGTGTATGGATTGAAATTATTGTGAGTCATGATTTATAGATGCTACTCCCCACCCCCTCTCCACCACAATAAACTACCGCTTTTATGGTTTTTGTATTTTAATCTAATTCCCCCTCCCATTCTATATACATAATATTTTTTTTTAATTTCTTTTTGCATGCTTATGTATTCCACTTTATCCATGTAACCTACACATTTTCATTACAAAAAATGTCAAGAACATCAAGCGAATATGAATACAATGTGTAGCCCAGTTTGCATTCTTATGATTTCAGTATTCCTTAGTCAGAATCAATAGATGTGAATGAAATGGATTTGTGGTGGCAGTGGCCTTGAACTTCAATCAATGTCACAGTTACGTCCTATATAGTGTGTTTCCGAACGTCGAACATTCACTCTTAAGATACAACTACCCATGATACATCTGCTATGTGTGTGAAGGAATGAAGAGCCACGGAAAGTGACTGATAACCTGTACAACTGCTCTGTACCCAACTACGCCGACTTTGAACCCGTGTTCCGTTGCAACAAGAGACAGGAATGCTTCGGAGGAGAAGATGAGGAAGGATGTCCGAAAAAACCAGGACAGTGTGGAAAGGATGCGTTTGAAGAGAACAACAAGTAAGTAGGCCTATTGATTCTCTCTCTCTCTCTCTCTCTCTCTCTCTCTCTCTCTCTCTCTCTCTCTCTCTCTTTTTCTCTCTCTCTCTCTCTCTCTCTCTCTCTCTCTCTTTCTCTCTCTCTCTGACCTTCTCTCCTCTCTCTTTCTCTTCCAGATGTCCTCAGCCGTACTTGGATAACTTGGTTAAATGTATAAATAACTTTTATGGATTTATTTTGATGACTTAAAACATTAATTTGTAGCACACGTATGAAGGGATGATTAGTGAATAACGATAGCTTCTATAACAAGGGAGTACCCTTCTTCCTTATAGACTTCAAGAAAGCGTTTGACCGAGTCTACATGCAGCTCTGTGGGCAACCATGAGAGTGTACTACATATTATCTAAAATTATTGAAGTAATCAAAAGCCTGTATGACAAGGCTACCAATGCAGTCCTCCATAACAGCGCCATCGGAAACTGGTTCAGATGCCCTTGCAGATCACGACGGCACAGTCAGCATAGGGGGTAGAGCAATCTCCAAGCTCCGTTTTGCGGATGGCATTGATGAATTGGCTGGAGAGGAACAAGAACTTGAACAGCTGGTACAGAAGTTTGGCACCACCTTTAAAACCTATGGAATAGGAATAAGTGCTGAGAGGACCAAACTGATGACCAACAATACCAAAGGAGGAAGATGGTGTGTTGTTTTATTAACGTCTTATTCATCGAGATGATAAGACGTACATGTGTATGTGTATCAGTTTATAGTCCCCTCTCTTCCCGATTAGGATTTTCAGAGAGGAGACTTACCTTAAGACGTACACACGCATTCACACACATTTACACCAGATACATACATACATTCATGCATATAAAATACATCATTATATAAACCGAGCAACTATAGAATCAACAAAACCTTTTGCTAATCTAAAGCTTACATCAAAGTTTATGTTATCGATGGAATCGATAATAGAAACATCAGTTGGCAAAAATGGACGCATGAGAAAGATAAAAGATGGAGTACGCTGGTTAAACGATCATCTGTGGTGCCCCAACAACCTTTGATTTAGGGAATAGGATAGGATAGGATCACCAACCCGACAGACACTAAAGTGAAGGAATGTTTACTCCGGGCGCCTATGGCTGGGCGGTACAGACAGGTCGCTATGGAGGTCTGTCGTTTGTGTACTTTTCCGGAGGTCACGTGATACGCAGGAACGGTCGCTGAGGGCAAAAAGGACGCGTGCGATGATGTGACGAAGAGGTACAAGTAGCCAACAGTTTCAGAGTTCCCTAATTTTTACAATAATAATGGCCAGTTCTTCTGGTCAGACAAGTAGTCGGTACACTGACACTTTAGATAGCGTTGCAAGATCTCGCTATGAGATGAAGCTACAGTCTTTGAATGGCGTAGATCCTTATGAAAACACAGACTGGTCAACTGATTCTTCTTTATTTTCACCGATTCAGCAAGATGACATCAGTGAATATTTGGTGCACAAAACGTCCTTTTACACACGAAAGAAGTTTAAGGCTTTTAAGCAAATGCAGGCTCACAACCAGCTGACATCAGGGTGGGTGAAGGCTCCAATGTGCCACAAACCAATCGGTTCTGACAACACGATCATTACAGCAGAGGTAAGCAATTCAATCCACCATGATCAAGTCAAGATGATGAATGCAAAGAGAAAGACTTAGGCCAAGAAATATATTTTTTTCGTTTTAATTTAAACCTAGTTTAGTACTTTATTTTAGTTGTTCGTGTAAAATGACTAAAAGCCAAAAAGGTGAAAGGATACAGCAATTTTGATGATTTAAACTGGTCTACATTCTTTACTAACACTTTATTAACTACAACAAGAAAATTCTGATGGCAAAATATTTGTTCATTCAGCATTGTGCTACAAAATTGCGAAAGCATTGTTTTTCTAATAGAATTGTTAACCATTTGAATAACCTACATTTATCACTAAAAAATTCAGTTTAAAAATCAGTTATAGAGTATCCCAAATTTTATAGACCTTTTTAATTTTTTTGATGAATAAAATTAGTAGGCAAAATTTATGGCACATGCAACGCACTTAAAATGTATTAATAAAAAGAGAGGGCATATTTCAAAGGCTTCACGGCCTTTTTTTTTCTTCAGTAAAAGCTGCTACTAGTACTAGTACTACTACTACTACTGAAAACTTTTAAGACTTTATTGTGTAAAAATGAATGTGATAAAACAGGCTGCTGCTTTTGACAATACATATTCATCAGTCCATGTAATAAATAATAATAATAATAATAATAATAATAATAATAATAATAATAATAATAATAATAATAATAATAAAAATAATATAATGTAAATATTAATTGTCTTAGATAATATTGTAGAAAACGAGCGTTGATTAAGTTCTGATCACTTGAGATCAGATATGAGATTTCTTTGGCGTAGCCTACATTATAATTTTAAATTAAAGCAGCTTTCTTTAAACGTTTTTGCATACATTATTTCATTATGTGATAAATGATTCATAATTAAGGTGTTTGAAATAAAGTGAGAATGTTGACCCAGCAGTCACTTTCTCGGACAACTACTCTACTACTAAAACTGTTATTTATACAGAAAAAGCAGCATTTCATATCATATTCAGTACCCCAACAAGAAAAGGAAGTTCTTTTTCCGGAAATGAAACTATTGAAAGTAAATTAACAGTGCTTTGTCATAATAACTTACAGCCGCAGAGGCTATAACAAGTGATTGCTGACCTTTAAAATTAAATACACTGCAAATACTAATTTTATTTTGCAGGTTTTTAATTTTTTTAGTTTTGATTTTTAAAACGTACTATTGGACTTTTATTCAATTATTGGTGTTAATACTTATTGGTTGTATCTGATGTAGTGATGTTGCATACAGAATATCAATTTTCTAATTTAGAATAATGTTTATAACCTTATTCTAGCCATTTTTTCAACGTTTATTAAGTCTTGATTTTATCAATCACTGTTTATATGTGTGCCTGTTTTCAAATTAAAACTTTGCACTGTTTTGATTTGTTTTAACATAATAAAATTATCTGTTGCACTTGCAGGTATTCCATTCCCAGAGCCTGGCAGAGAAACCTCTTAAACCATGGGTAGCGGCTGAAGCTGACGGCAATGTTGTAACAGCTCACTGCAACTGCATGGCAGGTCTAGCAGAGTCATGCACTCACATTGCTGCATTAATGTTTGCAGTAGATGCATACGTGAGGCTCAGAGACAGCAAGACACCAACACAAGTTCCAGCTGCCTGGGTAGTCCCACCATCTAAAAATGTTGTCTACAGTGAGGCATGTAATATTGATTTCTCATCTGCCATGACAAAAAAGCGACAGTTAGATGAGTCTATCCAAGGTAGCAGTTTCCAAGGTAGATCAAAAAGGAAGCTGAAACAAGTCTCACATGCTAACCAAGATGACATCATGAAGCTGTATGAAGCTGTCCAGTTTTCACAAGCTGGCATAAAACCTGCAGTTTTGTCAGTGATCCCCAATTTTGCTGAAGATTACTGTTCAACAGAAGCTGTCACCAAACTTCCTCAGTGTCTTGGAGATTTGGCAGATGCAGAAGAAACAACAAAGCTAACGAATTTCCAAAAAATACTGGAATATTGCAGCCAGGTAGACATTAGTGTCTCAAAAGAACAGGCTGTTTTATCTGAAAGAATGACTCGAGGACAGGCAAAATCAAAACTATGGCAGAGACTCAGAACAGGCAGAGTGACAGCATCAAAGGCCCATCAAGTTGCTCACACAAATCCTGCACAGCCATCATTAAGCCTTTTCAGGGATATCTGCCAAACACATCCAGGCAAGGAAACCCATGAAATGAGGTGGGGAAAAGACAATGAAAAAAAAGCACTTGACGCATACAGATTAAAAATCCTTGAGCTGCACTCTGATTTCAAACTAGAAGAGTGTGGGCTTTTCATCAGCACTGACCATCCGTTTCTTGGTGCATCACCTGACGGTATGCGTTCCTGCAAATGTCATGGTGTTGGCTGCGTTGAAGTAAAGTGTCCTGCAACCAAAGCTGCAGCAAAAATTGAGGAATGCTTCAACGACCCTAAATTTTGTCTGGAAAAGGATGATACCACCATCCAGCTAAAAAAGAATCATCAGTATTTTACACAGATTCAGACACAGATGTTTGTAACAGAATCAGCATTCTGTGATTTTGTCATCTAGACTCCTAAAGACATGATTGTTCTCACAGTTGATCTAGATACAGAATTTTGGAGTGACATTGTTCCAAAGCTAAAGCATGTTTTCTACAATGCAGTCTTGCCAGAAATGGTTGGGCATGTATTTTCCTCTAAACATCTGCAGCAGATATCTCCATCCAAAGACAACTGCAAACAGGGAGCTGATGGCATGCAGTATTCTAACGTGCAATGGCAAAACAAAGTATCTGCAGTTTTGGGCGAAAATGAGTTATTGATACTGCCGTATAGATGAGGAGGAGGCGCATCTTTTTAAAAAAATCCCGAATAAAAATGTCAAATTTTGACGAAGATATTGCCGTTTTTATTTTAGTATGTTGCTTGTTAAATATTTTTTAAGTACCAGAATAAAATTGCAAAACGAAGTAAGTGAGCAACGCTATAAATAGAACTGATTCAATAGTACTCTCTCAAGTAACTGTTTTCTTCGCTAGCGTGAACAAAACGGCAAAACAACGTATGTCTTTTACCAATCACGCGCCAGCTTTGTTTTTGGTTGACCAATTAAAAAGACCGTTACTACCTGGGCTTGTCAGACAGTCCTGACTTTTAATGAGATGCGATAAACGATGAATAGTGACGGCAAGAAGCAGCCGCACTTTTCAAGTGCTGCAAGTGTTTTCAATAACTTGAAACAAAGGTAAGCCGCAGTTTATTCTCTTTTTTTGTCATTGATTTATAATATTCTTGTATATAGTGTTCAGATAAAGCGGGTATAATTAAAAGAACTGATGTTTAGATTTCCATTGGCATTGCTTTAGACACATGACATTTGCATCAAAAGTTGCATCAGCGTGTAAACAACTCTACCGTGTTTGTATGAATTATTTTCGATTCTATATATTTTTAACATCTTTTTGAATATCGATGTTTGTAGACTATTAGTGTCTAGCACAGCAATGTCAACGTAAAGCCAAGTGTCAATTGTCAATATAATATGCCTATACTTTAGGCCACTAAATAATTGCTCAATGTATTATTTTGTATTGCGATTACAGGCGATGAAAGCTAGGAAAAGCTAGGAATTTACCTTAGTTACCTTCAAAATCTTAGTAGCTAAAAACATTAACCTCCTAGTTTCCTCGTTTTCCTCGTCTAGATCTAGCTTATGAAACGTGTGCCTGGTAATGGTTTTAGAAAGATGCAGCTTAATTGATACTTGATAGGGGTGATGTTGTAGGCTTTTTAAGACTGTTCATCGTTCTATTTAGTTGTTTACTAATATAGGCCTAGTGGCTTATTGCGGCAATGAGTGGCATTATTATTAGGCCTAGATCTATTTTTGGCAATCTGGGTTATAGGTTGGTCTGCCCAGATATTATTATTATTATTATTATTATTATTATTATTATTATTATTATTATTATTATTATTATTATTATTATTATTATTATTATTACAAATTCCAGTTAAGCCCAGGGACATATTTTCTAACGTTAGAAAAAGGTAGTTGTTCCTTACTTTATTTACTTCGTAAAATTAGTGCAGTCGCTTCTGGCTGTAGCCTACATGTATAATGCATTTCAGTTAATGAGACGCACGCAGCGTGCGCTTTGATAACGCTGCGCTATGAAACTCACTTTCTTCGAATGTAAGGAAAATCTACCTGTTTCCTGCACTTAGGAAACACGCTAATGAGAAATGTACTCCTTCTAGAGCTTCTAGATGTAAATAGACAGGTTTACTACTTGAGGAGTCCACTTGCAAACAGGCTAAATCCACTGCGACAGCTTTTGACAAAAATGACATTTTCTGGTTGCCTAGAATACATTTTTAAAAGAGGTGCAATTTTTTATAGTAGTATTTTATATAGTAGTAGAAGTAGTAGTTGTAGTAGTAGTAGTAGAGTGACAGATATTTGGTTCATTGTATGACTGTTCAACAAAACTCAGGGCAATTAATTTCCTTGTGCATTAAAATTGGCACTTGGTTGAATAACATCTGAATTCCTGTATTCCCGTGTAAGATCTGATTCAGGGCATTTTTAATGTAACAAGTGCATTCTCTTTCTCTCTCTCTCTCTCTCTCTCTCTCTCTCTCTCTCTCTCTCTCTCTCCTCCCTACCTCTCTAGCTTGTCTTCTGATACATTTAAAATTTGTTTCAGCAATATCATCCGAGATGCAAGAGATGCTTCTTCACATATATCAGGTCCACCAACAGGAGTCCAACCATCTACTCAGAAAGTTATTCTGAAAGTTATTCCAGAGATGAAGTTCTTCTTTGCCTTGAATCAGATTCAGAGATCAATGCTATTGTTCCTGAAAGCTAACAAAAGAAAATACGATCAAAAGTTGAGAGAAAGAAAAGAGATGCAGATAAACATCCCATCCATAAATCCTACAAATGCAGAAAGAAATGTGATGACTTTTAGAGAAGAATCAAGATCAACAATTCATGGCGAGTACTGGCAGATTGATTACAACGATAGAAAAAGGTTTGTGCAGCAGTGCATTGAGCGAAGATCGCCAACTCGTAGCAGATCTCCAAAGCGAGAAACAGAAAGTAGATCTTTTTCACTGGTGTCAAATGGACAAATAATTAAGTTGTGCAATTTTTTTTTATTGCCACCTTACCTTCATAACAACAATTTGCAAATCATATAGACGTTCGAACGGCTGCTGATGTGGCGAGTGCGTACGAGCAAGCTATCAAGTGGTACTCTGAATCAGCTGACACAATTAACATCTGGGTAGACAATTGTTCAAGCCAGAACAAGAACTTGACTCTCTTCTCGATGCTGGCTGTAAATCGTGACAATATATTGGTCTTTGTTGTTGTTATAGACTATTTTGCTGTGTAAAAGTAATCTGCATATCTGTTCTCTTGATAAGGAAGGATTCATGGTTGTGATATTCAGATACATAATATACATAAATAAATAAATACAGTTTTTTTTGTTATTTCTTTATTGAAGAATATTCCCACAAGAACAAGAAATGAAGTAAAGGGACAAAAAGCAGTATTGTAAATCTATCGATACAGGTTTTTTTTCTTATGATATTAATTTTTCATATTACATACATGTATATTTATGCAGGTCCAAAATATTAGGAAGGTAAACTTTTGTTTTAATGTCGTTGTTAACTTTATTTACAAAATAATTTTATTGAGAACAAAATAAAGTATTTACAGCTTTGAAACCTCCTATGTGAACTGTCTTAATAACGGGCAGATTTGTAAATTGCATTCAATATAAGCGTTAGTAATTAATCTAAAAACAGGCAAAATCAGCTTTGAACACAAAACATTTTGTTTCAAGATATACCATAAACCTGGCATTTCTTTCACCCTTTCTTTTTTTTTATTTTTGAAGTGGAACACCAACATAGATGCACGTTAGTGTGCAGAAGAGAGTAATTTGAAAAAAATAAAACAAACAAACTTGTGTCTTGGTTTTCATTTAATAAAATATTTATTCAAACTAATTTTTGTGTTCAGTAATATACATGTATTAAAAAAAATTCTCCATCTCTGTCTTTCTTTCTCAGAATATATGATTGTTTGTGTGTATGTATGTATGTATGTATGTATGTATGTATGTATGTATGTATGTATGTATGTGTATATATATATCTAACAACATCAACAGCCAAATTGGTATACTTCTTCTACTACTACTACAACTGCTAATATTTTACTACAACCACCAGCACCATCAACAACAGCCAAATTGTTGCTATTATTATTATTATTATTATTATTATTATTATTATTATTATTATTATTATTATTATTATTATTATACTAGACCTCCAGTTTAGAATAAATATTTACCAAAATTAAAAACTTTAATTTCTTAACTTGTCAAAGAGAAACATAATGTACAAGAACGTAGGCTTATTGATTAGAGAAACAGAAATAATACTAATTAAGAAAACAAACTAAAACTGCAGAGCACAACAGCAGGCTGATTAAAAGAACCCAAATCAGAATTCTTCAGTTATGATTATAATATCTTTAAAAAATCATTGCATTCTGAGTATATGTGCAACTTCCTTCTCTAATAAAATTCAGACATAAACAAAAGAAAAAAAAACTAATTGACAGAAGGTTTCCATTAAAGTTTAAATCTAAATATCGAAACTGATTTGCGAAAAAAAAATGTATGTTGTTTTAGAAAGAAAGAAAAGAAAAATCGCTTTTCTGTGGAGATAATAATTAGATCAATTAAGTCGTGTAATCTATATTAAAAAAATTAACTGCATTTGTTTTATTACACATGCACAGGCCTGCATGAATAGGACTATACACAATCATGTAAACTGCGAGTTTGACTGTTATTGAAAAAAGATAATTATTACAGTCAAATAGACTAAATTAGTAAACATTTTTACAAATCGGTGAAATATTAGCCCAAATTATGTATTCGGATGGGAGTATACACCGAGGTCTAGTCTGTGTTGCATACATTCCATCATAACGGACTTTATAGATCCTGACGCTCATGTCCTAGACGGGTGAGTGCCGGTGACAAGAACACACCCAGCCTGCACATAGGTCCTTCTCCCCCATCCCGGGCTGCCCAGGATTGTCTTCAGTTGTCTGGGGCGTTATTACGATGCGCCCGAAGGCTGCAAGTTGGCGCAACGGGCGGCTTGAGTTACATCCTGTATCGGCCAGCGCCTTGAGCAGCTCTTGAGCTGTAAAAGTGCTATATAAGAACGATTATATAATAATAATAAAACATAAATAACAATATTTATGAAATATAACAAGATTTGTTTTACGTTTTAGAACTAAAATTTAACAAGTACAGTTTTTTATTAAAAGAAAAACGAGAGCTGTCAGGCGCCTGTGGTAAGCAGCAATACATTTTCACAATAATCTTGTGTTCGAAAGAACTCACCCACATTTGCCTTTTTTAAAAATAAGCTGAGGAAAGTCAAATAATTTGGTAAAAGAGAGTATAACTCACTCGCTTTTACCGATGTTTAAGCAAGCGTTTCAAGTCAGAAATACAAAGACAAAACAGAGTATTTTATACTTCGTTTTGCCATTTTTTTTAACAAGCCTCCCGTGTTCACAATAAAATGAGATTGAAGTAACTTCAGAAAAAGACGAAATATCTTTCAAACTGCAAATGTGATGTATGTAATATTTTGCATGGAACATTTTTTTGTGATTTTCCGCAGATCTACGTCAAAAAAGGTGCGGGTTATAGCTCAAAATACTGCGGAAACAGAAAAAGTCGATTTTCTCAAAACTTGCTTTTCGCAACATACTTTGTTTTGCCATTGCACGTTAGTATTGCTATTGCAAACGGGGCGAAGATGCTGACAACATGGTTGCATGTAGTGCAGCCTGTCTTGCACAAAAAGTGAACAATTTCTTTATTTTACAATGCCTTCTATTTGACTTTTTTTTAAACTTTGATATTTGTTCTGATTGAATTTAAAATAAAACTACTTGCTTTGTCAGCTTAAGAAAGCACACATCATTTTCAATCAGTTTATCACCAGAGGTACAATAGTTTTAGATTAATTGAAAATAAATAGGTGATGTACTTGTACGCATGGCTCTGAGCGTATCTACAATGCGATTAATCAAGTCTGGTTAAATAACAAAAGGAATCATGATTCAATCATTCTATATCATGGAATATAGGCCATATGTCGTGCAAACAGTATTTTTGTAAATTATTATTTTGGACAATTATATCTGCAGTTATCACATACTTATGTTTAACCAAACAATACACTTTAAAATTGTCCTTTGCTCAAAGAAGGAGAATAGCATAGCTTACAACTTAGTCTTGTACTGTTAAAAAATAAAAATTGAAATTTCTTTGTTGTGTTTTCAACTTTATTATTGTACAGGGGCGTCGCACACGGGGGGGCAGGGGGGGCACCTGCCCCCCCAATAATTTGGCAAAAAAAAAAAAAAGAAAGAGAGAGAGAGAAAGAAGAAAAGAAGAAGAAGAAGAAGAAGAAGAAGAAGAAGAAGAAGAGAGAGAGAAAGAAGAAAAGAAGAAGAAGAAGAAGAAGAAGAAGAAGAAGAAGAAGAAGAAGAAGATTTCAAACGATAGAGGAAGGCAGGAAGAATAAAAATCACCATATTTTTAAACCGTAGTGTAAAGGGCTAACGTACGAAATAATATTACAATAATCTATTAGCATGTGCCTGTGTTTCACAACAAAATATTTCGTGGTGCTAATGCAATCACCGGGCAGCAGAGCTGGCTTTCGCTGTTTGAAAGAAGTGTCATTTCATCACGCAAAGATCAAAATTAACAAAACAATGGAATCGTCTGTTTTCTAGGTTTGTTGATATCAATTATTTACTTTAGTCTGTAAAATGAGTAAGGCAAGGGTGAATGTGCAAGTGTCAATAAATAGTTGAGGTGCGCGATATTTTTTAATTTAGATTTAGTTTGTTGATAGGCATACACGTGCACGTGCTTTGATCGCAAAAGGGGGAAAAAAAGGACCCGTTCGCTTTTCTGGGGACAGATAACGTGGGCTTGACTGCTTTGATTATTACACCACCACCCCCACCCCCCCATTATAGGTTTCACTTGGTTTGTTTGTTTGTTTGTTTTGTTTGTTTATGTGTCCGCGAATACATCTCCGATGTTTGTGGACTGAACTAGCTGGGATTTTGTTCATACTAGTAAGATCATCTGTGATCACCAAGACAAAAGGCACTCAGACAGACAGTATTTTGCTTTAGAGAAACTGCGAGTAATATACGCCCTAGTAAAACAAATTGATCAATTGACTGATTTTCTGAAACTGGTAGTGGAAGTGTTTGGTCATTATATGTATGCAATATGCAAAACGACTTGTGATTTATAGAGAAGACACAATTTCAACCTAGATGATCTTGCGGCAGGTAATTAATGTTCGTGTTTCCTGGTTTTAATCATTATCACATATCGCTAATCATGTATTTGTAGTTTCTGGAAATGAATCTTGTATTTTCAGTAAAGAAGAACATAAATAATTAAATGTTTTTACTCTCAGTCTTTCAGTTGGATGAAGGTACGAGGATATATTACAGGGTGCGTCCCGCTTGTCAGCCCCCCCCCCTCCCCCACCTCCCCGTCGACAGGGTTGCCCCCCCAATATTTTGGACCGTGCGACGCCCCTGTTGTATACATATTTTTCTTTTCATAAATGGTGTTGCTTACCTTTAATTTATCTTAGGTCTATTATAGTTGTAGTAGGTTTGTTTTGTTAATTCGTTACATTTGACAGAAATCTGTGTACAATGCTTGGAATGTGAATATGACTTGAAAATCTTTCGTCAGTTATGTTTTACTTACTACACAACATACGGAAATTAAGCCTCTCATTACACAGACACACAGTTTTCTCTGCTTTTTATTTTGTACATTGCTATTGTCATAGATCAGTCAAATGGAACAACCGATGGACACAGGTTTACTAGTGCACAACACGTTGTCACCACTTTGTCGAGAGTCGTTAAAGATTCGCCTTCTGCAGTAGACAAGAATGTCAAAGGGATTGTTGAATCCAACAAGGCATATTTTTGAACTATGCTGCCAATGACGCGCTCAACATGTATCCTTACATGTGCCATTTTTCTTGTTGACTCGACATCAAAGGCTGACAATTGTTTCTTTCCTTTAGTAAAAGCTGGTATTCTGACCTCAGCACAAGCAAGTCCAACACTTTCATGAATGTTGAACCCACGATCAGCCAATACTAGGTCTCCAACTGACAAATTGTCCCAAAACCCACTGTTCTCCGTCACCCACTTGTCACTTGCTCTTCCTCCCCAACCCTTGGAAATAAATGAAACAACACCCTGAGGCGTAATGCCCAAAAGATATGTAATGGTGTTATGATGCTTGTAAGAAGAAAAGGTTTGCGCTCGTGCTATGAGGCTGGATGGCGTCTCGATAAACACTTCAAAACAATCAATTATAACTGTAACTTTACTGCCAAAATGTTGCTTAAAAGTACTTGACATTGTTCTCTTAATATCCTCCCTAGATGGCCAATGGATACAGGGCAAAAGACGTGCATACATTACATCCAGTGTTCTGAAAAAAATCTTAGATACAGTTGATTGTGATACATGAAACAAATCATTGCTTGTGATACATGAAACAAATCAGCAATGACCTGGACATGTAAATTAAGGCGAAGTCTCATCAAGACAAGCAGAACATCCTGGAATTTTGTAGTTGCAGACCTTGGTCCACATGACAAAAATGGAGAAAAGTAAATTACAAGGGCATTCAGGACTAAGAAGTTAGGCAGTCCCGTGTAATATTTAACTTTTTCATCATTATACCCTTCTTTATCCTGAGCCTTAAAAAAGTTTTCAGAAAATGTACATTTATCAATTTTGTCTTGCAGACTTATGTTTTCTGTCCTTAAGACTTGCAAATCAAACTCTAAAGAAACCAAATCTTTTCCTTGCATATCAGTCTGTGAGGAGGCACAACATTCTGTACTATCACTAGTACTAACTGTTATTTCCATAACCTCAGTTTGGTTTTCTGGTGTATTTAGGTCATTAACGGTTTCAACCCGGTCGAAAAGTTTCTGACGCTTGTTTTGTCTGTCATATCTGCCAACGTTGCCAGACTTGCAAGTGTAGCCCATGTTCAGTGTCGGTATCCAGTCAGGATTTTCTTCATCAAACAGCTGAGAGGGTTTTCCTGTTTAATAATAATAAAATAATAATAGAATAATAAATTAACAATAAAATAATAATAATAGTTTTTATTGTACATTTCTTAAGTAAGCAATAGATGATTTTACTGTATATATATATATATATATATATATATATATATATATATATATATATATATATATATATATATATATATATATATATATATATATATATATATATATATATATATATATATATATATATATATATATATATATATATATATATACAATCCTTTACACAACAAGTATTAACCATTTTCGATTAAATCGCAGAGCTACTAGTGAAATGCTGCCAGACGTAGGCCTGCTTTTTACCTTCAGCGACCGGGAACCCACAAAGTCGTGACGTCATACGACAGACCTCCATAGTAACAAGGAAAGGCATGGCGTTATGTTTACCGCAGTCAGAGCATTGAAGTACAAACTATGGTGAGAGTACATTCGGAAGGAGAACTTTACAAAGTGATGCCCAAACTTTGGAAACAGTGCCAGATGGATAAATATTGTTATTTTAACAGTGCTGCAGTACTGTTTGTTCAATGATTGCAGTTGTGTGAACTGCTTGATAACAGATTGTTGTTGTGTGAACTGTTCTTTTCAGTAATTGTCGTTGTGTCAACTGCTTGTTCAATGACTGTAGTTGTGTTAACTGCTTGTTCAATGACTGCAGTTGTGTGTACTGCTTGTTCAATGACTGTAGTTGTGTGTACTGCTTGTTCAATGACTGCAGTTGTGTGTACTGCTTGTTCAATGACTGTAGTTGTGTGTACTGCTTGTTCAATGACTGTAGTTATATGTACTGCTTGTTCAATGACTGTAGTTGTGTCAACTGCTTGTTCAATGACTGTAGTTATGTGTACTGCTTGTTTAATGACTGTAGTTGTGTGTACTGCTTGTTCAATGACTGTAATCGTGTGTTCTGCCTGTTCAATGACTGTAGTTGTGTGTACTGCTTGTTCAATGACTGTAGTTGTGTGTACTGCTTGTTCAATGACTGTAGTTATGTGTACTGCTTGTTCAATGACTGTAGTTGTGTGTACTGCTTGTTCAATGACTGTAGTTGTGTGTACTGCTTGTTCAATGACTGTAGTTATGTGTACTGCTTGTTCAATGACTGTAGTTGTGTGTACTGCTTGTTCAATGACTGTAGTTATGTGTACTGCTTGTTCAATGACTGTAGTTGTGTGTACTGCTTGTTCAATGACTGTAGTTGTGTCAACTGCATGTTCAATGACTGTAGTTGTGTGTACTGCTTGTTCAATGACTGTAGTTGTGTCAACTGCTTGTTCAATGACTGTAGTTATGTGTACCGCTTGTTCAATGACTGTAGTTGTGTCAACTGCATGTTCAATGACTGTAGTTGTGTGTACTGCTTGTTCAATGACTGTAGTTGTGTCAACTGCTTGTTCAATGACTGTAGTTATGTGTACTGCTTGTTCAATGACTGTAGTTGTGTGTACTGCTTGTTCAATGACTGTAGTTATGTGTACTGCTTGTTCAATGACTGTAGTTATGTGTACTGCTTGTTCAATCACTGTAGTCGTGTCTTCTGCTTGTTCAATGACTGTAGTTGTTAGTACTGCTTGTTCAATGACTGTAGTTGTGTGTACTGCTTGTTCAATGACTGTAGTTGTGTGTACTGCTTGTTCAATCACTGTAGTTGTGTCAACTGCTTGTTCAATGACTGTAGTTATGTGTACTGCATGTTCAATGACTGTAGTTGTGTGTACTGCTTGTTCAATCACTGTAGTTGTGTCAACTGCATGTTCAATGACTGTAGTTGTGTGTACTGCATGTTCAATGACTGTAGTTGTGTGTACTGCTTGTTCAATGACTGTAGTTGTGTGTACTGCTTGTTCAATGACTGTAGTTGTGTGTACTGCTTGTTTAATGACTGTAGTTGTGTGTACTGCTTGCTCAATGACTGTAGTTGTGTGTACTGCTTGTTCAATGACTGTAGTTGTGTGTACTGCTTGCTCAATGACTGTAGTTGTGTGTACTGCTTGTTCAATGTAGTTGTGTGTACTGCTTGTTCAATGCCTGTGTGTTCTGCCTGTTCAATGACTGTAGTTGTGTGTACAGCTTGTTCAATGACTGTAGTTGTGTGTACTGCTTGTTCAATGACTGTAGCTGTGTGTACTGCTTGTTCAATGACTGTAGCTGTGTAAACTGCTTGTTCAATGACTGTAGTGGTGTGTACTGCTTGTTTCAGGTGCTACCAGCTTCACCAGACCACAGAACCAAAGATGACTTGGTACGACTCCCGTTTGATGTGCATGAGGAAGGGGCAGAGGCTGGTTACCATGGGAATGCTGACAAAATTCAGAGATTTCCAACTTTTAGTGGCGTCCTTACGAAACCCGCATTTCTTTATCTTCATGGGTGCCCAGCTGCTGGAGCGACGGGAGGCAGTCCCAGTGGCGGCCTTCTACAAGCACGTAAGCCATCATTCAGAGTTTTAGACATCAAACAAGCTTTCTTCTCTCTGTGATTTTCTAACACGTGACCTTGATTGAAGAACAAGGTCAAAGTAAACACAGACCTATTTCCTTTTATGGTTAAGTGTTTCTTTCTCTAAATCATAATGTTAGCATGGACGTACAGTTGCCGACAAACATCTCTAAATCATAATGTTGGCATGGACGTACAGTTGCCGACAAAGCAAACTTGTTCGTAGCTACGATTCCACTCATGATCAGATGATCATGATCATCAACAACAACGGTTAAGACTTCCAAGTGTGAAGTCTGGCAACACCAATAAGAAAACATTGGCTATCGGGCATTCTCCAACACAGCTTCAATGCTATGGAATGATCTTCCCACGACCTTAAAACAATCCAAGTCTGTGGCGGTTTTAAGAGAGCCTTGAAAACGCTCTTTTTCACATCTACCAGATAGACGTTTAAGAAATCAGCTGTACATAGTTTGTGTCTGATGGTCATATCTGTATTTCTTGTTTCCTCTCCACAAGCGCAATGAGCATGAACCTTGTAATCGTGGATACCTGCGCTATACAAGTCTACATCATCATCATCATCATCATCATCATCATCATCATCATCATCATCATCATCATCATCATCATCATCATTACATTACATTACATGATTATTGCTTTAGGTCCAGCGGACTCTTCCGAGCCAAATCAGGACCAATCATCATCATCATCATCATCATCATCATCATCATCATCATCATCATTATCATCATCATCATCATCATCATCAAATGCATGTGGACCTTTCAAAATAAAGTTATTGCAGAGCAGTCAGGGCCAAGGCGAGCCACACTATATTCGTGGATTTCGGCTGTGGCCAACAGCCTGGAGAGGATTGGGCACCGCTAGGTCTTTTTTGCCCAAGACACACTACATGATGAAACTATCCACTAATTCTATACCGGATCGGTCGTCGCCCGGCTCAACAAGGACCGCGCCTTCCGTTGGCCACCAGGACGGAGGTGATAAGTATGCTACTGATGGACAATTTAGCAAGATCAGCAAGAGAAACAACATCGTCATAGGAACCTGGAATGTCAGCACCCTAACTGCGGAAGGATATTTAGAAGAACTGGCCCACGAGATGGACCACTATCGATGGAACGTTCTAGGTATCAGCGAACTGCGCTGGAAAGGCCTAGGTGAAACAACGACCGACAAAGGCCACAAGCTCTATTTCAGCGGTAGAGATGACAGGCACGAACACGGCGTTGGATTCTTGGTCCACAAGAACATTCTAGCCATTGTCATGGGTTGCCGCCCAGTCTCCAGTAGACTCATTACCATCCGTCTGAGAGCAGCTCCTTTCAACATCTTTATCATCCAGGCCTAGGCTCCAACATCAGACTATGACGATAGCGAAGTGGAGGATGTTTATGAAACTCCAGGCGGTCCTTGACCAAGTGCTGAAGAAGGACATAGTCATAGTGCAAGGCGACTGGAATGCCAAGGTTGGCCAAGATGCGCACCACAACTGTGGAGACACATGTGGACCCCACTGCAACAACGAGAAAAATGACCGGGGTCTGAGACTCTTGGAGTTTCCCAGATACAACAATCTGGTACCGGCAAACACGTTTGGTCTCCACAAAAACTCCAGACGATGGACATGGCACAGTTCCGGCGGGGAGCATCACAACCAGATCGACTACATCATGGTCAAGAAACGCTTCAGATCAAGCATCAACATTGGCAGGACACGCACTTTTCCAGGAGCAGACATCGGAAGTGAACTCGATCTCGTGATGATGTCTTTCCCGCTCCACTTGAAGAGAGTAAATACAGCAAAGTGCACTAGACTGAAGTTCGACCTGGACATACTGCAAGACCCGGAGGTGGCAGAACTATTTCAGGCCACAATTGGAGGGAAATTTGCACCACTGCTCATTTTGGGGGCTGGTGAAGTAGATGTCAGCACCATGACCACCACCTTCAACTCAGCTGTGACAGATGCCACTGAGATCCTTGGCAAGCACCGACCAAAGAAGAAGCCGTGGATCACACCTGAACTTTTGGATCTGTGTGATAAACGAAGAGAGATAAACAAGAAAAAGAACACCTCAGAGGCAGCTGATGTCTACCGAAAAATCAACAATGACATCCGAAAAGGCATGCGCACAGCAAAGGAGAACTGGATAGAAGATCAATGCCAGGAAATAGAGAACAGTCTGAACAAGAACAACAGCAAGAAGGCCTACCAGACTGAAGCGGCTGACAAGTGTTAAACAGCCCAAAGTCTCCACGATCCAAAGCAAGTCTGGCATATGCCTTACAGAAGAACAAGAAGTATTGGACAGATGGACCGAGTACTGCTTTGAGCTTTACAACCATACACCAAATGGAGACCCATCAGTTCTAGCATGTCCCTAGAACAGAGAAGAAGACGAAATTCTCCCAATTCTCCGGGAAGAAGTTGAGGCAGCAGTGCAATCGCTGAAGAAAGAGAAGTTAGCGGAAGTGGACAACATACCCGCGGAACATCTACAAGCAGGAGGAGAAGCGATGATTGATGCCCTCACCATTATCTGTAACAAGATCTGGCAGAGTGGGGAGTGGCCTACACAATGGACCCAGTCGCTTGTCATCACTCTTCTCAAAAAAGGTAACCTTCAGGAGTGTGAAAATTACCGCACCATCAGCCTCATCAGCCATCTCAGCAAGGCCCTCCTGAATATAATACTCAACAGGTTGAAACCCCAAGCTGAACAAATCATAGCTGAAGAACTAGCAGGATTCAGGGCAGGGCGAAGTACCACTGAACAGATTTTCAACCTCAGAATAATATATGAGAAATACCTACAGCACCAACAACATCTATATCATGTGTTCATAGACTTCAAGAAGGCGTTTGACCGAGTCTGGCATGCAGCTCTATGGGCAACAATGAAAGTGTACAACATCAGCCCTAAAATTATTGAAGCCATTAAAAGCCTGAATGACAAGGCTACCAGTGCAGTCCTCCATAACAGCGTCATCGGGAACTGGTTCAGAACAACAATCGGTGTGCGTCAAGGATGCCTACTCTCTCCAACACTCTTCAACATCTTCCAAGAGCGCGTCATGTCAGATGCTCTTGCAGATCATGAAGGCACAGTCAACATAGGGAGTAGAGCAATCTCCAATCTTCGTTTTGCGGATGACATCGATGGATTGGCTAGAGCGGAACAAAAACTTGAACAGCTGGTAAAGAGGCGTGACACCACCTCCAGAGCTTTCGGAATAGAAATAAGTGCAGAGAAGACCAAAATAATGACCCACAACAGCAATGGCATCAACACGGACAGCAACGTCCAAGGCCAATCCCTCAACACAGTGCGTAGCTTCAAATGTCTAGGAGCCATTGTATCAGACAATGGGTCTCGACAGGACGTCCTCTCCAGGATCGCACAAACAACTGCTGCCATGACAAGGCTGAAGCCCATTAGGAAAGACAGGACCATCAGTCTACATTCCAAAGTAAGACTGCTGCGCTCCCTTGTCATCTCCGTCTTCCTATATGCTTGCGAAGTATGGACCCTCACAGCAGATCTACAGCGAAGAATACAAAGGTTGGAGATGAGGTGCTACAGAAGACTTCTGGGCATTTCCTATACCCAACACATCACCAACGACGAACACCGACAGACCATCACACAAGCCATTAGACAACACGATGACCTGCTTACAGTGGTGAAGAAACGGAATCTCCGATGGTATGGCCACGTCACCTGATCATCAGGCCTTGCAAAGACCATTCTACAAGGCAAGTGCAAGGAGGTAGAAGAAGGGGGAGACCAAAAAAGAGGTGGGAGGACAACATTCGAGAATGGACTGGTTTGACACTGAGCGAAGCCATCAGGGCTGCTGAGGACAGAGAATGATGGAGTATGCTGGTTAAACGATCATCTGTTGGTTCCCCCTCGACCTCCGGGTTACAGGACAGGATAGGATAGGATAGGATAGAATAGGATAGAATAGGATAGGATAGTCTGGGTAAAAAGAATCATGATTGTTTGCATATTCTAGTCATATTTAAAGTTCTTTTCATAATTTAAGACATTTTCCAACAGCTGTGATAGAGCTCGTTATCTCCTTTGTCGTGACGACTGGAACCTACCTGGCTTACACCACATTGTTTTATCTGTAATCCACCAGATCTGGCAGTGGGCGGACGGGAGTTCGGCATTCTTCCTCAATATCACTTCTAACGCTACTGCCCCGCGATGTGCCTACTTCGACCGTAAGACTTATACAGTGAAAGAACTAGCCTGCCATGCGGAATTGTCCTTTACCCATCTTTTGTGCGAATTCGACAAAAACATAACCCTCACTGAGCTTTCCCCGGGAAAAGGAAATAACGCTACAGACTCTGCAAGCGGCATCAAATTTTCAAAACCCAATTCTACTTTGGATTTTAGAAATCACTCTATGATGACATGTACTTTCCAAGGTCACCTGACGAAAGATTTCCTGTCATGTGATGCGCGGAGTGGATGCGTGAAGGAAGAAAGCAATAATTGGTGCGAGACTGGCGGAGTGGCGGTGCCCATGTTTCACTGCGGCGTTGGTCACGTGGCCTTGCACTACAGCCTGGTGTGTGACCACATTGAACATTGCCTGGACAAAACGGATGAAGATTTTTGTCACTTTGAAGCCTGTCCTATGAAGGATTACCAGTGCCATAGCGGACAATGTGTCAGTAAATACCGCGACTGTGACCACAACCTAGACTGTTATGACGGATCTGATGAAACGTGCAAAGAACCGTTTAATCTACAGTTACCACCAGAAGTGCGTTTGCCAGTGGCGCTAGAGATGGACGGCAAGGGCAGTTACTTGTTTGTTTCATCAACCAAATGTCCTGACACGCACTTCTTGTGCCCTGAAGGCGTTTGTCTCCCTGTCTACCTTCGCTGTAACAACATTCCTGACTGCCTGGAAAAGGAGGATGAGAAAGACTGTGAGCATTTCGTATGTCCGGGATTTTACCGTTGTTGGGGGTCCTCCGTGTGCTTACATCCTAAGCACGTGTGTGACGAAGTGGCGCACTGTCCTCAGTGGGACGATGAACTGCTATGTGAGATGGATTGTCCCACTGCCTGCCGCTGTCAAGGTCTGGCCTTGGTCTGCAATGCAAACTTCAATGCCAGTGCATTCCCACACATTCGGTATCTTGACGCCAGTGGCTCTAACTTGGAATTAAAAGACTTCTTCGGCAACCGCCTGCTCGTTCGTCTTCACCTGCCTAGGTCCAACATCAGCACAGTGACCATCATGAACTTACCCAATCTTCAGTACCTGAACCTGACTCACAACCAGATAGCCAGCATTACCATAGGCGTCATGAACTTACCCAATCTTCAGTACCTGGACCTGAGTCACAACCAAATAGCCAGCATTGATATGGCCGTCTTCAGCTCTCTCCACAAACTTCGCATTCTCGATCTTTCCAACAACCCGCTGTCAGTTATCACCAACACTGAAGCGTCAACGTCTCGCCCTATGATATTACAAAGCATCGATCTCTCATTCACTGAACTCACAGTCTATAACGGCAGCACCTTTTCCAAATATACGCAAATGCAAATGATTAATGTTTCCAGGAGCACGTTGACAACAATCTCAGACGAAGGGTTCAAATCCACGCAGTTACTGCAGATTGTGGACGCCAGAGGATGTCCTCTGACCGCTTTCCCAAACGACGTTTTTACCAACCTGACATCCTTGAAGACTGTGCACGTGGACAACTACAAGTTATGCTGTCCTGTCATGTTGCCTCCTGACTTTAACTTGAATAACTGTCATTCCAAACAAGACTTGCTGGCCTCGTGCGACGATCTGCTGAAATCCAACACCTACCGCATCTTTCTCTGGGTCTTTGCAGCCATGGCCATCGTAGGCAACGTGGGCAGCTTTGTGGCCAGGATCTACTTGGACGGATCGACGCTCGGCAGTTTTGGTGTCTTTGTCACCAATTTGTCTTTGGCTGATTTTCTCATGGGTGTCTACCTGGTAGTGATCGGGTCCGCAGACGTCGTCTACCAGGGCAGGTATTTGTTCCACGATGTAGAATGGAAACAGAGCTTTGCTTGCACTGTTGCAGGATGCCTTTCATTCCTGTCCAGCGAGGTCAGCGCCTTCATCATTTGTTTCATCACGCTGGACCGCGTCCTGGTGCTACGCTTCCCTTTCAGACAGGCCCCCTTCAGCTGTAGATCTGCTCTTGTCACTTGTGGCATTATCTGGGCTGTGGGGTTCGTGCTGATCATCGTTCCCTTGCTGCCTGCCACGTCCCACTGGCAGTTCTACAGTCAGAATGGCATCTGCATCCCGCTCCCTTTCAGCAGCAGTGACGGCTTTCCTGGCTACACGTATTCTTTCACCGTGATGATCGCGCTCAACTTCACCTCCTTTATTCTTATCGCTGTCGGTCAGGGGGTCATCTACTGGTCAGTCAGAGTTAACTCAGTGGCCAGCAAGGACAGGGCAACCCGGGATGCGACCATCGCTCGCCGCTTGACCTTGATCGTGCTGTCGGACTTTGCTTGCTGGTTCCCCATTGGCCTGCTAGGCGTCATGGCGTCGACCGGCACTCCCATTCCTGATGAAGTCAACGTGGCCATGGCCATCATCGTCATGCCCATCAACTCTGCTCTCAACCCGTTCCTCTATACTTTCAACGTGCTGATGGAAAAGCGACAGAAAGCGAGGGAGGGCTATCTGCTGCAGAAGTTGGAGGCACGCCAGAAAACCTCCAGTGGGACCAGGTCTGCAAAAGCCGAGGTTTTGTCTGTCCTACAGGCCTCTCTAAAGAATGGAACTATTACCCGTGACGAGATTGTTAATCAACTAAATGTCGAATAAAGCAACATTATGGATCGATCAGATAGGAGCAGGACTTTAGGGATTACTACTTGATATACAGAAGACATTTGATGACCAAAGATGAACGTTACGACCATAGACATCGCTGGAGAGTTTATGGTTTTTGGAAAAAAACAGACGTTGATCTAGATTAAAACGCCTGTCGTGTGGAGGATAAAACCTAGTACAGTCAAAAGAAGAGCGAGAAAGAAACGCTGATCAAGGGGAAAACAAATTTTGACCTTGGTAACATGCAGGGCATGAGACAAATCTGTTGTAAGGTCAAGGTCATGACGTTTGCGTTGCTACTCCGTTTCTGATTTCAGTAACTATTTATTTTTTGGTCGCTTTTGTTAGGACGTTTGCGTTCTCTGGGTAAATTGAGGACCTAAACCATTTTTCAATTACTAATTTTAAAGCTGCATTGTTTATGAATGTGTTTACATGGTGCATTGTTTATGTATGTGTACATGGTGCATTGTTTATGTATGTGTTTACATGGTGCATTGTTTATGTATGTGTTTACATGGTACATTGTTTATGTATGTGTTTACATGGTACATTGTATATGTATGTGTGTACATGGTGCATTGTTTATGTATGTGTTTACATGGTGCATTATTTATGTATGTGTGTACATGGTGCATTGTTTATGTATGTGTGTACATGGTGCATTGTTTATGTATATGTTTACATGGTGCATTGTTTATGTATGTGTTTACATGGTGCATTATTTATGTATGTGTGTACATGGTGCATTATTTATGTATGTGTGTACATGGTGCATTGTTTATGTATATGTTTACATGGTGCATTGTTTATGTATGTGTTTACATGGTGCATTGTTTATGTATGTGTTTACATGGTGCATTGTTTATGTATGTATTTACATGGTGCATTGTTTATGTATGTGTTTACATGGTGTGTACATGGTGTGTACATGGTGTAGACATGGTGTGTACATGGTGTGTACATGGTGCAAACATTGTAGGTGTAACAGGTGCAAAAGGCATATGATAACCGAGAAGTTTAGCACATTATGAGTTCTGATGCCCTGTGTGAGTTGTGGTGCACTGTGTGAGTTGTGGTACACTGTATGAGTTGTGGTGCACAGCATGAGATGTAGTGCAATGTATGAGTTTTGGTGCACTGTATGACTTCTGGTGCACTGTATGACTTCTGGTGCACTGTACGAGTTCTGGTGCACTGTATGATTTCTGGTGCACTGCACGAGATGTGGTGCACTGTATGACTTCTGGTGCACTGCACGAGTTCTGGTGCACTGTATGACTTCTGGAGAACTGCACGAGTTCTGGTGCACTGTATGAGTTCTGGTGCACTGCACGAGTTCTGGTGCACTGTATGACTTCTGGTGCACTGCACGAGTTCTGGTGCACTGTATGACTTCTGGTGCACTGCACGAGTTCTAGTGCACTGTATGAGTTCTGGTGCACATTATGAACTACGGTGCCAATTGTCAATTATAGTGCACATTATGAATAATGTACATTTTGAATTATGGTGTGCATTATGAGTTACGGTACACATTATGAGTTATGTTACACATTATGAGTTATGGTGCACGTTATGAGTTATGATGCACATTATGAGTTATGATGTACATTTTGAGTTATGGTACTCACTATGAGTTATGGAACACATTATGAGTAATGGTGTACATTATGAGTTATGGTGTACATTATGAGTAATGGTGTACATTATGAGTTATGATGTACATTATGAGTAATGGTGTACATTATGAGTTATGGTGTACATTATGAGTAATGGTGTACATTATGAGTTATGGTGTACATTATGAGTTATGGTGTACATTATGAGTTATGGTGTACATTATGAGTTATGGTGTACATTATGAGTTATGGTGTACATTATGAGTTATGATGTACAATATTTTTCAAGGAAAGATGGAGTGTTGGAAGGCTTATTCCTACGAGAGATTTTGTGTGTGATTTTGTCATGACGTTTTTACATACTGGTGTTCACAATGTTATGACGTGAACTTCTATTTGTCTCTGAACATTGTGTCTTCTTAATGATGCTGGTGTTCACAATGTTATGACGTGAACTTATATTTGTCTCTGAACATTGTGTCTTCTTAATGATGCTGGTGTTCACAATGTTATGACATCAACTTATATTTGTCTCTGAACATTGTGTCTTCTTAATGATGCTGGTGTTCACAATGTTATGACGTGAACTTCTATTTGTCTCTGAACATTGTGTCTTCTTAATGATGCTGGTGTTCACAATGTTATGACGTGAACTTCTCTTTGTCTCTGAACATTGTGTCTTCCTAATGATGCTGGTGTTCACAATGTTATGACATGAACTTCTCTTTGTCTCTGAACATTGTGTCTTCCTAATGATGCTGGTGTTCACAAAGTTATGACGTGAACTTCTCTTTGTCTCTGAACATTGTGTCTTCCTAATGATGCTGGTGGACGGACACCTGAAATCCTGAGCTTCATTTCTCAAACTGATGAACCATTGTCGTACTGTTATTAATGACATCATGTTTATGGTTGTGCAATATCCAGTTCTTCTACTGAACGCTTTCACATGTCTGCCTGTAGTTTTTGGTAGATGGGAAAAATGTACATCGCTGTATTGTTGGTGACACGCTTGCTTGGGAATGACGAGGGAAGATTTGTAGCCGTAATGATATTGACAAGTCAGAGTTATTGCTTGATGCGTCTTGGATGTGACTTGATTGACACTATGGCTGGAATGCCTGCTGGAACCTGGACAATGTGGATGTGACTTGATTGACACTATGGCTGGAATGTCTGCTGGAACCTGGACAATGTGGATGTGACTTGATTGACACTATGGCTGGAATGCCTGCTGGAACCTGAACAATGTGGAGGAAGAGTGAAAATCCACGTAGTTTATTGTTAAATATAGTCACGTAGTTTATTGTTAAATATAGTCACGTAGTTTATTGTTAAATATAGTCACGTAGTTTATTGTTAAATATAGTCACTACAACAATACGTCTTGGATGTGACTTGATTGACACTATGGCTGGAATGCCTGCTGGAACCTGAACAATGTGGAGGAAGAGTGAAAATCCACGTAGTGTATTGTTAAATATAGTCACGTGGTTTATTGTTAAATATAGTCACTACAACAATACGTCTTGGATGTGACTTGATTGACACTATGGCTGGAATGACTGCTGGAACCTGAACAATGTGGAGGAAGAGTGAAAATCCACGTAGTTTATTGTTAAATATAGTCACGTAGTTTATTGTTAAATATAGTCACGTAGTTTAATGTTGAATATAGTCACGTAGTTTAATGTTAAATATAGTCACGTAGTTTATTGTTAAATATAGTCACGTAGTTTATTGTTAAATATAGTCACGTAGTTTATTGTTAAATATAGCCACGTAGTTTATTGTTAAATATAGTCACGTAGTTTATTGTTAAATATAGTCACGTGGTTTAATGTTAAATATAGTCACTACAACAATACGTCCTGGATGTGACTTGATTAACACTATGGCTGGAATGCCTGCTGGAACCTGAACAATGTGAAGGAAGAGTGAAAATCCACGTAGTTTATTGTTAAATATAGTCACGTAGTTTATTGTTAAATATAGTCACGTAGTTTATTGTTAAATATAGTCACGTAGTTTATTGTTAAATATAGTCACGTAGTTTAATGTTAAATATAGTCACGTAGTTTATTGTTAAATATAGTCACGTAGTTTATTGTTAAATATAGTCACGTAGTTTATTGTTAAATATAGCCACGTAGTTTAATGTTAAATATAGTCACTACAACAATACGTCTTGTGTACAGCGCTTTTGCCTACAAAACAACAGTCAGTTGAAAGACACAGACGGTGGCAAATGCAAATGGTTTTGTCTTCAGAATTTGATATAACTTATCATGTGTATGTGTATTCATAATTCTACTAAATGTATTTTCATGTATTTTTCCCCCTAAAGTATCTTATTGTACGTGTACACATTTTTACCTCTGCAGATGTCTCAATGCATGGATGATGAAACTGAGAGTCACAATTTCTAACACACCCACCGGACCCAGTCGAAACCACTAAGCTGTTACAATTGTGCTTTGCATGACAACGTTCACACAATATAAAGCTGTTACAGTTGTGCTTTGCTGACAACGTTGATACAATATAAAGTTGTAACAGTTGAGGTTTGTCTGACAACGTTCACACGATATAAAGCTGTTATATTTGTGGTTTGTCTGACAACGTTCACACAATATAAAGTTGTTACAGTTGAGGTTTGTCTGACAACGTTCACACGATATAAAGCTGTTACGGTTGTGGTTTGTCTGACAACGTTCACACAATATAAAGCTGTTAAAGTTGTCTGACAACGTTCACACAATATAAAGCTGTTAAAGTTGTCTAACAACGTTCACACAATATAAAGCGGATAAAGTTGTCTGACAACGTTCACACAATATAAAGCGGATAAAGTTGTCTGACAACGTTCACACAATATAAAGTTGTTACAGTTGAAATTTGTCTGACAACGTTCACACAATATAAAGCTGTTACGGTTGTGGTTTGTCTGACAACGTTCACACAATATAAAGCTGTTAAAGTTGTCTGACAACGTTTACACAATATAAAGCTGTTAAAGTTGTCTGACAACGTTCACACAATATAAAGCGGATAAAGTTGTCTGACAACGTTCACACAATATAAAGCTGTTACAGTTGTGGTTTGTCTTACAACGTTCACACAATATAAAGCGGTTACAGTTGATGTTTGCCTGACCATGTTCACACAATATAAAGCTAGCAGACTGTATGCAAAAGATTATCTGCGAACGAAGAGGGAAGGACGATGATTCATTACTACTTCACAAAATTATCATAAGCAATGAAAGGTTGAAGATGATGAATCCAAATAATATAGATAATAAAGAAACAAAATCACCCGTCTAGCGACCTGACAAGTTTTAGGCACGTCGCACGATCGTTCCCTGACATTTGACAACTGGTCCAGAGCTGTCAGCATACCTGCATTGTTCGGATTGACGTCGAAGTTCAAGAGATGAACGTTGTTTTCTCCAATTCCTGTAGGAACTAGTGTTTGACGTTTACTTTTGTTTTGTTTTGATGTAATCCATGATGTTAACACTTTTTAATAAACTTCGATGCTGTGCAGTATTAAGACTGTTTGAATTTTTAAAAAAGTCATTCCGATTTGGTAAAAGTAAGTACATAAGGTAGATGTCTGCTTAAGTTTTATTAATCACAAGGTACATAAATGTACAATAACAAAACATACACGTTATAATGTTCAGTATTACAAACAATAAATGCATATTATAATGTTCAATATTACAAACACAACAAATATACGTTATATTGTTCAGTATTACAGACAAGCAACAAATACATGTTATAATGTTCAGTATTACAGACAAACAACAAATCCACATTATAATGTTCAGTTTTAAAAACATTCACACAAACACCAGCATTAATCCAAGCAAAACTCTTGTAATAAAATAAGAATTAGCATTTTGTGTGAGATTTATTATTAGAACATGCACCGATGTTGGCAATCTTTCCCTTGCCATTTTCCACTATTCTCCAACAAAACATAACATAGTCAACCTGGTGCTCCCCATGTATGTTGTACCCAGCCCCCAGCTCTGTGTTCCCTTAATTCAAGGTACACATTTACCTAAGTCCTTGTTCAATCAGGTTTCTGTTTTCTCAATTCAAGGTACACATTTACCTAAGTCCTTGTTCAATCAGGTTTCTGTTTCCTCAATTCAAGGTACACATTTGCCTAAGTCCTTGTTCAATCAGGTTTCTGTTCCCTCAATTCAAGGTACACATTTACCTAAGTCTTTGTTCAATCAGGTTTCTGTTCCCTCAATTCAAGGTACATATTTACCTAAGTCCTTGTTCAATCAGGTTTCTGTTTCCTCAATTCAAGGTACATATTTACCTAAGTCCTTGTTCAATCAGGTTTCTGTTTCCTCAATTCAAGGTACACATTTACCTAAGTCCTTGTTCAATCAGGTTTCTGTTTCCTCAATTCAAGGTACACATTTACCTAAGTCCTTGTTCAATCAGGTTTCTGTTTCCTCAATTCAAGGTACACATTTACCTAAGTCTTTGTTCAATCAGGTTTCTGTTTCCTCAATTCAAGGTACACATTTACCTAAGTCCTTGTTCAATCAGGTTTCTGTTTCCTCAATTCAAGGTAAATATTTCCTTAAGTCTTTGTTCAATCAGGTTTCTGTTTCCTCAATTCAAGGTACATATTTCCCTAGGTCTTTGTTCCCTCTGGCAATGTTCTTCCAAGTGCTTTGATGGCCCAGGTCTAAGTTCTGCCCAGTCTGTAACATATTGTGGGAATCATAGACATTGGGTAATGTGGACAAAGGGGAACATAGGCATGCTACCACCATGAAACGTGCGCTTGTTCATGGCTTCACTTGTGTCGTTTCATATGAAGTCTGTTACACATAGTGATCTTAGAACAACATCATCACCATCATGATCATCATGATGATGATCATCATCATCATCATCATCAACAACAACAACAACAACAGCAACAAAAGCAGCAAGGGCAATAAGGCCAACAAAAATACAATGTTTTAACAGTAACAATGTTAACAAGAGAATGACACTTCCAGATACAGCTCCTACATAAAATGTTCATCATTCTTGAAAATCAAACATTTTCTTATTTATCTTTGAATACTCTGTCAACATACAAAACAAGCGAGATTCGTATTCTCGGAATAACGGAATCCGTAACACCGCGGCCTAAACGACAGCAACGGCAAACAACCGCCACCTCCCGCAAATTCAGCCAAACCCGACAAATGCGCCAACCACTCTAAGCCCTCAATCGATTCAGCGGCCGCTGATGAAGACGTCCCAAGTCATAAATAGGGTAGTCTTTTGGAGACCCCTTACTTTTTTATATCAAAGTATCAAAACTATGACGTTATTTACCAACAACCTGACGGGTGTAATCCATTCCTTTCTCAGTGACATGCCCAGTTCAGGTAACTAACCTAGCATTTACTTCCACTTACGAAATAGATAGGCAGATTTGTTGGTTGTGAGTGGTTTAAAAACAAGTGAAACTTTGGCATTAAGGAAACGTGATAATGCTATTCCTGCTGCTAAATCTATTGCAGGACTACTGCACAAGAGGCATAATCCACAGAGCAGTAAACTGAATAATAGGAAACGGAAGACGACTCCCAAGGGTGATCAAACAATGTTACTAAGCAGTGGCCACACATTCTTTGTTAGAGAGGTTGACACTGGACTTCGTGAACTCCATAACAAATGGAGAACGTGTTCATTGTGCAGTAAGGTAAAACAAATCAGTCACAATAAATTGAACAGTAAGATAAAGATAGTACTAAAAAAAAACCTTAATATTATTCAAATCGTCGTGTATTACACAGCTGGATGCTTGGTAACATCTGGTCACCTTATGGAATGCTTTTTGCTTCAAAATGGTCAGCCTAATGACATGTGGACAGATCTTGTGTGTGCACAGATTAGACCTCGGTTTATACTCTCATCTGATAGTGGTATATAACACAGCTGAGCGCTTAGTGACAATGTATCTGATCTAGTCAACCTTTGGAACCTACTTGTGTGACAAAATATCCAGCCTACTGTTGTGTGGATAGATCTAGTGCAGAATATGGTATTTCCACGTCACCATGCATTGCACAGATCATCCTACAAGGCACGGTGCAAGGGGGCCGAAGAAGAGGGAGATCAAAAAAAGAGGTGGGAGGATAACATTCAAAAATGAACTGCCTTGACACTGATCAAAGCCATGAGGGTTGCTGAGGACAGAGAAAGCTAGAGTACGCTGGTTAAACGATCATCTGTTGTCCCCCAACGACCTTCGAGTTACGGGTTAGGATAGGATAGGATAGGATAGACTATTTATGTTTCCTTCATTTCATCTGCGCCAGCAGTACATTTAACAACAGTAACAGCATTCGCACAAACAACTGCTGCCCTGGCTAGGTTGAAGCCAATGTGGAAAGACAGGACCATAAGCCTACCTTCCAAGGTACTAGGTAAGACTGCTGCGCTCCCTTGTCATCTCCATCTTCCTATGCGAAGCATGGACTCTCGCGGCGGATCTGCAGCGAAGAATGCAAGGCATGGAGATGGGGTGTTACTGGGAACTTCTGGGCATTTCCTATACCCAGCACATCATCAGCGACGAGGTCGGACGGACCACCACGCAAGCCATTGGATAACACGATGGCCTGCTCACAGTGGTAAAAAACCGGAAACTCCGATGGTACTCTGTATGGCCGCGTTACCAGATCATCAGGTCTTGCAAAGACCATCCTGCAAGGCACAGTGCAAGGAGGTAGAAGAAGAGGGAGATCGAAAAAAGAGGTGGGAGGACAACATTCCAGTTTGGATTTGTTTGACACTGAGCGAAACCATCAGGGTTGCCGAAGACAGATGGAGTATGAAGGTTAAACGATCATCTGTAGTACGACCTCCGAGTTACGGGATAGGATAGGAACAGCATTCGCACGTTTGCTTTATGTTAGTGTTTATCTTGTTGCCAAGCACTTACCACAAACAAGTCTGAGTATCCATTTGGAAAATTAAAGACAATGGTTGGTTAGTTAGCTGAACTGCGGATGTCTCGGAGAAGGAAAAGGCTGATGTCTGTCAAGCGGTTGGTGATTATCGTCGTTTTGGTGACCATTTCACCCAAATGTTACGGGTCCAAAACATGCTGCACATATCTATGACTTTAAAAGTGAGTTACAATGTCTGCGGAATCGATTGAGCCGCCTTAGTCATGAGACGTATTATATAAGTTCCCTCAAGACTTTACTAAGGTGTATGTTCCCCAAGTCTGTAACAAACATATTGTGAGACACATAAACCTGGGGTCATATGGACCCAGGGAAATATAGACATTTTCCCAACATAAATCTATAGGCCCGTTCATGATTTTGCCTTTATGATTAGATTAAGGAATTATTTTTTTTTAAATAATAAAAACGAACAATCCGTACTTTATTTAATAAATATTGTTCAACCTTTACATATTGATGCATTCCATTGTTTTACTACAAACTATTTATAATCTGTCCAAGTTTCTACCTATGATGTATCTCAATGACACTGTGTGGTGTTAAATTGCAGTTTTTTAACGTGTTTTTTCCTCCTGTTTTTTTAATAAATGGTTTAATGAATTTATTAAAGTAAATACAAAACACCAACATGTATGTGTTTTATAAATGATTAACTTCCACATATTGATATATTCCATGGTTTGTTTTATAAATGGTTTATCTTCCATATATTAATATATTTCATTGATTGTGTTTTAAGTGGTTTAATTTTCACATAGTGATATGTTCCATGGTTTGTTTTATAAATGGTTTAACTTTCACATATTGATATATTGCATGGTTTGCTTTATAAATGGTTTACCTTTCAGATATTGATATATTCCGTGGTTTGCTTTATTAATGGTTGAACTTTCACATATTGATATATTTCATATTTTGTTTTATAAATGGTTTACTTTTTACATAGTAATATATTCCATGGATGTTTTATAAAATTAATGATTTAACTTCCACATTTTGATATATTCCGTGGTTGTTTTATCAATGATTTAACTTCCACATTTTGATATATTCCGTGGTTGTTTTATAAATGATTTAACCTCCACATTTTGATATATTTCATGGTTGTTTTATAAATGATTTAAGTTCCGCATATTGATATGTTTCATGGTTTTGCAGCAACAACAACAATGTAAATAATCTTAAATTATGTTTGTCCATGGTTGTACCTATGGAGTTACCTTATTGATATTGTGTGGTGTGTTTTATATGTGTGTCCATGGTTGTACCTATGGAGTTACCTTATTGATATTGTGTGGTGTGTTTTATATGTGTGTCCATGGTTGTACCTATGGAGTTACCTTATTGATATTGTGTGGTGTGTTTTATATGTGTGTCCATGGTTGTACCTATGGAGTTACCTTATTGATATTGTGTGGTGTGTTTTATATGTGTGTCCATGGTTGTACCTATGGAGTTATCTTATTGATATTGTGTGGTGTGTTTTATATGTGTGTCCATGGTTGTACCTATGGAGTTACCTTATTGATATTGTGTGGTGTGTTTTATATGTGTGTCCATGGTTGTACCTATGGAATTACCTTATTGATATTGTGTGGTGTGTTTTATATGTGTGTCCATGGTTGTACCTATGGAGTTACCTTATTGATATTGTGTGGTGTGTTTTCAATAGCCGTTTTTGTTCTCCCGTTTCTGTAATGAATGGCTTGAAATTTACCTTTTAAATATGATGTAGCCATGCATTAACATAAGCAACAGTTTGAATATGATGTAATCATGCATTACGACTGTCAACGTTTTGATTATAGTGTAATCATTCAACATTTTGATGTTGATGTAATCAAGCATTAGTTGTATAAACTTCTCTTTTTTATTATGATGTAGTCATGCATTACCACTGTCAACATTTTGATTATCGTGTAATCATTCAACATTTTGATGTTGATATAATCAAGCATTAGTTGTATAAACTTCTCTTTTTTATTATGATGTAGTCATTTTGATGTTGATGTAATCAAGCAATAGTTGTATAAACTTCTCTTTTTTATTATGATGTAGTCATTTTGATGTTGATGTAATCAAGCATTAGTTGTAGAAACTTCTCTTTTTTATTATGATGTAGTCATTTTGATGTTGATGTAATCAAGCATTAGTTGTATAAACTTCTCTTTTTTATTATGATGTCGTCATTTTGATGTTAATGTAATCAAGCATTAGTTGTATAAACTTCTCTTTTTTATTATGATGTAGTCATTTTGATGTTAATGTCACCAAGCATTAGTTGTATAAACTTCTCTTTTTTATTATGATGTAGTCATTTTGATGTTGATGTCATCAAGCATTAATTGTATAAACTTCTCTTTTCTATTATGATGTAGCCATAAACTTCTATTGCATGTTATAAAATGATTAGCTTTATTCTCAGAAGATTCCTACAAACTTGATATTAGTGTTATAAAATGATTAGCTTTATTCTCAGAAGATTCCTACAAACTTGATATTAGTGTTATAAAATGATTAGCTTTATTCTCTGAAGATTCCTACAAATTTGATATTAGTGTTATAAAATGATTAGCTTTATTCTCAGAAGATTCCTACAAACTTGATATTAGTGTTATAAAATGATTAGCTTTATTCTCAGAAGATTCCTACAAATTTGATATTAGTGTTATAAAATGATTAGCTTTATTCTCAGAAGATTCCTACAAACTTGATATTAGTGTTATAAAATGATTAGCTTTATTCTCAGAAGATTCCTACAAATTTGATATTAGTGTTATAAAATGATTAGCTTTATTCTCAGAAGATTCCTACAAACTTGATATTAGTGTTATAAAATGATTAGCTTTATTCTCTGAAGATTCCTACAAATTTGATATTAGTGTTATAAAATTATTAGCTTTATTCTCAGAAGATTCCTACAAACTTGATATTAGTGTTATAAAATGATTAGCTTTATTCTCAGAAGATTCCTACAAACTTGATATTAGTGTTATAAAATGATTAGCTTTATTCTCAGAAGATTCCTACAAATTTGATATTAGTTTGTAAACAGTTTTTATTGTTCCAATTTCAGGTATACACGCATTCATCAAAAAGCATTTGTCATACAATGACACAAGTTGAGACAGAAAGATAACCATGAAACACTGAAGACGTCAAATACACAACAGTTAGAACAACACCACCAATGTACGTTTGGCTAATGTTATGTTTCTCTTCTTTCGTACTCAAAGTAGTAGAACAATAAGTTAAACGGACTTAAAAAAACTATAAGTCCTAGAGTAATAAATAATTAATAGCTGAACAATAATATAATCTTATTTTTCTTTGAAGCAATCCCGTTTCTGCTCTGACAGAAAATTACATTTATAAATTTATGAAAATAGTGCATGCATTTACAAAATTAGTTTCAATATTATAGTGCCAGCAAGTAAATCATAAAATATAAATATTCAAATTACTGTGTTTGTCATGAACAGAATCCAGAATCACCACAGTGAAAAACAGAAGTAGCCTACACAGTAAGACTATTTCCAAGTCACACAAAATAAGCATTCACTCTTTCTTTTTACAGTCTATCTTTCCTTCCACCTTCCACAAATACACCCTATCCTAGTCCTATTTCATCCAATCACAGACACTCTCAGATGCATACGAGAACGGCCTTCTGTTCTCCAAACAGTCTTTCTATAACCGAGTCTCATCAGCAAAATATTATTGAACTAGGAACTATAGTACCGACGCAAAGCGAATACATACGCCACATGCCTATGTCAACAGCCGTAGCTTGTATACTTGCTCTATAAACACGTGATGTATACCTTTTCTATCCTATCCTATCCCGTAACTCGGAGGTCGTAGGGGTACCACAGAATGATGATCGTTTAACCAGCCTAGGCTACTCCAGCTTTTTCTGTCCTCAGCAACCCTGATGGCTTCGCTCAGTGTCAAAACAGTCCATTCTCGAATGTTCTCCTCCCACCGCATTTTTGGTCTCATTCTTCTACCTCCTTGCACTGTGCCTTGCGAGATTGTTTTTGCATGATCTGGTGATGTGGCCATACCATCGGAGTTTCCGTTTCTTCACCACTGTGAGCAGGTCATCGTGTTGTCCAATGGCTCGTGTGAAGGTCTGTCGGACTTCGTCGTTGGTGATGTGTTGGGTATAGAAAATGCTTATAAGTTTTCTGCTTTGTATTCTTCGTTGTAGATTTGCTGTGAGAGTCCATGGTTCGCAAGCATATAGGAAGATGGAGATAACAAGGGACCGCAGCAGCCTTACCTAGGACTGTAGACTGATGGTCCTGTCTTTCCTAATGGGCTTCAACCTTGCCAGCAACAGTTGTTTGTACGATCTTGAAGAGGACTTCCTGTCGGTACCCATTGTTGGATACAATGGCTCCTAACTATTTAAAGCTATGCACTGTTGACGGATTGGCCTTGGACTTTGATGTCCGTTTTTAAGTTCTTGTTTCTCTCCAGGCAATCCATCAATGTCATCCGCAAGACGAAGTTTGGAGATTGTTCTACCCCTTATGCTGACTGTGCCTTCGTGATCTACTAGGGAATCTGACATGATGCGCTCTATGAAGATGTTAAAGAGTGTTGGAGAGAGTAGGCATCCTTGACGCCCACCGATTGTTGTTCTGAAGCAGTTTACGATGGCGCTGTTATGGAGGACTGCACTGGTAGCAAAGGCTGTTCTGAAGCAGTTTACGATGGCGCTGTTATGGAGGACTGCACTGGTAACAAAGGCAGGATAAACAAAAAAGCTTTCCACAAAACCCTACAAAGAATAGACAACACATTCAAACCCTATCTATCTCTTTGAAAACAAAACAAGTAAGCACAATCTTTTCAGCATAGGGAACTAAAAACGAATTAACCTTTTCTCAGACCCAGCAATCTAACTAACAAGTAAGCATAATTTTTTCATCATAGGGAACTAAAACGACTCAACCTTCTCTCAGACACAGCAATCTAACTGACCTTCTCTCAGATCCAGCAATCTAACTAACCTTCTGTCAGACCCAGCAATGTAACTAACCTTATCTCAGACCCAGCAATGTAACTAACCAGAAAAAAGGGTGAAACAAACGTATATTGTGTTACTACCAAAACTCAGTCTTGCGTCATAATCCCGGTCTCATGATGAAATATCTCGAGAATACAAAAAATACACAAACAAGACTTAAAAACGAAACACAGTTCACCACTAATATTGGAGCCCATACCAAAACACGACACGCTTTTGCCACTGCCTTGAAGAGAGCGATAGATCCGAAGAGAGGGTGAGAGAGAGAAGGGAGGGGGTGGGGATAACAATCACAAAGGGAAGAAGCACAAGGAAATGGTAAGAAAGATACACCAAAGAAAATCAACTGAAAGGAAAACATTAACAGTCCAGTCATAAAACCAAAAGGATGCGTCGGGTGATGATACGTCTTGTCAGTCAAAATCAATAAAACCAAACAAAGAAAACGATAGAAAGAACAAGCAACATGCAGTAGGGAGGAAAACGAGGACGGATAAACGAAGGACACTTGACACACCAAGAAAGTACATGATATCACAAACACACACTCTCTCTATCAAGATCAGCAGCCCATAATTAATTTCAATAATTATCTAATTATATATCGATCGCAAATGACTCGTAGGCATGAACACAGAGTATTGCTCTGATCTTTACAACCTACACACCAAACGGAGACCCATCAGTTCTAGCATGTGAGCAGAACAGAGAGTACTGCTCTGATCTTTACAACCTACACAGCAAACGGAGACCCATCAGTTCTAGCATGTGAGCAGAACACAGAGTACTGCTCTGATCTTTACAACCTACACAGCAAACGGAGACCCATCAGTTCTAGCATGTGAGCAGAACAACCTACACAGCAAACGGAGACCCATCAGTTCTAGCATGTGAGCAGAACAGAGAAAAGGAAGAACTCCTACCAATTCCCCAAGAAGAAGTTGAGGCAGCAGTGCAATCATTGAAGAAAGGAAGTCAGCGGGAGTGGACAACATACCGGCGGACTTGTTTCAAGCAAGAGGAGAAGCGCTGATTGACGCCCTCACCATTATCTGTAACAAGATATGGCAGAGTGGGCAGTGGCCTACACCATAAATCCAGTCGCTTGTCATCACTCTTCCCAAAAATGGGTAACTTCAAGAGTGTAAAAATTACCGCACCATCAGCCTCATCAGCCATATCAAGGTCTTCCTGAAAAGAAATACTCAACAGGTTGAAACCCCAAGCTGAACAAATCATAGCTGAGGAACAAACAGGAAAGGGCGAAGTACCACTGAACATATTTTTAACCTCAGAATAATCTGTGAGAAATACCTACAGCATCAACAACATTTATATCTTGTGCTTGTGGACTTTAAGAAAGCTTTTGACCGAGTCCGACGAGCAACTCTGTGGACAACCATGAGAGTGTAAACCGTCAGCCCTAAAATTATTGAAGTCATGCAAAACTTGTATGACAAAGCTACCAATGCAGTCCTCCACAACAACTCTATCGGGAACTGGTTCAGTACAGCGATCGCTGTGCGTCAAGGATTTCTACTCCCTCCAACACTCTTCAACATCTTCCTAGAGCGCATCATGTCAGATGCTCTTGCAGATCATGAGGGCACTGTCAGCATAGGGCGAAGAGCAATCTCCAACCCTCGTTTTGCGGATGACATAGATGGATTGGCTGGAGAGGAACAAGAACGTGAACAGCCTACCCAAAGTCTTGACACAACCTCCATAGTCTATGGAATGTACATAAGTGCAGAGAAGACCAAAATGATAACCAACAACACCAATGGCATCAACACGGACATCAAAGTATAAGGCCAATCTATCAATACAGTGCATAGCTTCAAATATTTAGGAGCCATTGTATCCGACAATGGGTCCAGATAGGAAGTCCTCTCCAGGATCGCACAAACAACTGCTGCCTTAACAAGTTTGAAACACATTTGGAAAGACAGGACCATCAGTCTACACTCCAAAGTATTGCTGCTGCGCTACCTTGTCATCTCCATTTTCCTATTCGCTTGCAAAACATGGACTGTCACTGCAGATCCATAACGAAGAATACAAAGCTTGGAGATGAGGTGCTACAGAAGACTTCAGGGCATATCCTATACCCGGCACGTCACCAACAATGAAGTCCAACAGACCATCACACAAGCCATTGGACAACATGATGACATGCTCACAGTGGTGAAGAAACGAAACCTACGATGGTATGGCTACGCCGCCATATCATCAGGTCTTGCAAAGACCATTCTGCAAGTTACGGTGCAAAGGAGGCAGAAGAAGAGGGAAACAGAATAAGAGGTTGGATGACAACATTCGAGAATGGACTCGCTTGACACTGAGCAAAGCCATGAGGGTTGCTGAGGATAGAGAAAGATGGAGTACGCTGGTTAAACGATCTTCTGTTGTGCCTCAACGACCTCAGAGTTACGGTATAGATTAGGAAAGGATAGGTATTCATGCATTAACATTATCAACACTTTAATTACGGTGTAGTCATGCATTAACATTATTATTATTTTGATTATGGTGTAGTCATGCATTAACTGTATCAACATTAATAATAATAATATGCATAATAATAATAATAATAATAATAATAATAATAATAATAATAATAATAATAATAATAATAATAATAATAATAATAATTATTATTATTATTATTATTATTATTATTATTATTATTATTATTATTATTATTATTATTTATTTATTTATTTTATAAAGCGCAATTCCAAACTAAAAAGTCTGCTCAAAGCACTCCCACGCATACTCTCACAGAATTAAGCAAAAGTATTAAAAAATACCAAAAATCACATGCAAACATACGTATATTTTAAATCTAAAAGATGTAAGAAACATTAACACAAAACCAAACATGGCTTAATCAAATACAATACAGTATAAATACAATAAAATACACTGACGGGACACTGACTGACTGAGCCAGTAATAACAAACAAGCAATAAGACAAGTTATGATTTTATGGAATAAAATAGGTAACTATGCCAAAGTTCATTAGCCCATTACGTGAAGACCATACAAATGTAGGACTCTGGGCCCATTGACCGACAGACCAGGGCTAAACTAAGAAGAAGCACGCACCCCTCTCTTGTCGAATTCGGAAGTAGGGGACGAGGAGGGAGGTGGGGGGTTGCGGGACCATTTTGAGTATGGTGCAGTCATGCATTAACATTATCAACATGTTGAGTATGGTGCAGTCATGCATTAACATTATCAACATTTTGAGTATGGTGCATTCATGCATTAACATTATCAACAGTTTTATTACAGTGCAGTCATGCATTAACATTATCAACATTTTGATTACGGGGCAGTCAGGCATAACATTATCAACATTTTGATTACGGTGTAGTCATGCATTAACATTATCAACATTTTGATTACAAAGCAGTCATGCATTAACATTATCAACATTTTGACCACGGTGTAGTCATGCATTAACATTATCAGCATTTTGTTATGGTGTAGTCATGCATTAACTTGTCGACAAGTTTTAATAGCCTAGATGTTCATACTTAGCAGCAGTGTTTGAAGATTTCTTTAACTATGAACTGTTACCAAGTCATTGTACATGTCTGTATATGCGTGTTAAGTTACATTTCAGCTTAAGTGCTCTACGATATTCAGCAACGTTGGAATTTATTAAAAGTTATTACCGTACCATGGACCGGTGTTGGCAGTCTTTCGCTCCTCATTTTCCAATATTCTCCAGCCTTTCCCCATCCCATGTTCTCCCAGGTCTATATGTTGCCTCCCGTAATGTTCTTTCAAGGTTTTACAGGTCTATGTTCATCAGAGTCAATGTATATTCAGGTCTGTTTCCTAAGGTCTGTAACAAACCTAATAATGGGGCAACATAGGCCTGGAAGAATTTGGACATATAGAATTATAGACCTGGGAGAACATAGATATGCTACCAACATGTATATTATGTTCCCTGTTTATGGTTGTCCCAGTATGACTATTTCAGGCAGTTTATGTTTATGGTTGTACCAGTATGACTATTTCAGGCAGTTTATGTTTATGGTTGTACCTGTATGACTATTTCAGGCAGTTTATGTTTATGGTTGTACCTGTATGACTATTTCAGGCAATTTATGTTTATGGTTGTGCCTGTATGACTGTTTCTAGCAGTTTATGTTTAATAAAAAACAACCCATTTTATAAATCGTTTAACGGTCTGATGCTGATGTATTTCATGGTTTTGCTACACATAAACTGTTTATAACCTTAAATTATACCTGTCCACGTTTTGCTACACATAAATTGTTTATAATCTTAGTTTATATCTGTCTACGTTTTGCTACACATAAACTGTTTATAACCTTGGATTATATCTCTCCACGTTTTGCTACACATAAACTGTTTATAACCTTACATGTAGATTATACCTGTTCACGTTTTGCTACACATAAACTGTTTATAACCTTGGATTATACCTGTCCACGTTTTGCTACACATAAACTGTTTATAACCCTGGATTATACATGTCCACGTTTTGCTACACATAAACTGTTTATAACCTTGGATTATACCTGTCCACGTTTTGCTACACATAAACTGTTTATAACCTTAGACTATACCTGTCCACGTTTTGCTAACGGTCTGATGCTGGTGTATTTCATGGTTTTGCTACACATAAATTGTTTATAACCTTAAATTATACCTGTCCACGTTTTGCTACACATAAATTGTTTATAATCTTAGTTTATATTTGTCTACGTTTTGCTACACATAAACTGTTTATAACCTTAAATTATACCTGTCCACGTTTTGCTACACATAAATTGTTTATAATCTTAGTTTATATCTGTCTACGTTTTGCTACACATAAACTGTTTATAACCTTGGATTATATCTCTCCACGTTTTGCTACACATAAACTGTTTATAAACTTACATGTAGATTATACCTGTCCACGTTTTGCTACACATAAATTGTTTATAACCCTGGAGTATACCTGTCCACGTTTTGCTACACATAAACTGTTTATAACCCTGGATTATACCTGTCCACGTTTTGCTACACATAAACTGTTTATAACCTTGGATTATACCTGTCCACGTTTGTATCTATGCGGTTATCTCATTGATATTTGTTGGTGTTAATATGTCAATCTTCGGGTGTTGTTTATTTCCTCCCGTTTTATTTATGAATGGTTTGAACTTTTGCCTTTTAATAATGACGTAGTCATGCCTAAACTTGTCAAACACTTTTTAATAAATTTAAATGTTGTGCTTTAAATCAATGTTTTTTGTTTTGTTTTGTTTTTATAAAAAAAATATTTTTCCACCCACATTATTTTTATGTCTTTATTACTTTGTCTGTCTTATCATCCGTACCACCACCACCATCATCATCGCCATCATCATCATCATCATCATCATCATCATCACCATCAACACCACCATCAGCATCGTCATCGATCATTATCATCATCATCACCATCATTATCATCATCATCATCACCTGCTTTTCTTCATCATCATCACCGTCATCATCATTGCCTTCACAATTAGCATCATCATCAACATCATAGCAATCATCATATCTTTCGCTTCTTTACATCTTCCTTTCTCTCTTATTATCATTATCATCATCACAATTATCATAATCATCGTCATCATCATCATCATCATCATCATCATCATCATCATCATCATCATCATTATCATCATCATCATCATCGTCTTCATTACCATCGTCATCATCATCATCAACATCATCATCATCGTCATCCTCATCATTATCGTTATCATCATTATTGCCTTCATAATTATCATCATTATCAACATCCTCGCAATCATCACCATCGTCATCATCATCATCCTCATCGTCATCCTCATCATTATCGTTATCATCATTATTGCCTTCATAATTATCATCATTATCCACATCCTCGCAATCATCATATATTTCCCTTCTTTACCTTTGTCTTTCTTTCTCTCATTTATTATTCCACTTCATCTTTCTTTTTTCTCTCTATGTCTCTGCCAGCCCATTATTTCTTCTTCTTCTTCTTCTTCTTCTTCTTCTTCTTCTTCTTCTTCTTCTTCTTCTTCTTCTTCTTCTTCTCCTGTTTAATTTTAATAATAATAATAAAAATAATAATAATAATAATAATAATAATAATAATAATAATAATAATAATAATAATAATAATAATAATAATAATAATAATAATAATGGATGCTATTTACGTCTTTATCCATAAATTACAAGTCAGGCCTACAGTGCGGCGATCTGTACCATGTTCATAGAGTGTCCAACATGTGTAGAAGGATGTTCATAGTGTGTCCAACATGTGTAGGATGTTCGTAGTGTGTCCAACATGTGTTACATTACATTATATCATTATTGCTTTAGGTCCAGCGGACTCTTCCCCACATGTGTCACATTACATTACATGATTATTGCTTTAGGTCCAGCTTCCCCACATGTGTAAAAGGATGTTTGTTTTATGGGTCTGTAGGCTTGCATGTACATATGTGTAGCCTAACTGGCACTAACACATTAGGACAGCACATAAATCATTCCACCACGTAAAAATAAAAAAAATAAGGCACTACACCAGGTGTTACGTTTAAAAAGTACGGAATTGTATTTCATAAACAGATACACATTTTGGAAAACGTTCACTGCCGCTACACATCTAATCTGCTGGGTCACAAATTTGAGGCTACCACAGATTTAAACATAAACACAGACTGACATTAATCATTGATTTTTTGTAAATTACAAATATCAAAATCATTCATTCTACCTTACTCTCCGTGTACAATCAAATTACTCCATCTCATGCATTCCTTCACATCAAAATCATTCATTCGCCCTTCCTCTCTGCGTACAATCAAATTACTCTATCTCATGCATTCCTTCATACATGCGCACAGCGTTCCTGCTCTTTGGTATTGTGGTTAAGGTTTGTTCGTATTAGACAACTATTCAGTTTATCTTACAGTAAGGATACAATAAATTATTAGTAGTAATAAAATAAGTGTCGTTCAAAACATTTGTAATGGAAACAGCAGTTGGCAGATACATTAAAAAAATAATTTTCTGAAAAGAAAATCCACACGAGTTTGATCGGTAATAAATGTTCTTATTGTGTTTATAGATAAACGTTTCATTATTCATGTAAGCGCCTACAGCTCTGTTTTGATAAGACAAGTATTATTCAAATAATAATGCTTGAAAACAATTACACTTCAGTTTTTACAAAATAAATGTCCCTTTCTCTGCACCTATAATCAAAATACCTTCCTGCACTCCTTCACTCTTGCTCACAGTATTCCTCCTCTTCATCACACACAAGCACACATCCCACGTTTTCTTCACTTTGTTAAGGTCTCAATGAGCTCTTTTACAAAACATTCCTCTCAGCATACTGTCGAGATGATTCTTCTGCTAGGTTGATGAGGCGGTCAGGTTTTGCCTCTGTAGCAGTCACATACTCTGTGAACCACCGAGGTGGCTCCTCTCTTGTAGTGGCCCTCCTCCCTTTGGTCGTGTGGGGGTGGAGAGAGTGACAGGAGAAGGGCTAGAGCGAGAGGACGTTGTAGAAGCAAGGGTGGAAGAAGAGAGAGTGACAGGAGAAGGGCTAGAGCGAGAGGACGTTGCAGAAGCAAGGGTGGAAGAAGAGGGAGTGGCTGGAGCAAGGGAGAGAAGAATGAGGAATATAATCAGAACCCACAGAGGATGCCGGACTTCTCTCTCGCACTGAAAGATAGAAATGGGCAAACATTAGGAGAATGTCAATAACAGAATACATCACAAAGGATGCCCAATACACTGGTCCATTAAAAGCCATACTCAACACACTCAATACTAAACAAGCACTCTTATAACAAACGCATTTCAACCAGAATTTGTTACTGTCTGTGACCTTTTCAACCAGAGTTTGTTACTGTCTGTGACCCTTTAACACACCACCAGTTGTGCACAATCTTCTAACTATCCACTCATTCATCGGACCATTAGCTTTCAAACGTCACTCGTATGTCGCAAAATCTAGAAGCCGGGATTTTGCAGCCTACTGCACAATTTGTGCTTTAAGTTTGACAAAGAAATGTTTCTTTAAAACATAAACAATGTCTCATTAAATTAAAGAAATGCTGCTTTAAAACTGGTACAATGTCTCATTAAAGAAATGTTGCTTAAAAACTGGTACAATGTCTCATTAAAGAAATGTTGCTTTAAAACTGGTACAATGTCTTATTAAAGAAATGCTGCTTTAAAACTGGTACAATGTCTTATTAAAGAAATGCTGCTTTAAAACTGGTACAATGTCTTATGAAAGAAATGCTGCTTTAAAACTTGTACGTCTCATTATAAGACCTAAAACTGTTATTGGCAGCTGAACTAATGAAACTTTTAACGAGCGATTCTTAAAATCCCTGACTAATTTCCACCAAACTAGGAGAATGCACGTGTGCTGGTGAGCGTGTGTCGTTCACAATCCAAAGGTTATCAGATTGAGCTCCAAATGGTAGGCATAAAAATAAACACAAAATAATTCAATATTGATTGAACTGAACTGCATACAGTAAATAAATAAATGAAGCACTATTAATTCTTGCTCACAACCATAACCATGTTGAGGTAAAATACGTGACCTCCTGCAAAAGAAGATACTTGACAAACGGCATACTACGGCAAGATCCCCCTCTGTTACACTCGGTTGATGTTGGTGTTTTTCTATCAGTATTTGATTCAGCCCCGATGCTTGAAATCCTGATAGGTGTAACTCTGATTCGTTTATCCACGCAGCCTGCTCACTCAGCAACAAGGCAAAGTCTTCGTATGAAGTTTTCCACTTTTATTCAGCACACATCAACAACTGCATACAATCGCTCAATCGCTTTTCCACTCTCAACTTTTAACTTTCAACTCACTATCAACTCACAAACAGAGCATCCATTTTATAGTTTTTCTCTCGATCGAGATAACGTCATCTTTCTTCACATTCCAAGAATGTTCTCAAATATTTACATTTATCGGGAATCTTCGATTGACCGTAAACACGCAAATCTAGAGAATTCTCCAATAATATCGACTAACGAAAATTATCAACGTTATACAAAGCTTCTTCTAACAACAATGCAAACTCAAATCAAAGGTAAATACACTCTATTATTGAAAACTTTGCAAAGCGAAATGATTAGATCTATCGTGTTCGTTTCAGACATACTATCCTACGCGTTTTAACGTAACATAACCCCCCACTCAAGAAGAAATTTACCCAATTTCTTTCAACAACGTTGAAACGTAATGCACAAAGTCCAGAAGAAAAACTTATTTCAGTCTCTCTGAATACTGTCAATGAGCTCAGTTTATCTACACATAGTCAATGGTTTTCATCTTCAAGTCTGTGTGGATATTGTTAATGTTCTCAGTTCTCAGTTCATCCACATAGTCAATGTTCTTCATCTGCAAGTCTGTTTAAATACTGTCAATGTTCACAGTTACACAGAGTCAATGTTTTTCATCTGATAGGAAACGACGCCCTCGTCTGTTACGGTTGTAATCGGCCCAGGGTCAAAGACAGTGATCTCATTTTTTTTTCTAGAATCAGTGCATCCTCCGTTGTAACACAATATCTCTAGTACCTGCATTCTCCACCTTGTCATCTGCTTCAGTGCTTGTATGCCAAGGTACATGTATAACAAAAGTAACCATAGGCACATGCAACCTAGTTATTAAAATTTAATTAATTAATAGTCTAGTTTATCAATTTACAACAAAATGTTTTACTAGCCATCCAAAGAGGCTTACAATTTTACTAATAATATTATTTTACAACTAAAATATTTTACAAGCCAACCGGAGGGGCTTACAATATAAAATGCCTACATTGCCAAATAAGAACATCATAGGAAGCCCCAGTGACCATCTGGCAGAAAGCGTCCAATATTCCCAAGCTGATCCAACAGACCTCACACACAAATGAGGAGTTTTGTCCCAGAAGTTTTCAATAAAAAAAGGTAGGTGAATTGTCTAGCTAAAAAGATAGTATAGTAGATTGATAGAACAGAGTAGGAATGAGAAAGAACAAAGGAAAAGGACAGCGACAGTGGGAATTTAAAGCACTAAATTTCCAGAAAGCGGGGATACCATTTATACTGAAACCTCCGGCATCCCCATGGGACGTCGAATGTCCCCTACGTCCCCCTATACGCTTCTGTGTCCGGGGACGGTAATCTACTCAACTCAACTCAATCCCCATGGGAAGATTGGTGGTTACAAACATCCCATACCATACAATGGTGGTTACAAACATCCCATGCTATACAATGTGGTTACAGGTCCAGCGGACTTTTTCCAAGCCAAATCAGGACCAGACAACCCCTGACCCGCATAAAAGATCTGCTGAAACAACCCTAGTGGTAAAACTGAAGGCACTCCAGCAGCCAGTCACTTTATAATAAAGACATCCCACGCAGGGGATGCTGAGGCTATATTAAATTACAAACATCCCATGTTATACAATGGTGGTTACAAACACCCCATGCTATACAATGGTGGTTACAAATATCCCATGCTATACAATGGTGGTTACAAACATCCTATGCAATACAATGGTGGTTAAAAACATCCCATGCCATACAATGATGGTTACAAACATCCCATGCCATACGATGGTGGTTGCAAACATCCCATACCATACAATGGTGGTTACAAACATCCTATGCTATACAATGGTAAAATTCCAGTGATCATAAAAAAATATTGCTTAAGTGTAGCACTCATCATGATTGATGTACAACAGCATAAGGGAGCTAACCCCTTATTGTACATGTGGAGTCTACTATATGAATGTTTTAGTATTTTATTTTCTAAATTTATTTAAGATTAAAATATGTTTTATAATTATTAAAATAATAATATAATATTAATAATAATAGTAGTAAAAGTAAGTTAGAATTATATTTCTGGAATCGGAATTTTTAGTTGAGTATAGTCTGGAACAGGAAGTTAGGTTTTACACTTCCTCTGCTGTAGTGCTAGAGCCACAATCTTCCTGCAATTCTTTGAGGCAGCATGGTTGATGCTGGAGGGTTGTAGCCTTAATTCAGGTAAGGAAAAGTTGGAAATGCTTAATTGTTTTATTAGAATAATGGTTACTATTTGTTATGTTCAACATATAAATATATTATTGTGTTTTATTTGCAAGATGCAACAAGATTATGTCTGGCATCTGATGTAGCACGTTCGCACCCGGTCCGAGCACATGGTAAATTTTTGGAACAAAGACAAAAATTCTATTTTATATTCTATTTGCAATTATTTCCGTCTATATAATTATAAACTAATTTAAATTGGTATGATACTATTATAATTTGTTGTGAACATTTTATTGAAATTGATGTTATTTTTTATTATTTTACTTATTGTATGCATTCTGTGACTTAGCCTGAAGTAATTAGAATACAATTTATCTGATTATTTTCGTGAACAGACTTAGAGTCTTGAATTCTATTGAATGATTTTGTTAAATGTTCTATAAATCGTGTAATGTTTAAAACTGGAATTTTATAATATGTTGCATTTAAATATATGAATTTTAATTACATAATTGAAGTCACAAGTTAACTGACACTAACAGGTTGTCTCCCATTTGCATCAAGTCTATGTCATTAAGATGAATAGGGAATGTCAGTGACAAGTGACAAGTGACAAGGATTTTATCATGACAGGACTGCTGAGCGTAAGCATGTCCAGGTTGTCATAGAGGTTGTGATATGTAAACCTCTTGGCCAATTATTGGGATTTAGTAACAATTTTACTTAGTAGTCTTTTACGATTACTTTGATCAAGAAAAACAAAGCTAGTCCCAGGGCCAACTGTAAGAGATGACAAATTGACTTGCCATACTGTAAGTTATGGGTTTAAAATGGAGAGCTAAATTGTTATGTGCAGGTGATGTGTAATGCCAGCTAGACAAAGGTGTGTTTTGTTTTCGACTTTAATAATCTGTTAATTCTAATTAATCTACGACCTTCGGGTTACGGGACAGGATAGGATAGGAATCTGTTAATTAAGTATGTATTATTTTGTTATCTGTTTATTTTAATATAACTATTTGAAATGTATTTGTATCCCCAGGGCTACTTTTTTTTCCCAGTTTCATTCAGTGGAGCCCTCAAAGCCTCAATATATTTGAAATCATCACCATCATCCCTATTCTGTTTAGTAATAAAGTTGATTTCATTTCCTTATTTTATACAATTTTAATTCTAAATTTTATTTTTGTCACGTCCCCCGAGCGGGTTCTGTGACTTCAGCACATTAAGCGAGTGAATAAGATAAAACTCAAACTCAAGGATAAACTAACACAAATGCCAGAATACAATCACACTCTTTTATTCCACAATGAACATACACGCACAGGATAAATGGGAACTAACCTTCCCCCAACCCCTAAATAGACCCCCGTCCCAATACTAACTAACAATTACCTCCCCTTGTAACAACCCCAAACAGAACTAAACAACAACAGTTTCTTTACAAGTGTGTACAACAAAAAATCAAAATCAACAAATCAATTCAAAATGTAAATCTTCAAATAATAAGCAATGGCGTTGAATCATAAACTATTATCTAGGCGAAGCTGTGGCACAGAAGTAATGTCTCAATGTTCTTGTCAAGTAGCTCAGAGAGCTAAACAGTCTCTTTCACAATAAGCGGATGATTCTTCTAACTAAATGAATATGTTTTTAGGTGTGGTGCAATGTGAGTCTGTGTGTGCATGAATTAGGTATGAAAGCCTCCTGTAATGGTGTTGCCTCGATACATAGGCAAAACCTGCAGCAGTGGCAGAGATCACCACAACACTACTCTGTCGTAGAGGCAAAGGCACCCCACCAGGCTGGTTAGAACCCAATCAGCGTCAACAACAGCAACATCAGTACAGCATAACAGGCAACATCAGAAGCAACAGCGTTGAAATAATGCGCAGAAATAAACAGGTAGAAGTAATACGTAGAAGTAATAGCCCACACCTGTAAGCATATACACAGTCTTAACAATATGCCTACAAAACAATAAACACTATATAATATAACATAACACGCTGTCCTCCGTCCACCATCTTGACCTGTATAATTATGAATACCATGATAATAATACAAGATACTATACACACATTTCAATAATATAAATCAACCTTTGATGCTAAATAATTCGCATCTTCTATAAACACAAACCTTTATATAAATGTACATAATCATTGCAACCTCACTTCAATCACACAGTCCTGATTCATTCCGCCCCCCTTCATCACCACCGTCACCCCCAACAATTATAACACATCACGATTACCTCCCTTCATCCATACTACCTTGCCATACTATACTGTAAACATGCTTGCTTCATAATCATCACTTCATCTTTCTTCAGTATAATACATTCTATCGCTCTCCCCATACATACACCCCCACTCTCTCTCTCCCTCTCTATATTCCCCATCGTCGCCTTGACCCACTTTTATAACAACAACAGCAACGACATTTCCCCCATCACATATACAACAAGAAAATCATAAGAAAATCATATAAAATCAACAAAATTCATTATACATCCTAAAATACATCCCCTTCCCCACACTCATTACCACTCATACACGTACGCAGTTCTCGGAGCGCGCCACTAAAGAATTGAATGACAGGATTTGCTCACCTTATAGGCCTCGGCTTGTGACACCCTTTCCCCCAACACCACAACACGACACAACACTGTCACAATACAATTGGTTAGTCTTTTTGAGAGTCACTTTCTCTTGCTATTGCACGTTATTTCACTTTCCAAATAACACTTATACTGAGGATGAGGTCACCTTAGCTCTATCACAGACGCTAAGTCTTGGTGGGTGTTCAATCGAGAACTACACACACCTTAAGCATGTAACTCTACATTCGTTGACGAATGGCAGTTAACATCTTCCTTTTGAATTCTAAACATCCTTATCCCGACGAGGGCATAAGACCTTGGGTGGCTATATAAACAATAAACACACCCTTCCAACAGTACCCTACACTACAATGACCTCTGTCACAGGGTTGCTGCCTCGTTAGATTCGATCCTCTCGCAACAGCATCTCAAACCACTCTGCCCTCCAAAACCGCGCCGGCCACAAGCAAAATAGTCGAGCTCTCGTCAGTATGCACATTCTTTATTACGCGTATCCCTATTCGAAATTGGCCGACTCCCTGTCTTCTACGAAACGCACGGACTTTACGAAACTGCACTTGCATACGCAAAAAGGTAAATCGGTCACGCTATTCTATGTACACTATATACGGAGAAGTGTAACTTCCTAAAAAGTATAATTCTCCCTGCTATCTGAAAACTCGTGTCGTCACAATTTTATTATCCTATTTTTCTCATCTATCATTCTATGCTACTTTAGTTTTATCAGACCTCCTCCCAGCCCAGAGCATGAACCCTATGATTGAGTTAGACTGAGGATTACATAAGTATTAATTATATTTTCTACCCTGCATTTTTCAATCTATGCTTCTTTTAGTACTCAACTGGGGTGTCGGATAGTGCAGTGGTTGGAGCACTCGCTACTGTGTCGAAAGTTAAGCACCGTCCGGTGCGGTTAGCACTTGGATGGGTGACCGCTAAACGTGAAGCGACAAATAACAACCCCCCCAGTTGACTCAACTGTAATTGAGTACCTACTCTCTTGAGGGTGGGGAAGGTAAAGCAGCGAGGGAGAGAGTTGGGCATCACCCTCATTACGCTGGCCCAAGATAAGTGTGATCTCCAACATCACGCTCCCCTACGGCCACAAGGCTATGGTACTACCTTTACCTTTACCTTTTGAGTCAACACTTATCACCTGCATAATTTTTTTTTATAGTATGTGACAACTGGTGATACCTCAAACTCCTAGCATAAATGTTGTCTCCTTTACATTCAATGGTTAAATGTTTCACATCACATTCACTGACAGCATTCACCATATTACATACATTGCACACCATTTTCTCTCCAGAATATGCTTGGGATACTATGTTCACATTTTAATTGATTGATTGATTGATTTATTGTTGCTTTAGGTCCAGCGGACTCTTCACATTTTAATTTGAACAATGTTCACAATATTTTTCGAGCCAATATGCAAAATTGCTGTCCAGAGTTATTTATTTATAGGGTCCTGCAGACTGCAAAGAGCCGAATCAACTTGGATGAAGGAGGCTGTCAAGAGTTTTAGGCATTTAGACTTATTTTATCTTGAGAAAAACTTTCAAATAAACTGGAAAGCTTAATTTTACTCGTGTTGTTTTTATCTTCTTTTGTGCCTCCAGCCTAGGTTACTGTAAGCTTCGAGTATTCAATTTAAATGAAAGCATTATTGCACAGTTGCTAATTGTCCTTTCTGTATGCACCAACATGTGATTCATCACATTGTCTGTATGTACCAACATGTGATTCAACGAATTGCCAGCATGAATAAAAGCATTACATATTACCAAAAGTATATCAACTAACAAGTTAGTATCTCTCTTCTATGTCTCTATCGACGTGCGCGTACAACCGGTTGCTTCCCTTTACATGCTTTTCGCTCCATAGAGCATCATCGGCCTGAAATAACTTTTTAGAAACTTCAAAACCCAGGGGAATTATGGGTAGGGAAATGCTTTTCTGAAATGACGGCGGCCAAATCCTTCTTTAGTTTCTTTGCTCAAGCAAAGGCAATCTCATAGGTATGAAGCACTTCGTCCATTATAACTCCATCGCTGATAATACTGCTGACAAGTTTCTGCCTTTGTTCACTACCAGAAATATGCAGTTCCTCTCCCAACTTTCGTTTAATTTCAGCGAGAACAGATTTCCCAGAATTCTCTATTCTATTTTTAGGTTTGGGATAGTCCCGTCTCAGCTTGTGGCTAAAACCAATGGCAACGTGACCACCGCACGTCGACTTGGGGCAATACAAGATACTAACTTGTTAGTTGATATACTTGTAATATTACACATATGTCACATACATTTTCACTTTGGTACACGTGTTGCTTCAAATTGTCAGCCACAGAGAAAGGCTTAATACAAACATCACACACATGATTTTTCTCTTCTGCACATGTAAGTGTATATCTCTTCAACTGGCAAGCTGAAAGAAAAAAAATTTCTTACAAACGTCAAACACATAAATTTTTGTCTCCAGAATGTGTCAACTTATGTTTCTTCAAATAGCTAAACAAAGAGAAAGCTTTACCACAAACCTCACAAACATAATTTATCTCTCCTGCATGAATAAGCTTATGTAACTTCAAACTACTAGCATGAGTGAAAGCTTTATTACAAACATCACACACATGATTCTTCACTCCTGTATGTATCAGCTTATGTTCCTTCAAACTGCCAGCCTGAGTGAAAGCTTTATTACAAACATCACACACATGATTCTTCTCTCCAGTATGTATCAGCTTATGGTCCTTCAACTGACAAGCCCTGGTGAAAGCTTTATTACAAACATCACACACATGATTCTTCTCTCCAGTATGTATCAGCTTATGGTCCTTCAACTGACAAGCCCTGATGAAAGCTTTATTACAAACATCACACACATGATTCTTCTCTCCTGTATGTATAAGCTTATGTAACTTCAAACTGCCAGCCTCAGTGAAAGCTTTGTTACAAACATCACAAACATGATTCTTCTCTCCTGTATGTATAAGCACATGTTTCTTCAAATCACCAGCACGATTGAAAACTTTATTACAAACATAACACACATGATTCTTCTCTCCTGTATGTATCAGCTTATGTCCCTTCAAACTGCCAGCCTGAGTGAAAGCTTTATTACAAACATCACACACATGATTCTTCTCTCCTGTATGTATCAGCTTATGGTCCTTCAACTGACAAGCCTTAGTGAAAGCTTTATTACAAACATCACACACATGATTCTTCTCTCCTGTATGTATCAGCTTATGTCCCTTCAAACTGCCAGCCTGAGTGAAAGCTTTATTACAAACATCACACACATGATTCTTCTCTCCTGTATGTATAAGCTTATGTAACTTCAAACTGCCAGCCTCAGTGAAAGCTTTATTACAAACATCACAAACATGATTCTTCTCTCCTGTATGTATAAGCTTATGTTTCCTCAAATCACCAGCACGAGTGAAAACTTTATTACAAACATAACACAAATGATTCTTCTCTCCTGTATGTATCAGCTTATGGTCCTTCAACTGACAAGCCCTAGTGAAAGCTTTATTACAAACAACACACACATGATTCTTCTCTCCTGTATGTATAAGCTTATGTCCCTTCAAATGGCCAGCCTGAGTGAAAGCTTTATTACAAACATCACACACATGATTCTTCTCTCCTGTATGTATAAGCTTATGTAACTTCAAACTGCCAGCATGAGAGAAAGCTTTATTACAAACATCACAAACGTGATTCTTCTCTCCTGTATGTATAAGCTTATGTTTCTTCAAATCACCAGCACAAGTGAAAGCTTTATTACAAACATCACACACATGATTCTTCTCTCCTGTATGTTTAAGCTTATGTAACTTCAAACTGCCAGCATGAGTGAAAGCTTTATTACAAACATCACACACAAAATTCTTCTCTCCTGTATGTAAACGCTTATGTACCTTCAAATGGCCAGCCAGAGTGAAAGATTTATTACAAACATCACACACAAGATTCTTTTGCTCTCTGGTCTTCTGTTGCTGCTTTGTCTCTCTTCTACACTCATGATCTTTGAGACTGACTTCACTGTGGGGAGTGACTGAGGCAGAAGAGAACTTGACCAATAATGACTGTGGTGTTGAGTTCACAGTAAGCAGTTGTGTAGCACATGCTTTTGGAATCTGAAAAAGAAAACCAAGATTTACAAAACTACTAACTATAAAGTGTTCATCATCATCATCATCATCATCATCATCATCATCATCATCATCAAAGTGGTCCTGATTCGGCTCTTTGCAGTCCGCTGACCCTATAAACAATGACTAACAAATATGAGTATCTTTTTGTATTAATATAATCGATTATTATTATTATATTATTATCACAACCACAATGTGTTGAGTTTCTGGATAATGGTTAAAATTAACCTACTTCAGCCATGACAAGTACGAGGATATATTAATTTGCAATAACAACCAGTGTCATGGACCTGCATTAATTTCTAATTTCGGGTGCCTGTGATGTGGATTAATAGTTTTATAGCTAATCACTCTTCTGTTGCAAATAACGTTATTAGTTTTCGGTTTGCACCTGTAGTCGGTTGGCGTTATGTATGAATCTGATTAGATGTTCTCCTACAGTTCACAAATCCATAATTGTATCGGCAGTTAGATTTTTTTTTTGAGATCTCAACAAGTAACATCGCCTTGATGTTCATTGGTGTGGCGACCAAAATTGGTACCCAGAATTGGATCAACAGGTTGTTGTGTATACGTTACATGTATGTATAGAAATAGAGTATCGAATATTTGTTTGTCTCGGCGTGTGCATTATGGAGTAAGAGCGAGAGAGAGAGAGAGAGAGAGAGAGAGAGAGAGAGAGAGGAGGGGTGAGGTGGAGTGTGGTGGAATTAATGGTAGTTGATGCATTCATCAAAATCGCTTCAATCATCTAGTTCATTTGAATTCATTATTTCATGGTTCGCATTTCAAACCTAAAGTTAACGTGATTATGAAAAAAGAAACCATATGAATAACTTGTTGACACTACATCTAATAGTGGCCATGTAGGCTTGTGTCTGTGTTTCTGTCCAGCAGCAGGGCGCTGATGGACACAAGGGTGTTGCGGATGTCCGGGTGGAGAGTTTCTTCGTGTCCTTATTCCCAGTCCACACTATGTACTCAGGTGTCCGGACAATCGCCACCTGGACAATCGCCACCCGGTCAATCGCCACCGGACAATAGCCACCCGGACAATCGCTACCCGGGCAATAGCCACCCGGTCAATAGCCACCCAACTCAATCGCCACCCGGACAATAGCCACCTAAGTCAATCGCCACCCACCCTGACAATCGCCACCCTTTTATTTACACACACATCGTTCAGCTTCGCGCGCACACTCATACAGAGACGCACGCCGGATTTGAAGAGTATTGATAATTTATTGCCGCAATAAAAACGCAAATGCAAACGCTCAGCTACTAAAACGATTGTAACCCATATGAAAAGAAAAACCACACAGACAGACTCACAGCTCCTACTAGTAAAACAGTTCACTTGGATAAAAATCTCTCTCAGAACATGATGTTGTAAGCGATGCCTCGCAGGAAGATTAGTTTGCTGGTTGTGTCGTATTTCCCAAGCATTGTTTTAATGCGCTTCTCTTTGTCGTTGTATTTCTTGCGCTTTGGTGGAGGTGGATGTCCGATGAGAGCATGTGTGACGTTCAGTCGAGAAAGTGATGCTTCTCGCACCAGGGCCTCGATCAGTTTGAACAAGTCTGGGTGTTGGCACGCGAGGTTTGCAGCAAGACGGCTGTGGGAACCTTCTGATGGATTGTTAGTCCTTGGTAAGCCGAGTCCAGCTCGGTCGTGCACATTCCAGCTCGGAAATGGAAAGAGAGGAGGCCTCCAAAGCCCGTTTCGATGGCGCTTCCCGATGTACGTGGACTCAAAGTACTCCACCACTGGCTCAAGTTCATCTGAGCAAGCATCTGCGAGTTCCACAAACCCATCAATGACGTCATCTGGGGGCAGGAAAGGAGTGCCATCAACATCCGAACATGCAGAGACAATGCATCGTCATTCATGTAAGCCTGCTGCAATCCTTTCCCCTGAACCTGCCTGAATACGTTCTGGCACAAATGGAAATGACAGTGAGACACCTGCACTCCATCGAAAGATGCGTTCATTGCATTCTTCATGGCGCATTCGAAATCCATCATCACAGATTGAGGTCTCATATTCGGCCGCAGCTCCAACATCCTCTCCAATAGTTGGCGATATGTTTCCTCTCTCTTGTTGGGAAGAAGAGCGTACAAACATGGCACGACTCGGTCTTGAACTATTGCGTGAAAAGTATATAGTTGAAAAAAGATAGTTGGTGCTGACTTGAAAGTTCCGTCGCAGAGCCAATGCGTTGAGTTCTGTAAAAGATCCAATCCGTCGTATGTAGCGAAGATAAGAAGACGGTCTGCCCCTCCAGTGTCCACTTGAAGGAACTGTTGACCGTCTGCCGTTTTACGATAACGCTCAGGAAGGTCAACATCTTCCCTGTTAAGCGGTGCAGGGAGTGGCTGGGCTGCTCGTCGGCGATGTCTCCTGATTGATCTCTGCATCACTTCAACTGCCGGGAGCTGGCCCATCCCAGCCTCGGAAACTCCACTGACAGCTTGCGTCAGGATTCGCTGGGTCGCTGCTAGGGACGTTGCTGCTGAGGTGGTCATTCTTGATATTGCAGATCTTGCCTCGTACTGGCCCGCGTGTCCAGCAGCAGCACATGAGTGACTACTAACGTGTTTCACCACAACGCCATCCTGTAAAAAAAGAAGAGAAATAGACGTCAGGCAAATTAACATTTAATATGGAAGTTTCTATACACATTTTTCAATCATTACAGCCATTCAAACATAACGTACAAACATTCTGCTGGTTCCCGCTCATTCTCCATCTCTGGCCCTACAATTTGGAACTCTCTCCCTATCTCTGTTCGCAGCTCTCCCAACATCACCATTTTTAAATCCAGACTGAAAACGTTCCTCTTCCGCAAATTTCTATCGGACTAGTCCTCTTGCTCTCTGTCTCTGTCCTACACCACTAATTATGTTTTCGTGCACTTATCTATTGTACATAAATGTCTTGGTTGACTGCTTTTTGAAAGCGGGTGTATGCGGGTGAAACACGCTTTGAACCCAGGTACCTAGGAAAAAGCGCTATATAATTAACCTTATTATTATTATTGTTAGGATATTTATATCGCGCTTTTTCCAGTGAAAGACCTGCTCAAAGAGCTGGTCGATACAGGATCGAACTCAATCCGCCCGAGGCGTAAATACACAAGAAAACATTTCACGTGTGCTATTTACAAAATACAATACAATTTTTTTTATGCACATATTAACATTCACATGAATAAATACATACCTTCACATGAATTGATGCTGGACACTTGGTGCGTCTGTTGAGGTGGCACAAAAAACGTTTCTTGTCGTCTTTCAAATTTTTGTGAAAATAGTAGACGAAACCATTCTCTTCGAACATGCTCTTTCCATGAGAAGACGCAATGGCATCCATCCTATCAACTTTGTTGGAGTGTGACTGAGAACTTTACTTCACAGCCTGACGTCCGATTGTTTTGTTTACACAATTTTGTCAACTTGATTGAAGTGTGAACTTTAGTTCACAGTTGGACTAATGTTTTGATGTTTGATTTGTTTTTTTAATCGGAAAACATTTTTGTCAACCTGATTGGAGTGAGACTGTGAACTTTCGTTCACTTAATATACACTTTAAAAAACCAAAACTGAAGCTGTATTTGATTTTTTTACATTACCAACTGTATAGGTTATCATTTTAAGACATGGTGGCATTTGCACTTTCCGGTGGCGATTGTCCGGTTGGCGATTGTCCCAGGTGGCGATTGTCCGGTTGGCGATTGTCCCAGGTGGCGATTGTCTGGGTGGCAATTGACTTGGTGGCGATTGTCCGGTGGCGATTGTCCGGGTGGCGATTGTCCGGGTGGTGATTGTCCGGTAATCATGTACTCAGTACCCAACCTTTATTGGACTGATGACCCTTTCCGCATTGTCCCTAAAATATCCTCATGAATAGTCATCCCCGAGCCATTGGGCGTAGAGGTCGGTCGTGTTCGAGTGATGTTGAGAGCTCTGTGATCGCATCATAGCCATTGACATCTCATGCGATTTTAACGAGAGTGAGTCTGCAACGTCTGTTTTCAGCTACGCATTGTAAGTACTCTACAAGTGGTCCACGAAGGCTTACAGGCTGGAGAGCCCTTTTCGCTTAAATCGCCCTTCATGTTAATCATAATTCAAATTGCAGTCTTCATCATGGTTCATCGATCGGTTCTATAGGTCAACACTACTGTCAGAAATAATTGGAAGCCGACGACGATGTAGTTACTTTGATAGGGCAGAGTTCTAACCCTTTGTAGCGGCGTCAAGGAAGGCTAATTTCATCATCATCATCGTCATAGTAGGCATCATCAACATCACCACCATCATACACATCATCATCTTCATCATCATCATCGTCACGGTCAGCGATTACATCACCATCTCGATTTTGACTTTGTATGTTACTCAACAGGTTGAAACCCCAAGCTGAACAAATCACAGCTAAAGAAAAAGCAGGATTCAGGGCAGGGCGAAGTACCAATGTACAAACTTTCAACCTCAGAATTATCTGTGAGAAATACCTACAGCACCAACAACATCTATATCATGTGTTCATAGACTTCAAGAAAGCGTTTGACCGAGTCTGGCATGCAGCTCTATGGGCAACAATGAAAGTGTACAACATCAGCCCTAAAATTATTGAAGTCATTAAAAGCCTGTATGACAAGGCTATCAGTGCAGTCCTCCACAACAGCGCCATCAGGAAATGGTTCAGAACAACAATCGGTGTGCGTCAAGGATGCCTACTCTCTCCAACACTCTTCAACATCTTCCTAGATCGCATCATGTCAGATGCTCTTGCAGATCATGAAGGCACAGTCAGCATAGGGGGTAGAGCAATCTCCAATCTTCGTTTTGCGGATGACATTGATGGATTGGCTGGAGAGGAACAAGAACTTGAACAGCTGGTACAGAGGCTTGACACCACCTTTAGAGCTTATGGAATGGAAATATTGATTGATTGATTTATTGTTGCTTTAGGTCCAGCGGACTCTTCCGAGCCAAATCAGGACCGGACAACCCCCGATCTGCATAAAAGATCTGCTGAAACAACCCCAGTGGGAAAATTGAATGCCCTCCACCGGCCAGTCACTTTACAATAAAGACATCCCACGCGGGGGACGGCTGAGGGTTGACCGGAATGGAAATAAGTGCAGAGAAGACCAAAATGATGACCAACAACACCAATGGCATCAACACGGACATCAAAGTCCAAGGCCAATCCCTCAACACAGTGCATAGCTTCAAATATTTAGGAGCCATTGTATCAGACAATGGGTCTCGACAGAAAGTCCTCTCCAGGATCGCACAAACAACTGCTGCCCTGACAAAGTTGAAGCCCATTTGGAAAGACAAGACCATCAGTCTACATTCCAAAGTAAGACTGCTGCGCTCCCTTGTCATCTCCATCTTCCTATATGCTTGCGAAGCATGGACCCTCACAGCAGATCTCCAACGAAAAATACAAAGCATGGAGATGAGGTGCTACAGAAGACTTCTGGGCATTTCCTATACCCAACACATCACCAACGACGAAGTCCAACCATCACACAAGCCATTTGACAACATGATAACCTGCTCACAGTGGTGAAAGAACGGAAACTCTGATGGTATGGCCATGTCACCAGATCATCAGGCCTTGCAAAGACAATTCTGCCAGGCACAGTGCAAGGAGGTAGAAGAAGAGGGAGACCGAAAAAGAGGTTGTAGGACAACATTCGAGAATGGACTAGTTTGACACTGAGCGAAGCCATCAGGGCTGCTTTGGACAGAGAAAGATGGAGTATGCTGGTTAAACGATCATCTGTGGTGCACCTATGACCTACGGGTTACGGGACAGGATAGGATAGGATAGGATAGGATGTTACTCAATATCTGTTGAATGAGTGACTGTCCGTTCATAAGTAAAGTTTGTTTGAAATTTAATATTGTGTTTGCATCAAATTTCTCGGAATTCCTTGTTCTTTGTGTGCCACATGTGTGAGTGATAGATGTGTTTGCTGTGTGTGCCACATGTTTAAGTAATAGATGTGTTTGTTGTGTGTGCCACATGTTTAAGTAATAGATGTGTTTGTTGTGTGTGCCACATGTTTAAGTAATAGATGTGTTTGTTGTGTGTGTGAAATGTACATGTAGGAGTGATAGGTGTGTTTGTTGTGTGTGCCACACGATTGAGTGATAGATGTGTTTGTTTTGTGTGCCACATGTTGGAGTGATAGATGTGTTTGTTGTGTGTGCCACATGTTTGAGTGATAGATGTGTGTTGTGTGTGCCAGACTGGGTGAAACATGTCAGTGTGCCTATGTTGGTACATATCGCCGCACTGATCGGTTATTTGGGGAACAGTACCTACAGTGGTATCTCAGGTTATGAACCAAGTTCTGGAAACGTTCGTAATCCGAAATATTGAAATCAATGAAAGAGAGACAATCCGTTTTAAGACGAAAGAATTATTCTTTTTTATTTACATCCGGATTTACCTGACAAAAGGTAAAGAATACGTGTACTTGTATTACATACGGAGAAAGGATATGTGTTATTCATAGAGTCCCCTATACGCTTCTGTGTCCGGGGACGGTAATCTACTCAATGAACGAACAAACGAACGGTGTTCTTGTATTACATATAGAGAAAGAAAACAACCAAATAAATTAAATGTAAAATAAAATAAAGATTTCATCTATCTTTCTTACCAAGAAAACGATCATGGGAAATGTGTCACTTTTTTTGCTATTCTGAGTCATTAGTTTCAGGAGTTTCTTGTCGTGGTTTCTTGGCAGCTGACTGTGAATCTTTCTGCATCAAGAAACTATCAAGGGATATTTGTCCTTCGTAACCCACTGTTCCTTCCCATCCTATTCTATCCCATTACTTGAAGGTTGTTGGGCCACCACAGATGATCTTTTAACCAGCATACTCCATCTTTCTCTGTCCTCAGCAACTCTCATGGCTTCCCTCAGTGTCAAGCCAGTCCAATTCAATTCAATATAACTTTATTTATCCACATAGGGCAATTACAAGATTTAGAAGCAGCTCATATTATTAACAATAAATAAATAAATGAATAAATAAATAAATAAATAAATAAATAAATAAATAAATAAGTTTAAAATACAGTGAAATTTAAAAGTTTATCACACAATTTCATAAGCACATGCCCTACCATACAAACATAAACCAAACACAACACACACACACACAACACACACACCACGCACATCATGAACACTCACCGCTGACAGTTAAACAGTTAAATCAAATAACACGAAGGTAAGAAAATAAGGTAAGAATATCATCAATGAATCATCAAATCAATCAGTCGATAAACAATCAATCAATCACTGAATCGGGCCATCAATATATATAGCATCCATTATTATTACTATTATTTAAAAAAAAATTATTATTGGATTACTATACCACATAGTTATTGTGTGGAAGATTTGTAAAATAGACGTCAAGTTCCATTATTACCTCAGACTCCATTGGAAGTACACCTAGGTACCTCTCGGGCTTCACCCACACCATCTTTGTTTCCAATGGGTCAGCGCTTTCTGTAACAAAGAAGTCAGCAAATTGATCATGGGTGATAGCAGTAGCACTGCTGGTTAGGACTGTGGTTTTCTATGCCAACATTGGAGAGTACTAACCCTGCAGAGGATGAATGTCTATGACTTAGATACAAGACTTTTCAGGTCACCTTGCAGAGGATGAATGTCTATGACTTAGATACAAGACTTTTCAGGTCACCCTGCAGAGGATGAATATCTATGATTTAGATACAAGACTTTTCAGGTCACCCTGCAGAAGATGAATATCTATGACTTAGATGCAAGACTTTTCAGGTCACCCTGCAGAGGATGAATGTCTATGACTTAGATATAAGACTTGTCAGGTCACCCTGCAGAGGATAAATGTCTATGACTTAGATACAAGACTTGTCAGGTCACCAGTGTTTTCTCCAGGTACCTCCCACCCTTCAATAATGGTGTCGGATGCAGTTAATTTAAATTTAAAAAAATACAAATCTCCCAAAATTAGCATTTGATTTCCTTTTTGTTTTCTAATAGCCACTTTTATTTACACTACATGTTTGACAGATGAAAATGCGTTTGTTGTATTGGTAAAAGTGCACTGACTGGGACGCTCTGCTGGACGGGTCGTCGCTAGGTGAAAAGGTCGACGTCATCCTCATATGTCCAGTTCTGTATCGACATGTTGGTGCCAACTAAAGAGGTGAAGACTTACCCCAACAACAAGCCTTGGGTGACAAACGAGGTGGCAGACGTCCTGATGAAGAGGAAGAAGGCGTTCAGTGAGTAGACTCCAGATTGATTGATTGATTGATAGTTGCTTTAGGTCCAGCAGACTCTTCCGAGCCAAATCAGGACCGAGACTCCAGATGACGTGAAGAAACTGCAGAAGGAAGTCAGAAGAGTGATCCTAAACAACAAGTGGAAGTTCAGGGACAAGGTCGCAGAAAGCTTCGCCTCCAAAAATCCCGTGAAACTGTTGAGCAACCTACAGATGATGAATGGCTATAAGCCGTGGAAGAGGGCCTTGAATGTAGAGGACCAGTAGAAGTGGGCCAACGACCAAAACATCTTTCATGCCCGCTTTGACACCACTGACATCTCACTGAGCAAGTGAGTACTGTGGCTGACCTGAGTGAGAGAGACAACAGTGCGGAAGCACTGAGGGAGTAAGAGGTGAGTCAGCGCTTTAGACAGGTAAGACCCAGGAGTCCTTGTGGTCCAGTTCACGTTCCAGGAGCTGTACCCAGGAACTGCCATGACTCAGTGTTCACCATCCTGTTCCAGGAGTCGTTGGACACTGGACACATCCCACCCCTTTGAATGTCTTCCAACTTTATCCCTGTCCTTAGGAAACCCTCTCCTGCAAACCTGAATGACTATCACCCTGTCGCTCTCACAAAACCCTCTCCCTCAACCGTCCATTCCTTTTAAGTACCTTGAGCGCATTGTCCTTCAACGACTGCTTGGGGAAACGCGTCCACTCCATGACCCCATGCAGTTCGCATACACGCCCAACAGAAACACCGAAAACACCATCATCATCGTAGTCCACTCTGTGTTGACGCACCTAGAGAGGCCGAAGTCATATGCCAGAATTCTATTCCTAGATTTTTCGTTAGCTTTGAACACCATCCAGCCTCACCTAATGATGCGGAAACTGATGAAATTGAAAATGGACGCCAACCTCCTGATTATCAAATGGCAGACAGACTACAACGCGTTGTGATTAGGTCGTCCATCTCCCTGAAGGCATCAGGATACCTTCATAATAACACAGGGGTTCCTAATGGCTGAGTCCTATTCCTGGCATTCTTCATCCTCCACACGGCCGACTGTCCCTGTACAGCTGAAGACGCCCTCCAAGTGAAGTTTTCTGACGACACGTCTCTGACCAACCTTATCACAACGAGCGAGAGCTCGTACCGCTGCGCCGTGGAAGAGTTCGTCAGGTGGTGTGACGACAACCATCTCCTCCTCAACGTCTCTAATACAAAGGAGATGGTTGTTGACTACAGGAGGAGCACTCCGACACTCGACCCATTGGTCATTGGGGGTGAAATGGTGGAGGTAGTGGACCAAAACAAGTACTTGGGCTCCATCATCTATAACAACTTGGACTGGTCCCCAACACTCTGCAGCTCCTCAAGAAGGCCAACCAACGCCTATACTTTATGAGAAGGCTGAATGCCCTTAATGTGAGCTTCAGGGTGTTGGAGCTTTTCTACAGGGTGACGGTGGAGTCCGTACTGACCCACAACAGTCTGTGCTTCTTCAGCAGCCTAAAAGAGCAGGTCAAAGGTCAGGCTGGCAGAGGTTACACAGTGTGTGAGTGTGTGTGTGAATTTTTCCAACAGTCTTGTTTTGTGATTTGGCTTAGCATGGGATGATCATGCATGTACATGGGATGTATGTGTTGAATGCCTGTGGTTGGTGTTTGTGCATGGTGGAGCTGGTTTGTGATGGTGTGTGGGGTTGTATACGGGAGTGTACAGTGCAAGTATGTTTGGGGTGTGGGATAGTAGTTGTTTTATAGTATGTGTTGCATTATTAATTTTTTTGTTTCTACATGTCATTTTTATAAAAAATTATATGTTACATTTACTTGTGCAGTTTAAAGGCGAATGTCTACGTACATTTCATAGACCAATAAAGTCTCAGTCTGGCAGTCTGTCAGTCTCTTGTGTCATGTGAGCGTGTATGTTGGTTACACATCACCACTTTATGTCTGATTTAATAATAAGGCACATTTAGCATTCATTTATTTATTGACTTATTTATCTTTTATTATAAAAACACAAGCACAGTTTTTAATCACTGAAGCCTGAATTACTATGGGGCTTACACCACAAAACATTCCCCCAATAGGAAATGTTCCTGTCACATGCATGTAGCATAGCTCAGAGCCTGTCCTACACTTTAGGTCAAGAAAGTTGAAACTGTACAGCACCTAAGCCACAATCACAATACAGATAACAACATGACTATTATAAAACACTACTGCTAAATATAACACACTACTGCTAAATATAAAACACTACTGCTAAGTATAAAACACTACTGCTAAATATAAAACACTACTGCTAAGTATAAAACACTACTGCTAAGTATAAAACACTACTGCTAAATATAAAACACTACTGCTAAGTATAAAACCCTACTGCTAAGTATAAAACACAACTGCTAAGTATAAAACACTACTGCTAAATATAAAACACTACTATACTTACTGTATCCCTCTGTGTCACTGTCAGGCTCTGTCTTCACTGTACACAGTTCTGAGTCCTGAAATCAAAATTGAGAATATATTACTTTACAACAACTATCAGTACATTTGGATTACTGTACCACACAGTTCATGTGCTGAAGATTTGTATAAGAGACATCAAGCTCGATTATTACCTCAGGCCCCACTGGACGTACATCAGTATATGTCTCTGACATCACCCATACTGTCTTCGTGTCCAATGGCCCACTGCTTTCTGTAACAAAGAAATCAGCCAACACATCATGGGCGAGTGCCATAGTGGATAATAAAACTGAACAGTTGTTGTCACTCACATCCATAGTCCTGTGTGGATCACACAAACTTGTGATCACTAAAAATTAAACTTCAATGAAAATTGATCTTGACACTTGTGGAATTAAACATTGGTTCCCTGGCACATAAGGCAAGTTATTGAGCTCACAGCCTGTAATATACTTAAATGAGATCTAAAGAAGCAAAACTGTAAAGCATTTCAGCTACAATCACAATATAGTTTAAAAAAAAAAAAAGACCTGAAACAAAATAAAACCCTAACCATGACAAGTATTACTATCAGGTTCTTCATTATCCTGAGATTGGGCATAATCATACCTTAAGACCCTCAAAATCATGCCTTAGAATCAATGGTCAGGTGTGAAAAACGTCTTAAATGTTACAATTGGTGCAGAAAACACACCTGAAAAACAGTCTACAGGGTGAAAATATCTTGAATGCATTTCTAAAATTAACACGGCCATGCGGCTGAAAAATTATCTTGATGTACATTGGTTTATCTTTTGCACTATCAACTAATCCCAAAGCTCCTAAATCATCTCGCTACGCTTAGAAAGTGACATCATAGATTGATCTGATGTAGGTTTGTGATGCATCGTTTGCCGTGGCTACTTCTTTTGTTTCACTACGAAACTATCAATCATGGCGTTCTTCCATCGGCTTTTTTCCCCATTCCTAAAAATGCTTAACAGGGAAAGAAAAAAAATCCTTTAAATTATAAAATGAAAGTGATTCCACTCCTTAAATTCGCTACAAATGGGGAGCCCTGACAATAATACGCTAATATACTTACCATATTCCTCAGTGTCACAGTCAGGTTCTGTCTTCACTGTACACAACAGTGGTATATGTGGCTCCATCACGTCACTGTCCGGTGTCTTGCTTTCTGATTCTTCCTTTATGTTGAACTCACTGCCAGTCATGTTAGTGGTACCTCTGACAATCTGTTCACTGCTGCTGTCAGAAACATGATGGCTTTCTCTTCCTGCAATTTCTAAACAAAACAACAGCTTTCATGTGAATAGTTCCTGATAGCAAGCATAATGATGAACTGGAAAACCATCACATAAAAAATGTAAATCTGTTCCTCTCACCTAAATATTACAAATGATACAGTAAATAAACCTCCAACGTGCAATCAAGGATGAACAAAGAACTGGTCTATTTCACTATTTGCAATTAAAACAAATTCTGCAGAAACAACGTTGCCATAGTTAAGATCAGCACCAAGCATTCACTGCACAGTCCACACAAAAGCCAAGGTAAGGAAAAAAACAAACTATTTTGTTTTTGTTAGGGAGTGGGTGTGCTAAACCTGACACTTATTTAAATCCTTTTCAGTGATACCATTCTTCAAGGAGCGCTGATGTTAACATGCATTACTTTGTGACATCTCAAATGTAAAAAAAAAATTACATTGTAGTAAAATACATTTTAAACAAAGAAAAAATAAATGATGAGCCATTCAATTCAGATAACAGTATTAGGAGAATGACAAAGCTTTCAGTTTGACTGGCATGGAAATTATATTTTTCTGTACAGGTTGCTACCACGATGTTGATCTCAACTGTCCTGTATGGTCTTCGTCGACATAAAAAGTACATTAGAGTTATTGCCCTTGAATTAGGACTCGGACCCGTAACAACGCAGAAGCCTAGTGTATCAATGACTCGTATGCATCGAATTTGATGCCTCCAAGCTCTTTGTCACCGGCTGTGTGCATGATATACAGACTCATGGAAGCCCAGATGTCATTGTATCTGCCAAGATAAAATTTTTGCTATGAACAGGGCTTAAAATGGTCCTCCGAGAAAAAAGAGGAAAATCAGCGCGTTTTCCAAACTATGTAGGGGTACATCAGATGAGGGTGCGAAGCACCCGAACTTCCTAGGGGAATCCGGGGGCATGCCCCCCGCCCTGGAAAAAAATTTAAAATCTAGATTAAAATATGTGCAATCTGGTGCATTCTGGAAGTATTCTGAAAAATAACATTGTTATAATAATTAAATTAACTGACAAACTTTTTATTTCTTTGATATTTATTTTGGTTACCCTTGGAAGAGGTACATAGTCAGTCAGGGGGAAGAGGGGGTTTCTGGGCAGCAGGACCACCCCTTGGGTCTGGCCCTGTCTAAAGTAGTCTGAGGACATGCTCCTCAATAATTTTTATTCAGAATCTAGCTCAAAATCTGTGCACTTTTTTTGTGATGGGCAGTAGTGTTTACCGCTTTACTGCTGAGTATAAATGCACCTTTTAAGTTATACGCCAGGGAACAAATTAATGTAATTTACTTGTTTTTTTTTTTTTCTAGATTTAAGAAACTACTAGGAGTAAAACACTAAAATTTAGCACAATTAATCAGTGTGTGTTGTTGACTGCTTCCAACAAGTCCAAAGAGATTTATCAACATAAATTATTTGGTTAAAAAAATTATTATAAACAATAAATTTAAATTAAATTAAACCCCAAACAGTTGTTTTTGCGCTAGTTCAGGTGTACACAAACATTGAACAGAAATCAGGAGATTGTGTTAATTATAAATGCATTTGACAGTTATTATGAAATGTGTATCCTACCTGGAACTGGAAGTTGAAATTACTCTCAGTAAGCTAAGTTATTCCCAGTAAGCTAAATTACTCCCAGTAAGCTCAGACGAACTAGCCAGTCCATGTCACTTTTGCAAGTTATGTCACCACCAGTCACACACCCTTCAGCCAAACCATCACTTTCTTTAACATTACTAACGTTCTGAGTCAATGAATGCATAAAATTTTGATAGCATCACACAATCATAAGTCTTGGCAAAATAACGCCAGTTTCTTCATCTTCACTCTCTCTTGAATCATACAAGTCATTTTTGTCACTGATTGGAGGAGCTGGACCTAAAGCAATAAACTTGTATTGTATTGTATTGATTGGAGGATTGATTGGATTTGTTCTCCTTCCATTGTAACTAAGGAAATATGCCTACTCGGTACTGACTTAACAAGACAGTTTGTGAAGTTACTGTTTAGCCATCTATATCTTGATCTTAAATCAATAAGGTCCAAAGCTTTTCAGTTCAAGTCTTCACATAATTTTAACTTTTTTCAAAAGCCATTCGGTTCCATCTGTCATCAAAAGAATCTCCCCGGTTCACAATCGTTGCAGCCGCCATTTTGACTATTAGCAAAGAATGTAGCTAGCAAACCAAACAAAATAACCAACTGATGACTTGAGCCATTTGAGAATCAAAACCATTTGCGAATAAAGCGCACCTTATGCTTCTCAATTTTTATTGAGAAGGGTATATTTTTTCCGAGGAAATTTAATTTTTTTTCCGAGGAAGAAGTTCATTTTCACGAGGAAAACCTCGGATCCGAGGAGGATTTTAGGCCCTGTATGAATCATGTCACACAGAATACGTTTTGGACACACTATGACACTAGACTGCAGCGTGTGAAGGTGTTAGCAGTTTAGGCTCAAAACTATTTAGTGACTAGACTAGGCATGTGAATGTGTTAGTAGTTTAGACTCAAGAATATTTCGTGTGTTCACTGCTTGTGTTGTAATTTAGTGCAGTGCATGAAGTTAACTGTTTTGAATTGTGCTTTTGTATTTCTCTTCGTTTAACATCAGCAGTATTAATTATTATTTGTTTAAAATATTTAGACAAAGAAAAATAAACGATGAGTGATTCAATTCACATAACAGTAATAGGAGAATGACAAAGCTTTCATTTTGAAGGGCGTTGAAATTATATTTTTCTGTACAGGTTGATACAACGATTTTGATCTGAACTGTCCTGTATTGGCTGTAGTTGTAAAATGTCAGTTTCCAAGTTCAATGATGAATGTTTCATCACCGGAGCCAACTCACCTTGCGCATGCGAAGCTTGCAATCTCAGCCTACCAAGCCCTAGTCCGCCCACTAATGGAATACGGAGCCATCATCTGGGACCCATACCAGAAGCAGGACATCGACAAGTTGGAGCGAGTACAGCGGAACGCAGCACACTTCATATTGAGAGACTACAGGTCGACAACTCCTGGTTTTGTTACGGGTCTCCTGAAGAAGCACAACCTCCCTACACTGCAAGAACGACGCGAACAGCTGAGGCTGACAGTCTTCTACAAGGTGGTGGAGGGACTGGTGCCGGCAATCCCTGCAGACCAATTCCTTACCCCACTAAAACCCGGACGCAAAATACGTCCTAGTAAGTACCAAAAGGACTATGTAACTAACAACCCAATAGATAACCATATCAGGAACAACGATCGCTGCTTCGTCGTCCCAAGCTGCAACACAGAACAATACCGCCACTCATTCTTTCCAAGAACAATAATCGCCTGGAACAAACTGGACAACTCAACTGTCCACTCAACATCAGTGGACTCTTTTAAATCCGCGCTGATGGCAGCCCAGCGCCACTAACAACACCGTGCTGCGCACCCCTCACCGTCGTACCAACGCCAGATTTCTGGATGATAAACGACGTACTAATCAGAATCAGAATGATGAATGTTTCATCACCGGAGCCAACTCACCTTGCGCATGCCAAGCTTGCAATCTCATCCAGTCTACCACTGGTTCCTCAGCAATGTCAATCTCCAGCTTCACCTCAGACAGCATTGGACTGTCTTCGTCCTCCATAACAGAGCAATGCAGGAGTCCCCAATGCAGCACCCAACGTTGCAAATATGAACAGGGGAAGTAATTCCTAAAGTTTGCTAAGAGGGGGGGGGGGGGGGGAACTCTCCATACCGTTATAAATTTATTCGCTAACGTTTAAGTATAAAGACACCTGGTGCAAAGGAAGTTTTCAAAAACTTTAAATATAATATTGCTTACATGTGAAAAGTTCTTTATAGCAAAGGTGAAGAGAACAAGCAGCTAATTATAAATTATTCAAAGAATTAATTCGGGATAAGAGGAGGAGTTACCGGAAGAGAGAATTACAAAGCCAGGTTGTCATTTACTAAATTAGTTTCGTATGCTTCCAAAGCCTAATTAACTTAGCATTAGTACAAATTTTGAATACTTGTGTTATTTTGATATGACTTTTACATTTATCTTACATTTTTTAAATTGAACTTATTTTGTGGCTTCTTTTGTTTGTTTGCTGAATGCATGCATATTTATAAAGTTGTCCCTTAACATCCACTTCATCTCCCTTCATTCCTTCTTTATTCTATCAGTGACATTGTAATGTACACACAACACAATGCATGCTCAGTTTTATATTTTTATAAACATTTTAATACTCTATTTATGAAGAATTATTTTAGCAATTACATAGCCTGCACCCAACAACAAAGTGCTGTATTACACAGCCTGCACACAAAAACAAAATGCTGTATTACATAGACTTACATTACATTATGCCTACATGATTATTGCTTTAGGTCCAGCGGACTCTTCCGAGCCAAATCAGGACCAGTATATCTGAATCAGGACCACAAAATGAAGACCACAACTTCGCTGAAAGATGACTTGCCCCTGATCCGCATAAAAGATCTGCTGAAACAACCCTAGTGGTAACACTGAAGGCACTCTACCAGCCGGTCACTTTACAATAAAGACATCCCACGCAGGGTATGCTGAGGCTATACTCTAATTTATCGAACCCCCATTTAGAAAAAACTAGAATATAAACATCATTATAAAATATCAACAAAACACATACATATAAAATGCCTACATTGCCAAATAATAACATCATTGGAAGCCCCAATGACCACCTGGCAGAAAGCGTCCAATATTTCCAAGCTGATCCTACCAGACCTCACACACAAATGGGGGGTTTTGTCCCAGAAGACTTTTCAAGAAAAAAGGTGGGTGACTGCTCTAGTGAAGAAGAAGATAGTATAGTAGATTGATAGAACAGAGTAGGAATGAGAAAGAACAAAGTAGAAAGACAGCGACAGTGGGAATTTAAAGCACTAAATTTCCAGAAAGTGGGGATATTATTTAGCCTGCACACAACAACAAAGTGCTGTATTACACAGCCTGCACACAACAACAAAGTGCTGTATTAAACAGCCTGTACACAACAACAAAGTGTTGTATTACACAGCCTGTACACAACAACACTTTAGTGGACTATGCGACTCGGTACCCAGAAGCAGTGCCACTGAAGAAGATTGACACTGAAACTGTAGCAGAGGCACTGGTGGACATGTTCAGTAGACTTGGAGTGCCTGAAGAAATTCTGACAGACCTCGGGACGCAGTTCGTCTCTGACTGCATGAAGGAGGTGAACAGACTGCTGAGCATCCGGCATTTGACTACGACACCCTACCATCCGATGTGCAACGGGCTTGTCGAAAAGTTCAATGCTACGCTGAAGTCCACCTTGAAGAAACTGTGCAGCGAGCAGCCCAGACAATGGCATCGCTACATCAACGCCTTACTTTTCGCCTACAGAGAAGTACCGCAGGAGTCCACCGGCTTTTCTCCGTTCGAGCTGCTGTACGGAAGAACCATCCGCGGGCCGATGCACATCCTAAAAGAACTGTGGACGAAAGAAGTAGACACCCCAGAGGTGAAGAACAGCTACCAGTACGTGTTTGAGCTACGGGAGAAGCTGGAGCAGACTCTCGAGATAGCCAGAGAAAACCTGAAGAAGTCCCAGGACTGTGGAAAGCACTACTATGACCGTAGGGCTGTGAACAGGAAGTTCAAACCTGGCAACAAAGTGCTGGTGCTGCTACCTACCGATCACAATAAGTTGCTGATGCAGTGGAAAGGCCCGTACGAAGTGGAGACCGTGGTGGGAATCAACGACTACAAGGTGAAGGTCGGCCAGCATTCCAAGATATACCACGCCAACCTCCTTAAGCTGTACGTGGAAAGGCCATCAGAGACTGTGCACGCAGCCACAGCAGCTGTGACCGACGACAGCTTTGACAGCGAAGAACTGTTGGAACTGGGAGACTTCCACAGCAAAGAAGGCATCGATGATGTTAAGCTAGGACCAAGCTTGACGGAAGGTCAAAAGATGGAGCTCAAGGACCTTATGGGCGAGTTTCCCCACAACTTCAGCGATGTCCCTGGCTCTACAACTTTGGTCGAACACGAAGTCCACCTCACTTCGAATATCCCTGTTCGATCCAAGCCCTTCCCGATCCCTTTCAAGGCCCGCGAATCCTTGAAGAAAGACATCGATGAGATGCTGAGGATGGGCATCATCAGGGAGTCCAGTTCCCCCTACGCGTCCCCTGTCGTGGTCGTGAAGAAGAAGGACGGCAGCAACAGAGTATGCATCGACTACAGGAAGGTTAATAAGATCACCGTCTTTGACCCTGAGCCGATGCCTACCGCAGCAGACCTCTTCCGCCAATTATCGGGGAGTAGAATCTTTTCAAAGATTGACCTCAGCAAGGGTTATTGGCAAGTCCCCGTGCGTCAACAGGACATACCAAAGACTGCCTTCATAACTCCTGATGGGACGTACGAGTGCCTAAGGATGCCCTTTGGCATGGTCAACAGCGGAGCTACCCTAAAGAGAGGAATGAGGAAGATGCTCAAAGGGATGGACAACGTCGTGTGTTACTGGGACGACCTGCTAGTCCACACCCGCACCTGGGAAGAGCATCTGCAGACCTTGACGGAGCTGTTTCACCGTCTAACAGAAGCTAACCTGACCGTGAGACCCAGTAAGTGCATTCTGGGAACTGACAACGTCGACTTTATCGGCCATTCGCTGAAAGAAGGACAAAAGGGGCTTCTGCTAGAAAACGTCACCAAAATTCTGAACGCTCCACGTCCCCAAACAAAGAAGCAAGTACGATCTTTCCTGGGATTGGCTGGGTATTATAGGGAGTTTGTACCAAACTACTCCGCCATCACAGCACCCTTGTCGGACCTGGTGCGGAAAGGCTGTCCAAACCAAGTGCAGTGGGGACCGTCTCAGGAGAGGGCATACCAGACTGTGCGCGACCTCCTTTCGAAGGATCCGGTGCTACGACTGCCCGATACTTCCAAGGAATTCGTCTTAAGGACAGACGCAGCGGACGAAGGCATCGGCGCCATACTGATGCAAGAGCACGAAGGGAAACTATTTCCGGTCAGTTACGCCAGCAAGAAGCTGTCCAGGGCTGAGAAAAATTACTCGACCATGGAGAAAGAGTGCCTTGCCATCATATGGGGAATCCGGAAGTTCGAACTGTACCTTCAAGGAGTGAAGTTCGTGCTACAGACTGATCACAAGCCGCTAACTTACTTGAACTCTGCCAAGTTTGTGAACAGTAGGATCATGAGATGGGCTATGTACTTGCAGAACTTTAACATGCGAGTAGAATCTATCAAAGGATCGGACAATGTTGGTGCGGACTTCCTCAGCAGAGTGTGTGAGTAAAGAACATTGACTGTATGGATGAACTGTGAACATTGACAATATCCAGATAGACTTGAAGATGAAAACCATTGACTCTGTGTAGATAAGCTGAGCGCAATTACAGTATTCAGAAAGTCTTAAATTAGTTTCAATTGAGGACTTTGTTTGTGCATTACGTTTCAACGTTGTTGAAAGAAATTGGGTAAATTTCTTCTTGAGTGGGGGGTTATGTTACGTTGAAACGCGAACGAAAGTATGTCGGAAGCGTGTACGATAGATCTAATCGTTTCGATTTGCAAAGTATTCAATAATAGAGTTTATTTACCTTTGATTTGAGTTTGCATTGTTGTTAGGAAAGGCTTTGTATAACGTTGATAATTTTCGTTAGTCGATATTGTTGTAGAATCTTCTGGATCGGCTTGTTTACTATCGATCGAAGTTTCGGGATAATTGTAGAAATTTGAAGGAACGATCCGGAAGGAGAAGAAATGTGTAATGACGTAAGCCGGTGATGACGATCTTTAGTTCGATTGGTGGCAGTGCGTCATTTCTACCATGTACCAAATTGTTCCAGAAAAGAGAGAGGTTATTTAATCGTGTGCCGAGTTGCTGTTGATAGTAAAGTTGTTAATAGTGATTTGGAGAGTTGCTGTGAAAGTTGTTGAGTTGAGTTGAGAATTGTATGCAGTTGTTGGTGTGTGCTGAATAAAAGTGGAAAACTTCATACGTCGACTTTGTGACTTGTATGCTGTTTGGACGGGTTGCGTGAATAAACGAATCTGAGTTACACAACTATCAGGAATTCAAGCATCGGGGCTGAATCAGATACTGATAGAAAACACCATCATCAAACAGAGTGTAACAATTATACAGCCTGTACACAACAACAAAATGCTGTATTATACATCCTGTACACAACAATAAAGTGCTGTATTATACATCCTGTACACAACAATAAAGTGCTGTATTATACAGCCTGTACACAACAATAAAGTGCTGTATTATACAGCCTGTACACAACAATAAAGTGCTGTATTATACAGCCTGTACACAACAACAAAGTGCTGTATTATACATCCTGTACACAACAATAAAGTGCTGTATTATACAGCCTGTACACAACAATAAAGTGCTGTATTATACAGCCTGTACACAACAATAAAGTGCTGTATTATACAGCCTGTACACAACAATAAAGTGCTGTATTATACAGCCTGTACACAACAATAAAGTGCTGTATTATACAGCCTGTACACAACAATAAAGTGCTGTATTATACAGCCTGTACACAACAATAAAGTGCTGTATTATACAGCCTGTACACAACAATAAAGTGCTGTATTACACATCCTGTACACAACAATAAAGTGCTGTATTATACAGCCTGTATATAAAACAAAAACTGCGCTGTGAGCACTCCCTTGTGTGTTGAACTGTACATGTACAATATTACATTGCCATATATTAGTACCTTTAAAATAAAAATAAATTTATTCAACAGACATCATGGTCAGCCATACACTGCATCATAATGCAATGCTAATATAGTGTGTCATTTCAAACTAATACAAACTTAATTTTCTAAGTTTAGTGACCTCTGAAATTACTTTTTGTTCTGGGAGATCAGCCTTGACAAGGGATGAGAGAGAAAAGGGGACATCAAAACAAATTATAACCTACGCCAAGGCTAGCACCAAACATTCTAAGTAAAGTCAATTACAACACAAATTATAAAACTGTTACCCAGCTTGTCAATATTGCAGATAATAACATTCTAAGTAAAGTCAATTACAACACAAATTATAAAACTGTTACCCAGCTTGTCAATATTGCAGATAATAACATTCTAAGTAAAGTCAATTACAACACAAATTATAATAAAACTGGTACCCAGGTTGTCAGTAAACAGTAATTAATGAATTAGGTCAAATAAAGTAATAATACATAAAGATTAATACAAATACCATTTATTAAACAACATTATTACTTACATATGTTCCATTACATTTAATCAATCCAGTCAATGCTATTGTTTTTCAGTGCAATTCTGGAACATTATAGATCTTTTATATCAGCTCCTGTAGCTGTATCAAGCATGAAGTAGTCATAGTTAAAAAGATCTGATGAGCATTAACACAAAATTACAGATTGTATCTGCATTCTTCACATTCATACCTACAAACAGTAACTCATCACAACCATTGTCATGTACCATCAATCCTGAAACAAGGAAGCTAACAGCAGGGTGACTCTCTTGGTTGTCTCCTTTACAAACAATGGTAAAATGTTACACATCATATAGGCCTAACTGACATCACAAAGGTGGTTACAAATATCCCAAGCCATACAACGGTGGTTACAAACATCCCATGCCATACAACGGTGGTTACAAACATCCCATGCCATACAACGGTGGTTACAAACATCCCATGCCATACAACGGTGGTTACAAACATCCCATGTCATACAATGGTGGTTACAAACATCCCATGCCATACAACGGTGGTTACAAACATCCCATGCCATACAACGGTGGTTACAAACATCCCATGCCATACAACGGTGGTTACAAACATCCCATGCCATACAACGGTGGTTACAAACATCCCATGCCATACAAAGGTGGTTACAAATATCCCAAGCCATACAACGGTGGAATTCCAGGGGTAACACATATCACATATATTATATTTTCTCCCCCACATGTCTCAATCTATGCTTCTTCAAGTACCCAACTTGAGTAAACAGTTATCACATGCATAATTTGTCCTTATGGTATGTGACAACTGGTGATACCTCAAACTTTAGTGTTGTCTCCTTTACATTCAATGGGTAAATGTCACACATTATATTTACTGACATCACCCAACATATTACATACATTGCACGCCATTTTCCTTCCAACAAATGTCTGGAGTACTCTGTTCATATTTTATTTTGAACAATGTTCACAATATTATTTGGGCCAATATATACAATTGCTGTCAAGAGTTAGTTTTTTCTAGGGTCCAGGGGGACTGCAAAGAGATGACTCAACTTGGCTGAAAGAGGCTGTCAAGAGTAAAGGGAATCCATGGACAAAACTTCTAAATAACCTCAAAAGCTTGGTTTTATGGGACGACTGATATTGTTTTATATCTTATTTTCTGCCTCCAGGCTGTTACTGTAAGCTTCTTCAAGTCCTGTAGTTAAATGAAAGCATTACTGCACAGCTGCTAATAGTATTTTCTGTGTGTACAACATGTGATTCATCAAATTGTCAGCATGAATAAAAGCTATAGATATTACATATGTCACATAAATTGTCACTTCAGTATGTGTCAACATGTGTTGCTTCAAATCGTCATCCACAAAGAAAGCCTTAATACAAACATCACATGATGTTCCTCTTCTGAACATTAAGCGTACGTCTCTTCAACTGGCAAGCTGAAAGAAAAGATTTTCATACAAACGTCAAACACATGAATTTTTGTGTCCAGAATGTATCAACTTGTGCTTCTTCAAATCGCTAACCAAAGTAAAAGCTTCATTACAAACCTCACACACATGATTCTTCTCTCCTGTATGTATAAGCTTATGCCTCTTTAAACTGCCAGCCCGAGTAAAAGATTTATTACAAACATTACACATATGATTCTTCTCTCCTGTATGTATAAGCTTATGTACCTTCAAATTGCCAGCCTGAGTGAAAGCTTTATTACAAACATCACACGCATGATTCTTCTCTCCTGTATGTATAAGCTTATGTACCTTCAAATCAATAGCCTGAGTGAAAGCTTTATTACAAACATCACACGCATGATTCTTCTCTCCTGTATGTATAAGCTTATGTACCTTCAAATCAATAGCCTGAGTGAAAGCTTTATTACAAACATCACACACATGATTCTTCTCTCCTGTATGTATAAGCTTATGTTTCTTTAAACTGCCAGCCTCAGTGAAAGCTTTATTACAAACATCACACACATGATTCTTCTCTCCTGTATGTATAAGCTTATGTCTATTCAAATGGCCAGCTTGAGTAAAAGCTTTATTACAAACATCACACACATGATTCTTCTCTCCTGTATGTATAAGCTTATGTTTCTTCAAATCATTAGCCCGAGTGGACGCTTTATTACAAACATCACACACATGATTCTTTTGCTCTCTGGTTTTCTGTTGCTGCTTTGTCTCTCTTCTACACTCATGATCTTTGAGACTGACTTCACTGTGGGGAGTGACTGAGGCAGAAGAGAACTTGTCCAATAATGACTGTGGTGTTGAGTTGACAGTAAGCAGTTGTGTAGCACATGCATTTGGAATCTGAAAAAGAAAACCAAGATTTACACACACAAAAAATACTAACTATAAAGTGATCATTATCATCATCATCATCATCATCATCATCATCATCATCATCATCATCATCATCATCATCTTCATCATCATCATCATCATCAAAGTGGTCCTGATTCGGCTCTTTGCAGTCCGCTGGCCCCTATAAACAATGACTAATATTTAGTATTTTTTGTATTAACATTATCAATTATTATTATTGTAACCTGTGGAAAAATGCACTCGTTCTCCCTCTCTCCGCATTAGTGGTACCACTACCAACATGTGTACATAATTAAGGTAGCCCAGTGCAAATAGTCCTCTCTCTCTCTCTCTCTCTCTCTCTCTCTTTCTCCCTTTGTTTATCTCTGACTCTCTCTCCCTATCTCTCTTTCTGGAATGACTGGCCTAGACAGCTGATAAGCAGAATCCCGCCCTTTGAAAAGTCTTTGTGTGGTCAGTTTGGTGTAATAATTTTAGTTGTTATTTGTTAAGAATTATGATTTGGCCATTAAATGCAATGTTTTGATACTATTAGGTAGGGTTCATAATTTGTGATGTAAGAGTAAATTTAAAGTTAGAAGGAGGATGTGAATTTTATGTTAGGGACTATAATTTTTGTGGAGGTTTTCTGGTAAGCGAGGCGGCCTCCTTTTATAAGTTGTAGTGCCAGAGTTTCCTTCCTTTTCCCTCTCTGGAAATCCTACCATGTGGTTCCAGACACCCACCATAATGTAGAAAACCGGCTCAGTGAATTGCAGTTATGAGTTTTTCTCTTCTTGGGGAAAACTTCTCCCCTGTAATGAGGTATATAAACTGTTAATTGTGTTCCATTTTTGATGATTGTTATAATACAAAAACAGTATGAGAATTTTTATTGAATTGTTTTTGTGTAAGTTGAACAGTTGAATTAGAAGCACTAGTCAAGGGTTTAAGATGATGGTGCTTAAATTTTTTAGTTTGATTTAGTCTTATTCGCCTCTGTTCTTGTATTCTGTTGTTTATAAAACAAAAGGAAGAAATATTTATCTTTCCTCTGTTTGTTCCCTGTTCTCAATTGGAAATTCTTGTGGTAGGTTGAGACCACGTGGTCGGTCAGCAATTTAATGTAAATGAGTACCGGACAAGCAGTGGTCCTAGTATGAAGTTAAGAGATTGTGGATTGTTTCTATTCTTTATTTTTGACACGTCTTGTTGTATATTTGGGTGGACATTTTCTGTTTTATTTAGCTGAGGTCTTAGAATGATATTGTTAGGGGTTGGTCTTGTAATGGAGTTGTTCATACTAGTATGTGCAAATTACAGGATGCTGAACCATAGTGGTATGGCTAGATGTGACTAAGACACCACCATGGGTATCTAAGGGTCCGTCACCCTGAGGTTGGTGTTTTGTGCTTTTGTATTTTGATTGCTTTAATTTTATTTCATGATGCGATGATTGTTTTAATTTTGTTTCATGATGTGATGTGTGTATGTATTATTGAATCCAGCGATAAGCGTTGGGTTGCTTATCTCCACATGAGATTGTTTATGTTTTCTGGGGCCACCGAATTAGGCTGGCACCATTTCTTTTGTCGTGCCATTATGAGTTCAGCACAACCTCTGTATTCATGATCGATGTGTATGCCCTAAATGGATGTTTGGTGTGATTATACTAATGCTTGAATCCAGCCTCGTTGCTGTATTCACGCATTATAGTCTTTTTCAATTATTATGAATGTCTGAATTCAGTATTTGCTGAATTCCTGTTGTCCTTTTTTATGATAAATATTTGAGCTCAGCATGACTGCTGTGTTCTGATCAATGTATTATTGTCAGTGCTAATCTATGCATAGGATTCCTGGTCAAGATTGATCTTCTTCTCTTGAGATTATTATGTAATGTATGGTTGCTTGGTTTTTTTTTGTATACAATGTATTCTAATCCATGCATAGGATTCCTGGTCAAGATTGATCTTCTTCTCTTGACATTATTATGTAATGTATGGTTGCTTGTTTTTGTATGTATTTATGTGTCATTGGTATGTTGTTACAGGTTGCTTGCTGAGATTGTTTGTTGTTTGTTGATTGCTTGTAAATAAAATGGGCCAAGAAATGAGAACAGATGGCTCCTGACTTCTTCCTTCTTCTCCTCCTCCTTCCTCTGCAGACCCCTTCTGCCGCACCACCTCTCTCCCTATCCCACTACAATTAAAAAAAAAGACTTGCAATAAACATGGACTGTCAAGTGTTCACAGATATATATATAAACAATAAACATGGACTGTCAAGTGTTCACAGATATAGATAAAAACAAGACTTGCAATAAACATGGACTGTCAAGTGTTCACAGATGTATTTATAAAAAAACAACAAACAAAACATGAGGTGGAGGTGGTTGAGAGGAGGGGTTGGGTGTGAGGTGAAAAATGCCTGATTAGTTCCTAACTCATCACTAACAACATGAGACTGAAGTCACACTACAGTCATTGCCTGATTACGTCCTAACTCATCACTAACAACATGAGAGAAGTCAGACTACAGTACGTCATTGCCTAGTTAGTTCCTAACTCATCACTAACAACATGAGACGGAAGTCACACTACAGTCGTTGCCTGATTAGTTCCTAACTCATCACTAACAACATGAGACAGAAGTCAGACTACAGTCATTGCCTGTTTAGTTCCTAACTCATCACTAACAACATGAGATGGAAGTCAGAATACAGTCATTGCCTGTTTAGTTCCTAACTCATCACTAACAAAATGAGGCTGAAGTCAGACTACAGCCAAAAGTGCTAAACATCCATTTACAATTCCTGAATTAACAGACCTCAGCCAAATGCATTTGTAACCTAGAGCTAGCTATGTATATCTTTACACTGATGGATTATAATGATATATACAAATAAACAATGAGCATGCTGTAATACAGAATGTAAAGGGAGATAGGATTAAGTGAATTAAAGAATCAAACTGGAATACAATTTAGGATAACGACAATTTTATCTTTAAAGCGGCAAGCCCAGGCAACATGCACACCCTCCAGCGGCAAGGGTAGAGGTCTCAAAGCTGATGTCACCCGTCACAGTGGTACCGCAGAGACACGTAGAAGTCGCAGAACTATACCCACAGTAGGGGCATAACAGTAGTGGTAGCAGTAGATAGAACAGAAGATAATAGCGATGGCAAAGGTGGGAAATCGAAGCCCAATCCTGCGGACAAATAAGGAGTCTCACTAGTCTGTCCACAAAAACTTAAACACTTCATAATAGAATATGCCTCTCGCCGTCCGCCATCTTGACCTGTCTATACATGCATCACAAAACACAATGCATTTCTTAATTCTCTAATTTATCTCGTTCATGACACATGGTTGTTTATATAAATATACATAATTGTTGCAACTGCACTCCACTCCCATTCACACCATAGCGATTCATCTATACCACACCTCTATCTTCATCACCCCTCTATACATTATAATACATTATCTTTTTCCATTCACAATTATTTCTACCACGCTATAACACAAACGCGCTTCCCTCATATTCATCATCTTCATCACCCCTCTCCAATGCAGTACATTGTCTCCTTTCCTTCACATTCATCACCCTCTCTCTCTCTCTCTCTCTCTCTCTCTCTCTCTCTCTCTCTCTAACATGCATACTTCGTTGTCACCCTTTGACCCACTTTGGCAACAACAGCAACGACATTATTTATACAAACGTTTAACCAAGAAAAACATATGAGAATGGTATAAAAATCCACATACTACTATTTAACGAAATACATCCCATTCCCCCTCACTTACCATCATTCATTCACGTATGCAGACTCGGAGCACAGCCACTAAGGAAAAGAATTACAGGTTTCAACTCACCTTTTAGTCATCGACTTGTGGCACACAGATACACGTACACTGTACGACACAACACTCCACAATACAGTACAGCACACCACTTAGTTAGTTGAGAGTATCAAAATTCGTTATTTGGCTAATGCTTAGCTATGAATGGAACATCTCAATACTGACGAAGTACTTGAGCCTTGGCAGGTGCCCAATCGAGAGCTACACAACCTTAATTAGGACAGAATTCTGCACCTATTACCTCCAAATAGATGGCAATTACAGTCCTTCCACTACAGACTTTTAGACATTCTTGTCCCGACAAGGACGCAAGACCTGGGTGGTTCGAAACACAATGAACAATCTACCCTTACAGAAGAACCTAATCCTCATCTGACACACAGTCACAAAGTTACTTCTGTCCCAAAAGACTGACAGCTCGCAAAAAGCACCACATTGACTCTGCACACTAAAACACACCCCAGCACACAGGTAAACCTCGAGTCGAGTTCAGTACCCAGTATCCTCATTTGTGCATATGCTCTTCTGCGTTTAACGTGAGAAACACGCATCCTAACCTTTCATGCGCAATAAAAGAAAACTGCTGATCTACATATATACACTGTATGTTAGAGATGTGCAACTCTGCACGAAATATAGTTATCTCTAATATGTGCTGAAAACTCGTGTCGTCACACTCCCCTATGGCCACAAGGCTATGGGACTACCTTTACCTTACCTATTTGTAAAGGATCAAATCATTCAATGCAAAACATCCTACAATTACGCAAACAGAAAACGTCCAAAAATCCTCTCTTTTCATGACTTTAATGACACTGACAAGATCTGTAAGTGAAACACAACCACCATTTCAAAACACGTAACAGCACAATTTTGACAGTCCTACAGTAGTCTGTATTATAGCCATGTTTCTAGGCTAAAGGCAATTACATATTTTCTTCACTATCTTCACCATTTCTATACCTCGGTGTCCTCGAAAAGCAACTTCAATATTTCTACTCATGATGTTATTACACCAATGAGCCATTCATGATTTGACAAAGACCAGTTTTCTTTCATCACATTGATACAAAATAGTGGTACACACTTTCCACCCCATTTCAATAAAATTGTGCCTTCACGATTCCCCTTACAATAGTACTACATTTAAATAAATAATACAATGACATTGTGCCTTCCTGATTCCCCTTACAATAGTACTACAACCTGTTCTACAAATACCAAGTAAATAAATAATACAATGACATTGTGCCTTCCTGATTCCCCTTACAATAGAACTACAACCTGTTCTACAAATACCAAGTAAATAAATAATACAATGACATTGTACCTTCCTGATTCCCCTTACAATAGTACTACAACCTGTTCTACAAATACCAAGTAAATAAATAATACAATGACATTGTGCCTTCCTGATTCCCCTTACAATAGTACTACAACCTGTTCTACAAATACCAAGTAAATAAATAATACAATGACATTGTGCCTTCCTGATTCACCTTACAATAGTACTACAACCTGTTCTAAAAATACCAAGTAAATAAATAATACAATGACATTGTGCCTTCCTGATTCACCTTACAATAGTACTACAACCTGTTCTACAAATACTAAGCAAATAAATAATACAATGACATTGTGCCTTCCTAATTCCACTTACAATAGTACTACAACCTGTTCTACAAATACCAAGCAACTAAATAATACAATGACATTACTACATGTTACTACAAATATCAAGCAAATGAATAATACAACAACATTTTCCCTTCTAAATTCACCTTAAAATATTACTACATGTTCTACATATACCCAGCGACACAATATTACAATGACATTTTCCCTTCCTAATCCCCTTTAAAAGATTACTACATGTTCTACAAAAACCCAGCAACACAATAATACAATGACATTTTTCCTTCATAATACCCTATAAAAAATTACTACATGTTCTACAAATACCCAGCAACACAATAATACAATGACATTTTCCCTTCATAATTCCCTTTAAAAAAATTTCTACATGTTCTGCAAATAACACGCTACAAAATAATATAACAGAATTTAACTTCACCTGGACTAAGACTTGTAGTTTTATGTCAAGTGCTTCACAACAACTTTTTCAAGTCTCCCCACTAGTTGAGAATGGAATATAAATAAAAGTCTAGTCCCAACTATTTATATGCTTTGAAGAACAAAGCCAAGGTTGAAACCTTAAAATCCATGCACTTAATTAGGACTTTGTTACACGCTTTTATCAATAGTTGACTCAGCCCAGAAGCTTGAATCTTCATATGTGTAACTCAATTCCATCAAAATGAAATATTGTCAGGAAGTTCAGTGATTATCCAAGATTTTAAATAAATATGCAGTGTTGTTACACATTTTACACTTGTAACTCACTAAAGCATGACACTGTACTTTGATCTAACCTATAGAAAGTGTGAAACATGGAACATATCATCATCATCATTTTTATTAGTATTAGTAGCATTATTATGATTAAATTAATGTCATAATAATTATCACAGCAACAATGTGTAAAGTTCCTTGATGCCTAAAATAAGTCTACTTCAGTCCTGAAATTAAGAGGATATATTACTTTACAACAACCAGTACATTTGGATTACTGTACCACATAATTATTGTGTTTATTTAGTTATTCATTTCTAAGTTACAGGGTCAAGTCAACTGCAAAGAGCAGATTCAGGACCACAAAATCAAGAACATGACTTGGTTGAAAGAGGACTCACTCCTGATCCGTATAAAATATCTGCTGAAACAACCCTCGTGAACACTGAAGGCACTCCACCAACCGGTCACCTTACAATAAAGGCATCCCACACAGGGGATGCTGAGGCTATACTTTAATTTATCGAACCCCTGATTAAAAAACAAAATAGAATATAAACATCATTATAACATATCAACAAAACATATACAAATAAAATGCCTACATTGCTAAATAATAATATAATAGGAAGCCCTAGTTACCATTTGGCAGAATAGCGTCCAACATTCCCAAGGTAGGTGACCGGTCTAGCGAAGAAGAAGATAGTATAGTAGAATAATTGAACAGAGTAGGAATAAGAAAGAACATTTACAAATGAGAAAGACAGCGACAGTGGGAATTTAAAGCACTAAATTTCCAGAAAGTGTGGATACTATGTTTTTAACACACAAAAAAACGGCACCCTTACAGGGGAGATTTGAAAAAAAGAGGTCAAGTTGGATCATTACCTCAGACTCCACTAAATGTATATCACTGTATATCCCTGTCTTCACCCATACCATCTCTGTTTCCAATGGGTCAAAGCTTTCTGTAACAAAGATATCAGCACATTTATCATGGATGTATATTTCTGTTTCCAATGGGTCAAAGCTTTCTGTAACAAAGACACCAGCACATTTATCATGGATGTATATTTCTGTTTCCAATGGGTCAAAGCTTTCTGGAACAAAGACATCAGCACATTTATCATGGATGTATATTTCTGTTTCCAATAGGTCAAAGCTTTCTGTAACAAAGACATCAGCACATTTATCATGGATGTATATTTCTGTTTCCAATGGGTCAAAGCTTTCTGTAACAAAGACATCAGCACATTTATCATGGATGTATATTTCTGTTTCCAATGGGTCAAAGCTTTCTGTAACAAAGACATCATCACATTTATCATGGATGTATATTTCTGTTTCCAATGGGTCAAAGCTTTCTGTAACAAAGACATCAGCACATTTATCATGGATGTATATTTCTGTTTCCAATGGGTCAAAGCTTTCTGTAACAAAGACATCAGCACATTTATCATGGATGTATATTACTGTATCTCCCTGTCTTCACCCACACCATCTCTGTTTCCAATGGGTCAAAGCTTTCTGTAACAAAGACATCAGCACATTTATCATGGATGAGTGGATGATAGCAGTTGGTTAGGACTCTGGTTTTCTATGCCAAAGCAGAACCTACATGACAAGATTTTTCAGGTCACCAAGTGTTTTCTCCAGGTACTTTGCTTTCTACCTTTCCGTCAATAACGGTGTTGAATGCAGTGAATGTTTGGCATGTTTGTTGTGTTGGTAGTAGTGTGTGTAGCATGTCAGCGTGTATGTTGGTTACAGATCACCACTCTTTGAGTCTGTTTTAGGAAGAAGGCACATTTAGCATCCTTTATTATATAATCATTATGATTAATCTTTATTTATTTTGGTCCTGATTTGGATCGAAAAAGTCCGCTGGACCTAAAGCAATAACCATGTATGTATTTATTTACTTTTTTTTATTTAACCATAAAACTAAAGAGCAGTTTTTATCAGTCAAGTCTCAATGACTAAGGAGTTCACACCAGACACAATTCCCACCCATAAGAAATGTTCCTGCCACTAGCAGGATTGGACCCTTGTTCATTTGCACACATGCATGTAATTTAGCTCAGAGCCTTTCCTATACTTTAGGTCTAGAAAGGTGAAACTGTTCAGCAGATAAGATACAATCACAATATAGGTAACAACATGACAAGTTGTCCTAAGCATAAAAAAAGAAATATACTTACTATATCCCTCTGTGTCACTGTCAGGCTCTGTCTTCACTTTACACAACTTATGTGGCTCCTGAAATCAATGATGAGAATATATTACTTTACAACAACTATTTATACATGTATTTGGATTACTGTACCACACAGTTCATGTGTTGAAGATTTGTAAGATAGACATCAAGCTTGATTATTACCTCAGGCTCCATTGGATGTTTGGCAAAGTATCTCTCTAGCTCTGTCTTCACCAACACTGTTTTCATTTCCAATGGCCCACTGCTTTCTGTAACAAAGAAATCAGCAAACACATCATGGGTGAGTGCCAGAGTGGATAATAAAACTGAACAGTTGTTGTCACTCACATCCATATTCATGTGTGGATCACACCAACTTTAAACCAACAAAACGTCGACTTCTGGAATTGAAAATGCGTTCACTGGCACATAAGGCAAGTTATTTAGCTCACAGCCTGTTCTATACAAGTAAGATCTAGAGAAACAAAACCATAAAGCACTTCAGCTACAATCACAACTTAACAAACATGACAATCATTACTATCAAACACTGATATACTTACCATATTCCTCTGAGTCACAGTTAGGTTCTGTCTTCACTTTACACAACAGCGGGATAATATTATGTGACTCCATCATGTCACTGTCAGGTGCAGTCTTGCTTTCTGTTTCTTCCTTTATGTTGAACTCACTGCCAGTCATATTAGTGGTTCCTCTGACAATCTGTTCACTGCTGCTATGGTAACCATGAAGGCTTTCACTTTCTGCAATTTCTAAACAGAACAACTGCTTTGATGTGAATATTACCTGACAGCAAACATAGTGATGAACTGAAAAGCCATCACGTAAGAACTTATATTTTTTTCCTCTCTCCTAAATATTACAGGTGACACAGTAAATAAACTTGCAAAGCAAAGTGCAGTCAAGGATGAACAAAGTACTGGTCTATTTCCTGATGCCCATTTAAAACAAACAATGCAAAAACAACTTTGTCCTAGTTAAGATCAACGCCCTGTACTCATTCACTGCACAGTCCACAGAAAAGTTAAAAAAAAAAAAAAACAACTACTAATTGTTAGTGTTAGGGTGTGGGTGTGGTAAACCTAATACTTATACTAATATTTGTTTTGTGATGACATTTTTCAAAGGGCGCTGATGTTAAAATTTGCCACCACTTTGGCGCATTAAAAAAAAATAAAACAATTACAGTCTAGTAAATGCTAAAATACATTTTGATCGAAAAAAAAACACACAAAAAAACAATTGATGAGCCAACCAATTTGCATAACAGTAATAGAAGAATGACAAAGCTTTCATTTTGACTGATGTGGAAATTATTATTTCTTTTTTAAAGATACCACGATGTTGATCTTAAAATGTACTGTACTGGCTGTAGTTTCCAGTGAAGTTTTTATTACACTACAGGCGCCAACTCACCTTGCGCATGCCACGCTTGCAATCTCATCCAGTCTACTGGTTCCTCAGCAATGTCAATCTCCAGCTTCACCTCAGACAGCATTGCAGTGTCATCGTCCTCCATAACAGAGCAATGTAAGCACTCGACGAGTAAAACAACTGCCTTTTCAAACTCAACATGAAAGTCAGGGGAAGTAATACCTTAAATACCTTACACCGGAAGTTTAATAAAAACACAATCTCTTCACCATCCTAATTTTCTTTCCTAGCATTTTAGAAAGTCGATTGACGCAAAATAAGTTTTCAAACAGTTATTATAAATATAATTATGCTTAATAGTAATAACGTTTTAATCCAAAGATGAACATAACAAGCAGCAACTTATACAGAATTCAAAGAAATATTTCGGGCTACATTGTAGTGACCTTGACCTTGGCACAAACCGGTCTTGTATCGTATGATTCCTGTTGATTTTATCCGGTTGCTTTGCACGTTGAGCTTTACATTGAATATTCCTTACATTGCTCTGTAATGGAGGACGAAGACGGGCCAGTGCTGTCTGAGGTGAAGCTGGAGATCGACATTGCTGAGGAACCAATGGTAGACTGGATGAGTTTGCAAGCGTGGCATGCGCAAGGTGAGTTGGCACCAGAATTCACTGAATATATGGAAACTCACATTTTACAAAAAAATTATGGACGTTTCGGCGGCGGGACGATTCGGCGTCAAACCCTGAAAACAGCAGATTCCAGAGCACGATGTTGTGCAGAGCTACGATGGCAAATACTGGTTTCACTGTAAATGCACTATAGTTTGAGCAAACTTGAGATTTCTTTCCTGGTCGATAGCAGCGAGAACATTCAGTGGCTCTGTCACACTTGTGAAGAGGGAAAAGGACAGAAAAAATTTAACTTAGAGGTGAAAATCAATTTTCAACCTCAGAATAATCTGTGAGAAATACCTACAGCACCAACAACATCTATATCATGTGTTCATAGACTTCAAGAAGGCATTTGACCGAGTCTGGCATGCAGCTCTATGGGCAACCATGAAAGTGTACAACATCAGCCCTAAAATTATAGAAGTCATCAAAAGCCTGTATGACAAGGCTACCAGTGCAGTCCTCCATAACAGCGTCATCGGGAACTGGTTCAGAACAACAATCGGTGTGCGTCAAGGATGCCTACTCTCCCCAACACTCTTCAACATCTTCCTAGAGCGCATCATGTCAGATGCTCTTGCAGATCACGAAGGCACAGTCAGCATAGGGGGCAGAGCAATCTCCAATCTTCGTTTTGCGGATGATATTGATGGATTGGCTGGAGAGGAACAAGAACTTGAACAGCTTGTACAGAGGCTTGACACCACCTCCAGAGCTTATGGAATGGAAATAAGTGCAGAGAAGACCAAAATGATGACCAACAACACCAATGGCATCAACACGGACATCAAAGTACAAGGCCAATCCCTCAACACAGTGCACAGCTTCAAATATTTAGGAGCCATTGTGTCAGACAATGGGTCTCGACAGGAAGTCCTCTCCAGGATCGCACAAACAACTGCTGCCCTGACAAGGTTGAAGCCCATTTGGAAAGACAGAACCATCAGTCTACATTCCAAAGTAAGACTGCTGCGCTCTCTGGTCATCTCCATCTTCCTATATGCTTGTGAAGCATGGACCCTCACAGCAGATCTCCAACAAAGAATACAAAGCATGGAGATGAGGTGCTACAGAAGACTTCTGTGCATTTCCTATACCCAACACATCACCAACGTTGAAGTCCGACAGACCATCACACAAGCCATTGGACAACACGATGACCTGCTCACAGTGGTGAAGAAACGGAAACTCCGATGGTATGGCCACGTTACCAGATCATCAGGCCTTGCAAAGACCATTCTGCAAGGCACAGTGCAAGGAGGTAGAAGAAGGGGGAGACCGAAAAAGAGGTGGGAGGACAACATTCGAGAATGGACTGGTTTGACACTGAGCGAAGCCATGAGGGCTGCTGAGGACAGAGAAAGATGGAGTATGCTGGTTAAGCGATCATCTGTGGTGCCCCTACGACCTTCGGGTTATGGGACAGGATAGGATAGGAAAATCAATGCTTTGATCAAAAAGATTGAAAGCATGCAGCAGAGGCTGATAAAGTTGGAGTCAGGATACACAGCCGTTTCTCTTGAAGAGAAGATAGAAAAAACAGTTGAGAGAAAGTTGGTGGAGGGACTGGATGAGGGGGGCTGAGGTGGAGAAAAGAAAGCTCAACGTGATGGTGGAGGGGTTGTTAGAAAGTGACAAGGAGGGGGAAGAAAATGGATAATATATAAAATAGCAAAGATGGATTAAACTTCAAGTCTTGCGAATGAGACTCTTGTAGATGTAGTCTGTCTGCGCTCAATCGCTCCTGGCAGGCCACGCCTGTTAAAATTTAAAGTTAAAAATGAGGCAGCAAAATCAAGCATTTTGAGAGGTTCCTTCAACCTGAACAAAGGGGTTGAACATAACAAGTTTTGTTTTTTTTTGTTGTTTTTTTTCTAATCATATCAAGACTTCACTCCATAACAAAGACAAAAACATAGACTACTGAAAGAACAGCTTGAACAGAAAAAGTAAGACAGGGGAACAAGACTGGATGATTAGAAATGGAAGGATAGTGAAGGTACCAGTTCTTTGTTCATCCTTGATTGCACTTTGGAGGTTGATTTACTATGTCATATGTAATAAATAAGTCAGAGGAAAAGATTTACATTTTTTATGTGATGGTTTTTCAATTCATCATTATGCTTGCTGTCAGGAACTATTCACGTGAAAGCTGTTGTTTTGTTTAGAAATTGCAGGAAGAGAAAGCCATCATGTTTTTCACAGCAGCGGTGAACAGATTGTCAGAGGTACCGCTAATATGACTGGCAGTGAGTTCAACATAAAGGAAGAATTAGAAAGCAAGACAGCACCTGACAGTGTCATGATGGAACCACATATCCCACTGGTGTGTAAAGTGAAGACAGAACCTGATTGTGATACTCAGGGATATGGTAAGTATATTAGCGTATTATAATCTGGGCTCCCTTTTTCTAATAAATCTAAGGAGTGAAGTCACTTTCATTTTATAATTTTAAGGATTTTTTTCCTCTCTTTGTTGAGCATTTTAAGGAGTGGGAAAACTGATGGAAAAACGCCATGATTGATGGTTTCGTAGTGAAACAAGGGAAGTAACCACGGCAAACGATGCATCACAAATCTATGTCACATTAAACTATGATGTCACTTCCTAAGCCTAGCGAGGTGATTTAGGAACTTTGTGATTGGTTGATAGTGCAAAAGGTAAACCAATGAACATTGAGCTAATTTTTCAGTCGCGTGGCCATGTTAATTTTATAAATGATTATGCGTTCAAAATCTTCTCACGCTGTAGATTGTTTTTTTAGGTGTGTTTTCAGCGCCAAGTGTAACATTTAAGACATACTTCTTACACGTGTTCAGTGTAATTTTGAAGGACTAAGGTGTGATTTCGCCCAATGTCAGCATAATTGGGAGCCCTGATAGTAATGCTTGTTATGTTTAAAATACACTATATTGTTATTGCAGCTGAAATGATTTACAGTTTTGCTTCTCTAGATATCTCTTAAGTATATTACAGGATGTGAGCTAAACAACTTCCCTTATGTGCCAGTGAACCAATGTTTAATTCCACAAGTGTCAAGAACTTTTTTCATTGAAGTGAACGCTTTAGTGATTACAAGTTGGTGTGATCCCCACAGGAATATGAATGTGAATGACCACAACTACTCAGTTTTATCATCCAATGTAGCACTCACCCCTGATGTGCTTGCTGATTTTTTTGTTACAGAAAGCAGTGGGCCATTGGAAAGGAAAACAGTGTGGGTGAAGTCAGAGGCATATATAGATGTACATCTGGTGGAGCCTGAGGTAATAATCAAGCTTGATGTCTCTTATAAAAAATCAACACACGAACTGTGTGGTACAGTAACCCAAATGTACTGATAGCTGTAGTAAAATAATATATTCTCATCATTGATTTCAGGAGCCACATGACTCAGAGTTGTGTAAAGTGAAGACAGAGCCTGACAGTGACACAAAGGGATACAGTAAGTATATTAGTGTTTTATACTTAGCAATAATTGTGATGTTGTTATCTATATTGTGATGTTGTTATCTATATTGTGATGCTGTTATCTATATTGTGATGTTGTTATCTATATTGTGGTGCTGTTATCTATATTGTGATGTTGTTATCTATATTGTGATGTTGTTATCTATATTGTGATGTTGTTATCTATATTGTGATTGTTGCATCAATTTTTATTCATCAGATTAACATAATATTGTGATTGTAGCTTAGCTGCTGTACAGTTTTAACTTTCTAGACCTAAAGTGTAGAATAGGCTCTGAGCTTTGTTACATGCATGTGTGCCAGTGAACAAGGGTTCAATTCTACTAATGACAGAAACATTTCTTATGGGTGTTTTTGGTTGCTGTTTTTTTTGTTTTGTTTTATGTGTGGTGTGAACCCCATAGTAATTCAGGCTTGAGTGATTAAAAACTGCTCTTTTGTAAATGTCCCTTATTATTAACTGGGACAGCATTATTGAAGGGGGGAAGGAAACCAAAATACCAGGAGAAAACACTTGGTGACCTGAAAAGTCTTGTATCTAAGTCATAGAAATTCATCCTCTGCAGGGTTTATACTCTCCATCTTTGGCATAGAAAACCAGAGTGCTAACCAACAGTGCTACTGATATCACCCATGATACATTTGCTGACTTCTTTGTTACAGAAATCACTGACCCACTGGAAACAAAGATGGTGTGGGTGAAGACCGAGAGGTACATAGATGTACTTCCAATGGAGTCTGAGGTAATAATATACCTTGACGTGTTTTTTACAAATCTTCAACTCAATAACTGTCCAATAATAATAATAATAATAATAATAATAATAATAATAATAATAATAAAAATAATGGATGCTATATACAGTTGTTCCTTTGGTCACGAACAGTTCGGGTTATGAACAACTTTTTTATATTTTTTGTCTCACGTAAAGAACAGTGAGTTACGAAGAACAAATTTCAATTGATAGTTTCTTATGCAGAAAGATTCCCAGTCGGCTGCCAAGAAACAGCTACAAGAAACTCCTGAAACTAATGATTCACAATAGCTAAGAAATGACCAATTTCCCATAATGGTTTTCTTGGTAAGAAAGATAGAGGAAATCTTTTTTAATTTTTTTTATTAATTTATTTGGCTGTTTTTTTTTTTCTATGTAATACAAGAACGCATGTTCTGTCTCTATATGTAATACAAGTACACGTACTCTTTGTCTTTTATCAGGTAAATGACCGGATGTAAATAAAACGGAACAATTCTTTTTTACTTGAAACAAATTGCCTCTATTTCATTGATTTCAATGTTTTCGGATTAAGAACTTTTCCAGAACTTAATTTGTCACACGAGGTACCACTGTAGGTTATGTATGTTTCCAGAACTTGGTTTGTAACTTGAGGTACTACTGTAGGTTACGAACGTTTCCAGAACTTGGTTTGTTAATCGAGGTACCACTGTAGGCTCTGTTCCCCAAATCACCCATCAGCTTGGCCATCTGTACCAAAATACACACTGACATGTTTCACCTAATGTGGCACACACAACATACACACCGAAATGTTTCACCAAGTGTGGCACACAACAAATACATCTATCACTCAAACATGTGGCAAACAAAAAACACATATATCACTCAAACATGTGGCACACACAACAAACACATCTATCACTCAAACATGTAGCACACACAACAAACACATCCATCACTCAAACGTGTGGTACACACAACAAACACATCTATCGCTTAAACATGTAGCACACACAACAAACACATTCATCACTCAAACATGTGGTATACACAACAAACACATCTATCACTCAAACATGTGGCACACACAACAAACACATCTATCACTCAAACAAGTAGCACACACAACAAACACATCTATCACTCAGACATGTAGCACACACAACAAACACATCCATCACTCAAACGTGTGGTATCCACAACAAACACATCTATCACTCAAACATGTGGCACACACAACAAACACATCTACCACTCAAACATGTGGTGTGAAGGCAGGGATATCACTATTACAAAATGGAAAGGCAATCAATTGTTTATTTTTGACATTTTCATTGTGACTGCATCCGATTACATTATAATTATAATTCATTGAAGGGAGGGAGGAATCAGGAGTATGAATGAATTAATGAAATGTAAATTTATATGCCTAACCTTTTACAAGCCCTAGACGTTTACAATGGCAAACATTAACACGTTCAGACATACAATACAATCTGACCAAACAAAGCAGTTGTGTAATATGAAGAGGAAAGTTTAGTGAGGAAGATGGAAGAGATGAGTTTTTAAAGAGGTTTTGAATGACAGCATAGAAGTGGAGTGACGGAGTGAATGAGGGAGTTTATTCCAGATAGATGGGGCCTGGTAGGAAAAGGTGCGCTGGCCATAGGTTTTGGTGCGTACGGTTGGGATTTTAAAAAAGACGGGTATCTGCAGAAGATCTAAAAAGAGCGAATGGGGGAATAGGTTTCCAGAAGGTCATAGAGATAGCTGGGAGAAGTCGGGTCAAAATTTCTGAAGCAGAGTGTAGAAATTTTGTGCTGGATTCTGTGCTGTACTGGCAGCCAGTGCAGGGTTTGAAGAAGAGGAGTTATGTGGTTGTATTTAGAGGAGCGAAAAATGAGGCTTGCAACACACTGTCAGGAACATACATAGTTTTAGGAGACATTAACTTTCACTTTGACCAACCCCAGCAACCTTCCACCGCAAGGATGATTGAACTTTTAGATCAGTTTAGTCTTTCTCAGTCAGTCACAGAACCCACCCACAGCCGTGGTCACATCATAGATTGGGTTATGCATAGGCCTCAGGATAATGTTGTTAGATCAACTTCAGTCACCCAGGAATTAACATCTGACTATTTCTGTGTCATGTGCGAACTAAGCGTCGCAGCCCCCCCTCCTCCCCCCATGTTCAGGAAGGCTCGCAGCCTGCGCACCATGGATAGGGATGCTTTCAAGCAAGACCTTACCGCTAAAGTGACCCCAGAACTGTGCCCCACTGTGGATCAGCTGAATAGTACACTTCAGGCGGTGCTTGATCGGCACGCTCCCGTGGCCCAGAAAAAGGTCAAGGCAACTCGCTCAGCACCCTGGTACGAGTCTATTACGGACGAGCTCTCTGAGGCGAAGAAACACCGACGCAAAGCTGAGAAAAAGTGGCTCAAATCGGGTTTAGAAGTCATCAAGCAGATTTTCACCGCTGCAAAAAAACGGGTCACTAAAATAGTCCAGACTGCCAAAACCCGGTACTTTAGCGACAGAATTAGCAGCAGTGAAACTTGTAAACAGTTGTTTGACATCTGCAATCAGCTAAGGGGTAAGAGCAATGCAGCATCACTCCCATCCACACATCCAGCATGTCAGCTCCCAGATGTATTTTGTAACTATTTCACACAGAAAGTGGCTGACATAAGGGCCGCTCTTGATAGCCATGAGATCCCACTCACTAACCCATTCTCACCTTCCCTCACCACCGCAAAGATGGAAGTTTTTCAACCAGTAACAGAGCAAGAGGTCAAGAAAGTCATCTTAAGCTCAAAACCAACATCTTGCTCTCTCGACCCCATTCCTACCCCCATGTTGATAGAGAATCTTGACCCTCTACTCCCGACCATTACCCACATTATCAACGAGAGTCTGTTCTCTGGTGTTGTTCCGTCTGTGCTCAAAGCGGCTGTCATCAAACCCCTCCTTAAAAAGCCAAGTTTAGACAAAAATAATCTAAAGAACTATAGACCTGTTTCAAACCTCTCCTTCCTGTCCAAAGTCATAGAAAAAATTGTTCTCAAACAACTGTTTGCCTACCTATATGATAACGCTTTACTTTGCCCCAACCAGTCTGCCTACCGACCATTCCACAGCACTGAGACAGCCCTCCTAAAGGTAACCAATGATCTGTTGCTCGCCTTAGATAATGGCAACGTCTCCGTTCTCACCTTATTAGACCTCTCAGCCGCCTTTGACACAGTCGACCATCACATTCTCTTTAACACTCTTCAACACTATTTTGGAATCTCTGGATCGGTCCTGGCTTGGTTCCACTCATATCTTTCTGACAGATCACAAGCAGTCACTGTCGATGGCTGTTTCTCCAGCACAGCAGACTTGGTGTGCGGCGTGCCTCAGGGTTCCGTTTTAGGGCCGGTGTTATTCACTCTGTACACCAAGCCACTGCTTCTCCTGCTTAGAAAGCATGCTGTTGAGAGTCAGTCATTTGCAGACGACACACAACTGTATAAATCCACCGCCCCCTCTCTCATTAATTCCACTGTTCAGACTTTGGAGAACTGCATCACAGACATTAAATCATGGATGACACTCAACAAGCTTAAGCTTAATGACGATAAAACCGAAGCCCTCCTCATTCACAAGCACAACACCTCCTCCTCACTCTCGCCTCTCCCAACATCGCTTACAGTAGGGACAACAAACACTCACTTCTCATCCTCTGCAAGAAATCTCGGCTACATTCTCTCCGATGACCTGTCCCTCAACAACCACATCTCCAACGTCTGTCGCTCTGCATACACGGCCATACGCCAAATCAGCTCCTTTCGCCACTATCTTACAGTCCCGGCCACCAAAACCCTAGTCTGCGCTCTCGTCCTCTCTCGTCTTGACTATTGCAACTCTCTCCTTGTTGGCTCCCCGAAACACATCATCGACAAACTACAAAAGGTTCAGAACTCAGCAGCTAGACTAGTATTCCGAGCAAAGAAACGTGATCACATCACACCTCTACTACATTCCCTTCACTGGCTTCCTGTGCAAGCACGCATAGAGTACAAACTCTCTGTTCTCTGTCACAACTTCTTCACAGATTCTTGTCCTTCCTACCTTGCTGATCTACTGTCTGTCTACTCCCCTTCACGCACTTTAAGATCATCTGCTGACACTCGCACACTCAAGGTTCCCGTCACCCGCACTAAGACATACGGCCAACGTGCATTCGCCTACTCCGCACCTAAGCAGTGGAATTCCCTTCCCTCCCATATCCGCAACATACAATCAACACAAGCATTCAAAAAGGCCCTCAAAACCCACCTCTTCAAACTGCATTATTCAGACTGATTTGTGTCCTGCTGCCATTCTCTCATCTCTTGTCTATGTCTGATCCGTAAGTGTATACACGGCTGTAAATATTTATATTGTTTTCCTTCCTGGGCCTAACCGGGCATATAAATAGCTGTGAATAGGTTTTTGCTATTCTACTTTCTGTCTTTTTTTTTGTCATTTGTGTACATAGTTGTAAATAGTATATTTTTGTCTTTTTTGTAATTTATGTACATAATTGTAAATAGTCTGTACCTTTACTGTCCCGTCTTTTGGTGTATTGTAGCAAAAGTGATGTTTCATCGAGTGCATGTATTTATATGTTATGACTATGTAAAGCGTGGTGAGTCTTGTCATAGGCTGGAGTACCCGCTATATAAAAATCCGTTATTATATTATTATTATTATAGATGGTATAGTTGGGAGAGCCAGAGAGAAGGGAATTACTATAGTCAAGATGGGAAAGAACAAAGGCACATAGCAGACAGAAATAGTCTCGTACCTAAGTCACATAAGTTTGCTCCTTGTTCTGGTTGCTTTTGCAAAGTAATATGTCCTTGTAATTTCAGGATTGATGTAGGCTATTTTAAACATTATCAAGAAACTCAACTCATTGTTGCTGTGATAATGGTATAATAATAATGATCGATTATATTAATTTAAAATATACTAAAGATTAGTTGGTCATTGTTTATAGGACTGCAAAGATCTGAATCAGGACCACTCTGATGATGATGATCATGATCATGATGATGATGATGATCATGATAATATGTTACTGGATTTGCTCGTTATATAGGTTAGATCAAAGTACAGGTTAATAAGTTGCAAGTCTAAAATGCATTTGGATGATGTCTCATAATTCAGGGATTGTAAATGTTCAGCATATTTCTGGACTTAGTCTGACTTCAGTCTCATTTTCTTAGTGATGAAGTAGGAACTAATCAGACAATGACTGTAGTCTGACTTCAGTCTCATTTTCTTAGTGATGAAGTAGAAACTATTCAGACAATGACTGTAGTCTGACTTTAGTCTCATTTCGTTAGTGATGAAGTAGGAACTAATCAGACAATGACTGTAGTCTGACTTTAGTCTCATTTTGTTAATGATGAAGTAAGAACTAATCAGCCAATGACTGTAGTCTGACTTCAGTCTCATTTTCTTAGTGATGGAGTAGGAACTAATCAGGCAATGACTGTAGTCTGATGTTCTTAGCGATGAAGTATGAACTAATCAGACAATGCCTGCTCCCCTCTCTTCTACTTCTCTCTCCCCCACCCACCATTCCCCATCCCCCTTTGTTATTGACATCTTTGATCACTTTATATTTATAGTCAGTGTTTATTATTGACATCTTTGATCACTTTATATTTATAGTCAGTGTTTGCTATTGACATCTTTGATCACTTTATATTTATAGTCAGTGTTTGTTATTGACATCTGTGATCACTTTATATTTATAGTCAGTGTTTGTTATTGACATCTTTGATCACTTTATATTTATAGTCAGTGTTTGTTATTGACATCTGTGATCACTTTATATTTATAGTCAGTGTTTGTTATTGACATCTTTGATCACTTTATATTTATAGTCAGTGTTTGTTATTGACATCTTTGATCACTTTATATTTATAGTCAGTGTTTGTTATTGACATCTGTGATCACTTTATATTTATAGTCAGTGTTTGTTATTGACATCTTTGATCACTTTATATTTATAGTCAGTGTTTGTTATTGACATCTTTGATCACTTTATATTTATAGTCAGTGTTTGTTATTGACATCTTTGAACAATTTATATTTATATTCAGTGTTTATTATTGAAATCTTTGATAACTTTATAGTTATAGTCAGTGTTTGTTATTGACATCTTTGATCACTTTATATTTATAATCAGTGTTTATTGTAAATCTTAGTTTTATTTTTTAGATTCCAAATGCATGTGCTACACAACTGCTTGCTGTCAACTCAACACCACAGTCATTACCGGTCAAATTCTCTTCTGGCTCAGTCACTGCCCACAGTGAAGTCAGTCTCACAGATCAGGAGTGTAGAACAAAGACAGAGCAGCAACAGAAGACCAGAGAACAAAACAATCATGTGTGTAACGTTTGTACTAAAGCTTTCACTGCGTCTCGCAGTTTGAAGTTACATAAGCTTATACATACAGGAGAGAAGAATCATGTGTGTAATGTTTGTAATAAAGCTTTCACTCAGGCTGGCCAGTTGAAGGCACATAAGCTTATACATACAGAAAAGAAGAATCATGTGTGTGATGTTTGTAATAAAGCTTTCACTCGGGCTGATTCTTTAAAGGAACATAAGCTTTTACATACAGGAGAGAAGAAACATGTGTGTGATGTTTGTAATAAAGCTTTCACACAGGCTGGCAGTTTGAAGATACATAAGCTTATACATACAGGAGATAAAAATCATGTGTGTGATGTTTGTAATAAAGCTTTCACTAAAGCTGGCAATTTGAAGGAACATAAGCTTATACATACAGGAGAGAAGAATCATGTGTGTGATGTTTGTAATAAAGCTTTCACTAAAGCTGGCAATTTGAAGATACATAAGCTTATACATACAGGAGATAAAAATCATGTGTGTGATGTTTGTAATAAAGCTTTCACTAAAGCTGGCCATTTGAAGGAACATAAGCTTATACATACAGGAGATAAAAATCATGTGTGTGATGTTTGTACTAAAGCTTTCACTAGGGTTGGGCATTTGAAGAGGCACAAGTTGACACATTCTGGACACACAATTTCATGTGTTTGACGTTTTAAGAAAATATTTTCTTTCAGCTTGCCAGTTGAAGTGTTGTGGTTTCAGTATAAATAGTATCCCCACTTTCTGGAAAATTAGTGCTTTAAACTCCCACTGTCACTGTATTTCTCCTTTGTTCTTTGTCATTCCTACTCTGTTCTATCAAGCTACTGTACTATCTTCTTCTTTGCTAGACCAGTCACCTACCTTTTTTCTTGAAAACTTCCGGGACAAAACTCCTCATTTGTGTGTATGTATGTGTTTTTTTTTAATACTTTGTAATGATGTTTGTGTTCTGTTTTGTTTTTGTAAACGGTGAGATTCGATAGATTAGAGTGTAGCCTCAGTGTCCCCTGCGTGGGATGTCTTTATTGTAAAGTGGCTGGTGGAGTGCCTTCGGTGTTACCACTGGGGTTTTCAGCAGATATGTTATGCGGATCAGGGGCGAGTCGTCTTTCAGCGAAGTTGTGGTCTTGATTTTTTGGTAATGATTCAGTTCTTTGCAGTCCGCTGGACCATGTAAGCAATGAATAACTAACTTGCCAGTTGAAGAGAAATACACTTACATGTTGTTGTTGTGTACAGGCTGTGTAATACTGCACTTTGTGGTTGTGTACAGGCTGTGTAATACAGCACTTTGTTGTTGTGTACATGCAGTGCAATTGTATGCTTCTAACAGCTCAATCAATACCCTGTAAACAAAACTTAAAGATTGTTATAAAAAAATTTAATTGAACATTGTGCGTTTGTTTTTGTTTTTTTTTTTAAATTAAAATGTAACATTTGAGACTTTGCTTGGTCAATTTTTTTGTGGTTGGTTGGTTTCGCTGGCTCTGCCACCTGACCATCAAATAAACACTAACTTTCACCTAACCATCAAATACACACTAACATTCATCCAACTATTAAAAAAAACAACTATCTTTCATCCAACCGACAAATACAAACTCACAAAATGGAAGTGGATATTTGTGTCCATTTTATTTGATGTTCATTCTTTGCTGTCTGTTGCCCGACTGATTCTCCTCTCATGCTGACGTTCAATAGCCAACCACCCAATGGTTCCCACACATAGTGTGCACGTGATGTCGCTCACTTCCCTCTGTCACACAGCTGTATAAACATGATGTCGCTCACTTCCCTCTGTCACACAGCTGTATAAAAATGCATTCAGCAAACAGGCAACCAAAGCCTCAAGTACAATATTGAACATATAACAGACATGCAAAACACACATCAAGAAGAACGACTCAAGACCTATCGTATCCTATCCCGTAAATCAAAGGTCGTTGGGGCACCACAGATGATCGTTTAACCAGCGTACTCCATCTTTCTCTGTTCTCAGCAAACCTCATGGCTTCGTTCAGTGTTAAACCAGTCCATTCGCGAATGTTGTCCTCCCACCTCTTTTTCTGCCTCCTTGCACCGTGCCTTGCAAGGTCTGATGATCTGGTGACGTGGCCATATACCATCAGAGTTTCCGTTTCTTCACCACTGTGAGCATGTCATCATGTTGTCCAATGCCTAAAATTGTGTGATGTCTGTCGGACTTCGTTGTTGGTGATGTGCTGGGTATAGAAAATGCCCAGAAGTCTTCTGTAGCATCTCCTCTCCAAGTTTTGTATTCTTCGTTGGAGATCTGCTGTGAGGGTCCATGTTTCGCAAGCATATGGGAAGATGTAGATGTAGTGGGATAGGGAGAGAGGTGGTGCGGCAGAAGGGGTCCGCAGAGGAAGGAGGAGGAGAAGAAGGAAGAAGTCAGGAGCCATCTGTTCCCATTTCTTGGCCCATTTTATTTACAAGCAATCAGCAAACAACAAACAACAGCAAGCAACCTGTAACAACTTACCAATGACACATAAATACATACAAAAACAAGCAACCATACATTACATAATAATGCCAAGAGAAGAAGATCAATCTTGACCAGGAATCCTATGCATGGATTAGAATACATTGTGTACAAAAAACAAGCAACTATTTATATTACATAATAATCTCAAGAGAAGAAGATCTATCTTGACCAGGAATCCTATGCATGGATTAGCACTGACAATAATACATTGATCAGAACACAGCAGTCATGCTGAGCTCAAATATTTATCATAAAAAAAGAACAACAGGAATTCAGCAAATACTGAATTCAGACATTTATAATAATTGAAAAAGACTATAATGCGTGAATACAGCAACGAGGCTGGATTCAAGCATTAGTATAATCACACCAAACATTCATTTAGGGCATAAACATCGATCATGAATACAGAGGTTGTGCTGAACTCATAATGGCATGACATAAGAAATGGTGCCAGCCTAATTCGGTGGCCCCAGAAAACATAAACAATCTAATGTGGAGATAAGCAACCCAACGCTTATCGCTGGATTCAATAATACATACACACATCACATCATGAAACAAAATTAAAACAATCATCGCATCATTAAATAAAATTAAAGCAATCAAAATACACAAGCACAAAACACCAACCTCAGGGTGACGGACCCTTAGCTACCCATGGTGGTTTCAGCCATATCTTGCCATACAATGGTTCATCACCGGCACACCCTGTAATTGGCACGTACCATTATGAGCAACTCCATTGTAAGACCAACCACTAACAATATCATTCTAAGACCTCAGCTAAATAAAACAGAAAACGTCCACCCAAATATACAACAAGACATGTGTCAACAATAAAGAATAGAAGCAATCCACCATCTCTTAACTACATACTAGGACCACTGCTTGTCCGGTACTCGTTTAGGCTACATTAAATTGCTGACCAACCGCGTGGTCTCAACCTACCACAAAAATTTCCAATTGAGAACAGGGAACAATTAAGCAGAGGAAAGATAAATATTTCTTCCCTTTGTTTTATAACAGAATACAAGAACAGAGGCAAATAATTAAGACTCAATCAAACTAAACAATTTAAGCACCATCATCTTAAACCCTTAACTAGTGCTTCTAACTGTTCAACTTACACAAAAAAACAATTCAATTACAATTCTCATACTGTTTTTGTATTATAACAATCATCAAAAATGCCACACAATTAACAGTTTACATACCTCATAACAGGGGAGAGGTTTTCCCCAAGAAGAGAAAAACTCTGCTGCCATTCACTGAACCGGTTTTCTTTTCTACGCTATGGTGTTTCTGGACCCATGTGTTAGGTGTGGGGGTTTCCAGGGAGGGAAAAAGGGCCGGGAAGTCTGGCACTACCACTTATAAAAGGGGGCCGCCTCGCTTACCAGAAAACTTCCACCAAAATATAGTCCCTAACATAAAATTCACATCCTCCTTCTAACTTCAAATTTACTCTCACATCACAAATAATTTATATATGAACCCTACCTAATAGTATCAAAACGTTGCATTTAATGGCCAAATCATAATTCTTAACAATTAACAACTAAAATTATTACACCAGACTGACTACACAAAGACTTGTTCAGAGGCGGGAATCTGCTTATTAGCTTATCTGGTTCCAGACTCACTAGGGGCAGAAGTGGAGAGAGAGAGGGATGGAGAGAGAGAAAGATGAGAAAGAGCAAGAGAGAGGGAGAGAGAGAGAGAGATAGGCCTACTCGGGTGCCACACAAAGACTTTTCCAAAGGCGGGAATTTGGCTAGGCCAGCAGAGCTGGAGAAAGAGAGAAGGATGGGGAGAGAGAGAGAAAGAAAGGGGGAAAGAGAGAGGCCTATTTGCACTGGGCTACCTTTGGTCCACACATGTTGGTGCCACTACTGCGGAGAGAGGGAGAAAGGGAGAAAGAGTGCAATTTTCCGCAGGTTACATAAGCACATGCACTAAACTCCACAAGGATGATAAAGCCAAGTTGCTGCTTGAAGTTAAACTAGACCTAACAAATACTGTACAGCAGTACTTACATTGTTCAATTAACATCCGTCATTGAGTCTGCAGTGGATGCCAGTGGAGAGAGAGAGAGAGAAAGAGAGAGAGAGAGAGAGAGAGGGAGAGAGATTGAAAAAGTGAATTATGATACCCAGATAACACACCAACCTTGTCCCAACCTTGGGATAGGGTTGGCTCCCAGGTTGGGCCAGACATGGCAGACAGGCTTGGGCCGGGGTCGGCTTGCACAGCGGCTATGGCCTTCGCCCGACCCTGGCAGCCAAGGGTTGTGCCAAGGTGGTGCCAAGTCTGTGCCAAGAATGAACCAATATTATATTTTTTTTATATATTTTCTGCTCATCGTATATATATGAGGAACAATTAACTGTCAATACATTGGAAACTAGAAGCAGGTGCTCACATACACACCTACCCATTGAGAAAGACGAGAAAAAGTGTATGAAAAAATGCAAACCAAAAATATTCAAGAAATTTTTATTGTCATTGTAACCGCCACTGTTTTCCGAACAGTTTTAGTTACTAAAAGGATCGATCTTAGACCGAGAGCTTTGCGGGAGAAGGGAGACAACCGCTGCGAACCATTGCCGACATTCGCTAATATTGATTACTTCCCTTTAACTGACTCGTCCATTAGGGGTCGGCAGTCATCAAGCGGCCTGGTAAAAAATAAAATAAGTAAACTGGTTAAGAAACAACAACTTAAAATAAGAATAATAATAATGGGATAAAGGTAAATTAAATTAGAAATAACATTATTGTTATTAATTGTGGTTCTAGGACTTGTATTCTTCCACAGGTGTATTAGGGAATTCCCATATCCTTGCATCCACAGAATAGAGTCCCTGTAATATTTAATGTTTGCAGCTTTACTGGGATTGTCCATGCATTAAGGTGTAGTGGTTTAGTTAGCATCAGTTATTGTAGGTCGGATGCAATAAAAACATCAAGTTAATATTGAAAATCTCAAGTTAGTGCAACTTAGCATCCTGCATCCCTTTGTCTCATCCCGCTAAGTTCACTTGAGGTGCCAGACAGTCTAAAAGTCGGTCGCATTTGTCTAGATCGGAAACTTGTTGCTATTTTTTGGTGGGGCAGCAAGAAAATCCTAAATCAGGTAAAGAAACTGTTATCTTTAATTCTATTGTTGATTCATATACGAAATTGATTGCTTGTTGTCTTTTTGCAAATGTTTTGTTACTTTTGTAAATATTTTAAGATAAATAAGTTACTTTTCTTCTTGTCTGGAATCGTGGACATTACCATAAAATAATGTGAGGAAATTGCTAAACTAACTAATTCATTGACTGCTAATGTCAAAACCCTTGCATTTGAAATCTTATTTTTCATATGATTGGGTAGAATGGTAACTATTTTTATGTTCTTAATGATGCAAATGTGGTTTGGACTTTTGGGTAGAATGGTAAGTATTTTTATGTTCTATATGATGCAAATGTGGTTTGGACTTGGAGCTCGGGTCGTTTGCCTTATGTGCATACATGTGTGTTAGCATAGACCGGCCTGCAGTTCTTTGTCTGTACCTCGGGCTGTCTGGGGTCAGCATTGCTGGGTCAGCCGAGGCCAGTCGTGACCTCTTTCCGAGCGGTCAGTTGCGGCCGCGCCATATGCTAATGAGGTCTCCCTCGCGTTTCTGACGTCACCGGCGGAAGGGGTTTTCTCGGGGAAAATACCTAGCCACTTCCGGGGTAAACAGATCGCGTGGAGGCCTATATTATAGGATCGTTGTAGCCTTACTGTTTGTCGTTAATGTTGAAAATAACCATGGTGACCTCGGAATGTAATTCACAAGTGGGGGCAGATTGATAGAAATTACGGATCTAATTTCCTGCCTTTATGAATAGGAAAGTGGACTCCGATTAATAAATACAGAGTACATGCATGACTGTTAGGGCTATATTATACAAATAATGTTACATATTTGTCGGCAGTTGTCCTAGATGTGGGGACTTATGCAAAATTTCCCTGTACACACAATTAGCACAACTCATAATGAAATTGCCGCCTGTGAAAGTAGTCATGAGGATAAATGACTGTTGTAATAGAATGAAATGTAATGATTGCATTATTACATATTACCTTGTGTTTTGGCCTCAGTGAATCATTACATATGGATTCTAGCGTTTAGAATCTGCATGAGAAAACCATGTGTTGAAAGTTAATGTTCCGTTTGTGTGCTATAAATTTCCATTTGTGGTGTGTGTACTTTATATGTAAGCAAAAGAGCAGTTGGGGTCGATAACAGTCGTTTTAATTAAATATTACTTAAGTAGAGAAGTTACTGTATTCTGTATTACGGAATTGTGTTAATGCCACACTTTATATAAAACATGCATTGCATTGAGTGTTATGTAACGAGAATTTAAAGCATGGGTTGTAATTTGTGTATTTTTCGTTTCAGGGTTTTCTGTTTTAAACTCCCCAAAAGCCAAGTAGCCACAAACCCAAATTGCCACCTGAGTTTACTGTTTTTCTCCATGTCAGTCTGCCTGATCCTTAAAGTCTTACTCATTGTCGTTTTTTTCGAGTAGCCCAGTTGTATTTAAGAATAAGCGGTTCCCTTTGTTTTATTCTTTATGAAGTAATGTTATGATTTATGATTTTAAACGCAAGCAACCATAAAAATTAAAGATCTATTTTTGTAAACTGCAGCTGTGGGTTTTATTGTTGTTTTATTGTTGTTTATTTATCAATCTCTATTTCTTTATTGTTATTTCTTGACTTTCTTTCACTGCAATCCGCCCAGTGTCTATTGTGCCACATCTGCGTGCTCATATTATGTAGTACACAGATCGTGGGGGTTACACAATAAATTTGGCGCCCAACGTGGGGCTGGATTGTTGTTGAAGGAGGATAGCTCACAGCTGCTTTTTTTGCTGCTATTTTTTGTGGTTAGAATAGCAAGTATAAAATTAAAATTGCGGATCAGGAGCTGAGGGGAGACCAGCAAAATGAGGGTGGTGAGCAGGGTGAGGCTGAGGTGGGTGAACAAGCCAGGGCCGCAGTGGATCCATTACAGTTCCTTCTTCAGCTGCAGGCACAGTCCGCGGCCATTAACCAGCAACTTTTGGCGGCACTGCAGGAGAAGGCCACAACTACCCCTGTGGTCCAGGTCCATGTGGCACCACAAAACCTCAACAGGCTGAAGATGTTTACTGGTCTACCTCCTACCTCCAAAGAAGAGGTGACCTTACCAGAGTGGGAGGCACAAGTGGATCACCTTCTTCAGGCCAAGGATGTTGCGGATGTCGACCAGTGTGTGAGGGCCAGTCTTAGAGGCCTGGCATTTGAACAAGTAAAGGACTGCCGCACAGCTGCAGACATGGTCCAGACTCTTCAGGAAATCTTCGGGAGCATCCAGTCAGGGGAAGACTTATACCAGTCTTTCCTAGAAATGACCATGTTGAAGAAAGAATCTGCGTCAGCCTTCCTGTTGCGACTGTGGAGCAAGTTGGTGCAGATAAATAAAACAACAAAATATACGGAAGAGGATCTGCAGTGCAAGCTGTACCGGGCTTTCCAGCGAGGTCTGTCATCTGCCCACAAGCTGCTTAGCCTGGAACTCAGAACAAAATTTGGGTTTCCGGACACTGCTAAGCCTGCCTTTGCAGACCTACTGCGGGTGGTTCGTCAGCTGGAAGAACCAGGTCAACATCCACTACCTGCAGAGGAGACAGCAGCCCGTTGTTTTCCTCAACAGACATCCATGCTGTCAGAGTAGGACCTGGAGACAATTGTCACCAAAGTGACAGAGCGGCTGAAGGGGTGCCTATCATCAGGAGCCCCAGTCCCCTCTACTTCCACTCCAAAGGGTCGAAATCCGCCAACTCAACGAAAACCACGAGGACCTTGCTACTGCTGCGGGGAGCTGGACAGCCATTTTGCCAGGGACTGTCCCAACGTCCCCCAGGTCGAGCGGAGGGGCAAGCAAAATTTAAACGGGGGTCAGTCACGTTAAAGGAGCGACCCGTGACTGCCCACAAAATAACTAGCTCCGAATTGAGGAAATTACAGGCGGCCATCGAGGTGCTGGAAGGAGGGCTGTTGGAACTTAAGGCAGTTAGGCTTAGGGCCAACACTGCATTGACCCTGCAACCCGGCCAGACTGTCGAACTGCGGGGGAAAATTCGAGGTGACCTTACCCCAGAAGTTAAACTTTACCCTCGCGATGAACTAAAACTGCCTGCAGGGCTCAGAATTCTGAGAGCTGACTTACTGAGGGACGAAAAAGCTGTGATGTTGTTATTACACAACAGCAGACAGCGGCAACCCGTTTTGCTGACCTCCCAAGTCGTTCTAGCCGAACTAAATGCCTCTGTCAGCATTGAGGCGCTAGTTGGACCCTCCTGTGAAGTACCGGCGACCATCTTCTGTGGAGTGGCTACCACCGCTCTACTTGACAGTGGTTCGCAGGTCACTGTCATCGCTGAGAGCTTTTATAAGCGACATTTAAGTGACATTGAGCTCCAAAAGCTAGACTGTGATTTAAATGTTACAGGGGCGGGTGGACAGAATGTGCCATACCTGGGGGCGATCAGCATAAACTGTGAACTTCCAGACAATATTCTAGGCACCACACAACCAGTCATAGTTGCCGCCTTAGTATGTAGAGACACTAGCTTTTCTAGTAGAACCCCAGTTATTATCGGGACAAACGTGTTCAAAACTGTCAAGAAAAGTACTGTGGACTGGCAAAACATACGTTGTGAAGCCGCGTTTGTATTAAATTCTCAGACAGGAAATAGTGAGGGTAGGTTAGGAATGGTTAGGATGAAGGGTAGGGAGGGGGTGGTACCAGCAAATTCTGTTGTGACTTTGAAAGGCGTAGCAAAATTGCCTCCCCGTGTTGTCAGTACAATGACCTCAGTACTTATTCAAGATCCTAGTGATAGTTTATTAAAGGGGTTGGGGGTGGTAGCATCAAAAGTTAGTGTGAGTGAACTTTATAATTTAAGGGTGGATATATGTAATTTTTCAGATCAGGATATTGTGCTGAAGCCTAAGGCAGTGGTGGCAGATGTGTACGCAATCCAGGCAGAATATGACGTTAGTGCAGTGATAAGTGCGTTGCATGCTCCAACTGAGGCGAAGGAATGTGGAAGTGATAGAAGTGTGCATGTGAATGCTATGCAGGGACAAATGCTGAATGGGACTGGAACTACCAGGGAGTTACAATTTCAATTTGGGGATAACGCCACACCAGAGTGGAGAGAGCACTTCACGGGGGTCTTACATAGCTTTAGTGATGTATTCATCCAGCACGAGTTTGATATTGGGAAAACATCCACAATACTGCATGACATAAAGTTAGATGACCCAAATGTAGTGGTGAGAGAACCCTGTCGGCCGATACCCCAGCGAGATTTTGAGGAAGTGCGGCAACATATTCAAGAGCTCTTAGATGCTAAAATGATTTCACCATCTATTTCCCCATTTGCCAGCCCAATAGTGTTAGTGAGAAAAAAGTCAGGGGCCCTGCGTATGTGCGTAGACTATAGAAAAGTTAATGCCCACACCATAAAAGATTCCTACCCATTACCTATAGTAGAAGATCTGTTGCTGACACTAAGTGGGGCTAAGTATTTCACTAGTGTTGGTTTATGCAAGGCCTATTATCAGGTAGAGATGACTGAACAGGCTACGCAGATCTCGGCGTTCACAACTCCATTTGGCCTTTTTCAGTTTGAACGCATGGCCATGGGACTTAAAAACAGTCCGCATACTTTTCAGAGGCTGATGGAAAAGGGTTTCACGGACATGAATTTAATAGAACTCATCATCTTCTTGGATGATGTTCTCATTCATGCCCAGACACTGGAGGAATTGGAAGTAAGAACGGTCAAGGCCCTACAGCGTTTCAGGCAGTTTTCCCTGAAGTTGGATCCGGAAAAGTGCGTCTTTGGAGCCACTCAGGGGAAGCACTTAGGGTACGTCATTTCGGCCGAGGGGGTCAAACCCGATCCCGAGAAACTTAAGGCGCTACAGACCTGGCAAATTCCAACGACCATCAGAGACGTCAAATCTTTCATCGGTTTCGCAGGGTATTATAGAAGGTTCATACCAAATTTCTCAGCGCTCGCAAAGCCGTTGAATGACTTGACCATTGGGTATACTCCCCAATCCAAGAAAAGAGGTCCGACAAAAGGCTCCCTGACTCTGTCATCCAACATCACCCATCTTTGGGGTGATACACAGCAAAAGGCGTTTGAACAGCTCATCGATGCGTTGACCTCAGAGCCAGTGATCGCGATTGCTGACCGGACAAAGCCTTTTACACTCCACTGCAATGCGAGTGGTACAGGGATTGGAGCAGTGTTGTACCAAGAACAGAACGACAAGCAGAGAGTAATTGCATATGCAAGTCGGTCACTAAACAAAACGGAGCGCAATTACCTAGCACATAAGAGAGAGTTTTTGGCCCTTAAGTGGTCATTATCAGAAAAATTTCATGATTATGTGTTGGGGTCGCACATTACTGTTGTTACCGACAATAATCCCCTCTGCTACATCCTGAAGAGCGCCAAACTTGATGCCACAAGTCATAGGTGGTTGGCAGCACTGTCAGTGTTCGACTTTGACTTGAAATACCGAAAAGGCTCCATGCACATTGACGTGGACAGTCTGTCCAGACGACATGAAGAGCCTGCTGTGGAAGATGAAGCTTACCAAAGGTTGCTGGAGAACACTAAGTTCTTGCAAGATAAAGCAAAGTTGCTGGAACAAACTGCGTCAAAGTCACTTGATGTTGAGACCGTCTGCGCTGTAATTGAAGCCAAGACATTGCATCAGGAGAATGCAGGAGAGGAGTTTGTGCCAGCAGCAGAACAGTTGGTAGGGGCTCCGGAAATGATCCCTGATGATATTCTTGATCCCCCAGCACAACCTATGCAGCAGATGTCCATAAAAGAATGGCAAGAGTGCCAAAAGGCAGACAAGACCATTGCAAGCGTCGTTCAATATCTGACACAGAAAGAAAACTTCCAGATTGAGAACATGGAGGGAAACAGAGCTGAACTACAAGTGTATGGCCGGGAGAAAAATAAATTAGTGGTAAAGAATGGCGTTTTGTATAGGCAGATAAAAGAGGAAGAACAAACAGTCATCTGGCAGTTAGTAGTCCCGCCTTCTCACAGACAAGAGGCCATGAGGGGAGTGCATGAGGATTTGTATCATGTTCATGTTGACAGCGCTATTCGTCAGGCACGGCTTCGTTTCTTTTGGCCATTTATGGCTAGGGACTTAGAACGTAAAATAAAAAGATGCAGTCGCTGTATTCGCAGAGGAGCTCAGACACAAAAATCTCCAATGAACAGCATAGAAACATCCTATCCATTGGAGCTGCTATCCGTAGACTTCTTGACCCTTGAGGAGAAAGGACGAAAGCAAAATGTGTTGGTAGTGATGGATCATTTTACCAAATTTTCACAGGCCATCGTTACAAAAGATCAGACAGCCAGATCAGTAGCTAAAGCACTGTGGGAAAACTTTGTCCTCATCTATGGGTTCCCCAGCAAAATCATAACTGACCAGGGTAGGGACTTTGAAGGAAAACTAATAAAGACCATGTGCGAAACTGCGGGCATATAGAAGTGTCGGACCACACCATACCATCCAGCGGGAAATCCAGTTGAGCGCTGGAACAGGACTCTGATAGGAATGTTGAGGAGTTTGGACAGTGAACACAAGCAAGACTGGAGAAAAACACCTAAAGTCCGTAGTCCATGCTTATAATGCCCGAGTTCATGAAAGCACTGGATTTAGCCCGTATTATTTGTTTTTCGGAAGACACCCTAGGCTACCGGTGGATCTCGCTTTCGGCATAGATCTGGGACCAAAACCGCAGGGCAGTCCGCAGCAATTTATACAGCGCTTAAAGCGAAACCTACAAGATGCCTATCGCAAAGCCAAATCTCAAATGAGCAAAGCTGCTGAAAAGAACAAACAGAGGTATGATGCCAGGGCTCATGCAGCAGAACTAGAAGTAGGAGATCGGTGCCTTGTGCGCAAAGTTGGGCTACAAATAAAATCAAAGGTGGAAGATCGCTGGGAAGAAGGTATTTACTGTATTCTCCACAAAAAAGAAGGACTTCCAGTATACACTGTTCAGCAGGAAGGTGGAGTTGGTCCGGTTCGGACGCTGCATAGAAACCTTTTGTTACCAGTTGGTGCACTGGACAGTGAAGTGGAGGCAGAAGCGGAGAGAATTCTAGAGACGTCCACCTCCAGGAAGCCTGTACCGGCAAAGCGCAGGCAGCAAAAGTTACCACCATTTCAAGCTGAAAGTGACAACAAAGAGGAGACAGGTTTTGAGGTGACAGTTGAGGTTGTGCCAGACAATAGACTTCGACCCACAGCTCCTGAGTTTGTGCCAAAGGATGCTATGTGTCCGGCCAATATAGAGGAGGATGGGGAAAGTGAACTGGAAAGAGTGGAAGAAAGAGACATTGTAGAGCCTGACTCAGTTACCAACAACGAGACCGAGGATGAAGAGTCTGGGTCCCCCTCAATGTCTGTTGAAGTTAGCGATTCGGAGGACACACTAGAGGTTCCAAATCCGAGTCAAGAAACAGAAATCCTTTCAGTTCGGCCCTCCCCGGTCCCCAGAAGATCTCTCAGACAACCCAAGCCAGTACAGAGACTTAATTTAGCTCATCAATGTAGGCCTGACCCTGTGTTAAATAGGCCCTTGATTGAGTCTGCCATTATCAGTCTAAAGTCTTTATTAAGTCAGCCTATGACAAATCTTCCAGATACTGACTTAAATGCATTACTGTATCACTCCAGCTGTATCAGTCTGGTTAGTTGCATGCAGCACTAAAGCAGTTTTATTTAACAGAAATTGTTGCCTGTTGCAGTTATGAATTGTTTGTTTGTTATTTTTTTTTGTTGATGCAAGCCCACGGAAGCCAGTGTGGGCGGTGGTGCCGTTGATTTATTGCAACTGTTGCAATTCAGCTTAAAATATTAATGAATATTGTATTTTTAAACGGGTCCTGATGTATATGCCCCTTGTTGCCTCTATGTGCCCGGTTGTTTAAGTGTATAACAAAAGCAGGGCAGAAAGGGCTCATATGGGGGTTGGGTTCTCGTTTATTATGTAAAAATTCATTGTATTGCAGAATTTTTTGTGAAAGGCGGGGGATGTGTAACCGCCACTGTTTTCCGAACAGTTTTAGTTACTAAAAGGATCGATCTTAGACCGAGAGCTCTGCGGGAGAAGGGAGACAACCACTGCGAACCATTGCCGAAATTCGCTAGAATTGATTACTTCCCTTTAACTGACTCGTCCATTAGGGGTCGGCAGTCATCAAGCGGCCTGGTAAAAAATAAAATAAGAAAATGGTTAAGAAACAACAACTTAAAATATGAATAATAATAATGGAATAAAGGTAAATTAAATTAGAAATAAAATTATTGTTACTAATTGTGGTTCTAGGACTTGTATTCTTCCACAGGTGTATTAGGGAATTCCCATATCCTTGCATCCACAGAATAGAGTCCCTGTAATATTTATTGTTTGTAGCTTTACTGGGATTGCCCATGCATTAATGTGTAGTGGTTTAGTTAGCATCAGTAATTGTAGGTCGGATGCAATAAAAACATCAAGTTAATATTGAAAATCTCAAGTTAGTGCAACTTAGCATCCTGCATCCTTTTGTCTCATCCCGCTAAGTTCACTTGAGGTGCCAGACAGTCTAAAAGTCGGTCGCATTTGTCTAGATCGGAAACATGTTGCTATTTTTTGGTGGGGCAGCAAGAAAATCCTAAATCAGGTAAAGAAACTGTTATCTTTTAATTCTTTTGTTGATTCATATACGAAATTGATTGCATGTTGTCTTTTTGCAAATGCTTTGTTACTTTTGTAAATATTTTAAGATAAATAAGTTACTTTTCTTCTTGTCTGGGATCGTGGACATTACCATAAAATAATGTGAGGAAATTGCTAAACTAACTAATTCATTGTCTGCTAATGTCAAAACCCTTGCATGTTAAATCTTATTTTTCATACGATTGTGTAGAATGGTAATTATTTTTATGTTCTATATGATGCAAATGTGGTTTGGACTTGGAGCTCGGGTCGTTTGCCTTTCTTTGTCTGTACCTCGGGCTGTCTGGGGTCAGCATTGCTGGGTCAGCCGAGGCCAGTCGTGACCTCTTTCCTAGCGGTCAGTTGCGGCCGCGCCATATGCTAATGAGGTCTCCCTCGCGTTTCTGACGTCACCGGCGGAAGGGGTTTTCTCGGGGAAAATACCTAGCCACTTCCGGGGTAAACAGATCGCGTGGAGGCCTATATTATAGGATCGTTGTAGCCTTACTGTTTGTCGCTGATGTTGAAAATAACCATGGTGATCTCGGAATGTAATTCACAAGTGGGGGAAGATTGATAGAAATTACTTATCGAATTTCCTGTCTTTACCAATAGGAAATTGGACTCAGATTAATAAATAGCCGGCAGCTAGAGTACATGCATGACTGTTAGGGCTATATTATACAAATAATGTTACTTATTTGTCGGCCGTTGTCCTAGATGTGGGGACTTATGCAAAATTTCCCTGTACACACATTTAGCACAACTCATAATGAAATTGCCGCATGTGAAAGTAGTCATGAGGATAAATGACTGTTGTAATAGAATGAAATGTAATGATTGCATTATTACATATCACCTTGTGTTTTGGCCTCAGTGAATCATTACATGTGGATTCTAGCGTTTAGAATCTGCGTGAGAAAACCATGTGTTGAAAGTTAATGTTCCGTTTGTGTGCTATAAATTTCCATTTGTGGTGTTTGTACTTTATATGTAAGCAAAAGATCAGTTGGGGTCGATAACAGTCGTTTTAATTAAATATTACTTAAGTAGAAAAGTTACTGTATTCTGTATTACGGAATTGTGTTAATACCACAGACTATATAAACCATGCATTGCATTGAGTGTTATGTAACGAGAATTTAAAGCATGGATTGTAATTTAATTGTGTATTTTTCGTTTCAGGGTTTTCTGTTTTAAACTCCCCAAAAGCCAAGTAGCCACAAACCCAAATTGCCACCTGAGTTCACTGTTTTTCTCCATGTCAGTCTGCCTGATCTGTTAAAGTTTTATTAATTGTCGTTTTTCAGTAGCCCAGTCGTATTTAAGAATAAGTGGTTCCCATTGTTTTATTCTTTATGGAGTGTATCATGACTTATTATTATAAACGTTAAACGCAGCCAACCATAAAAATTAAAGATCCATTTTCGTAAACTGCAGCTGTGGGTTATTGTTGTTTTATTTATCCATCTCTATTTCTTTATTGTTATTTTCTGTCTTTCTTTCACTGCAATCCGCCCATGCAGTGTCTATTGTGCCACATCTGTGTGCTCATATTATGTAGTACACAGATCGTGGGGGTTACACACACATATATATATATATATATATATATATATATATATATATATATATATATATATATATATATATATATATATATATATATATATATATATATATATATATATAAATCCACCCTTAGGGCTACCATTGAAAAAAGGTACCTTACGGCTGCCAGGGCTATATCTGTGTTATGGATATATATATATATATATATATATATATATATATATATATATATATATATATATATATATATATATATAAAATACATATATGGGATAAGGAGGTTACCGTTTCCAAGTGATCGATCTGTTTCCTTTAAAGTTTTTTTTCTCTCTCTCTTTCTTTCTCTCTCTCCTTCTTCTTTTTTTTTTGGGTTGGGGGGGTTTGGAAACACCGGACCCCCCCCCCCCCCCCTCGTCCGCCCCTGAAAACCAAAGGTATCACAGTATGTAGCATCCGTCATTATTATTATGATTATCAATATTATTATTATTACAATTATTATTATGAACAGAGAAGAAGAAATCCTCCCAATTCTCCGAGAAGAAGTTGAGGCAGCAGTGCAATCGCTGAAGAAAGGGAAGTCAGCGGGGGTGGACAACATACCCGCGGAATTGCTTCAAGCAGGAGAAGAAGCGATTATTGATGTCCCCACGACCTTTGAGTTACAGGATAGGATAGGTCTTGAGTCGTTCTTCTTGATGTGTGTTTTACATGTTTGTTATATGTTCAAAATTGTATTTGTGGCTTTGGTTGCCTGTTTGCTGAATGCATGTTTATACAGCTGTGTGACAGAGGGAAGTGAGCACACTATGTGTGGGAGCCATTGGGTGGTTGTCTATTGAACGTCAGCATGAGAGGAGAGTCAGTTGGGTGACAGACAGCAAAGAATTAACATCAAATAAAATAGACACAAACTTCCACTTCAATTTTGTGAGTGTATTTGACGGTTGGATGAAAGATAGTTATTATTATTTTTTTATCATTGGATGAATGTATAGTGTGATGAATGTTTGATGGTTGGGTGAAAGTTAGTGTTTATTTGATGATCGGGTGACAGTGCCAGCGAAATTTACCAACCACAAACAATTGACCAAGCAAAATCTCACCCTTAACATTTTAATTTAAAAAAAACAACAACAGCACAATGTTCAATTACAAATTTGTATAACAATGTGTAAGTTTTGTTTACAGAGTATTGTTTTAGCTGTTAGAAGCATACAATTGTACTGCATGTACACAACAACAAAGTGCTATATTACACAGCCTGTACACAACAACAAAGTGCTGTATTACATAGCCTGTACACAACAACAAAGTGCTGTATTACACAGCCTGTACACAACAACATGCAAGTGTATGTCTCTTAAACTGGCAAGTTAGTTATTCATTGCTTACATGGTCCAGCCGGTCCGGATTTGGCTCGGAAGAGTCCGCTGGACCTAAAGCAATAATGTAATGTAAAACATGGTCCACCGAACAGCAAAGAACTGAATCATTACCATAAAATCAAGACCACAACTTCGCTGAAAGACGACTCGCACCCGATCCGCATAAAATATCTAGTGGTAACACCGAAGGCACTCCACCAGCCAGCCACTTTACAATAAAGACATCCCATGCATGGGGACACTGAGGCTACACTCTAATCTATTGAATCTCCCCGTTTACAAAAACAGAACACAAACATCATTACAAATTATCAACAAAACACATACATACACACAAATGAGGAGTTTTGTCCTGGAAGTTCTCAATAAAAAAAGGTAGGTAACTGGTCTAGCAAAGAAGAAGATAGTACAGTTGATTGATAGAACAGAGTAGGAATGAGAAAGAACAAAGGAGAAAAACAGTGACAGTGGGAGTTTAAAGCACTAAATTTCAAGAAAGTGGGGAAACTATTTATACTGAAACCACAACACTTCAACTGGCAAGCTGAAAGAAAAGATTTTCTTAAAACGTCAAACACATCCATTTTTGTGTCCAGAATGTGTCAACTTGTGCTTCTTCAAATCCCCAACCCTAGTGAAAGCTTTATTACAAACATCACACACATGATTTTTATCTCCTGTATGTATAAGCTTATGTTCCTTCAAATTGCCAGCCTTAGTGAAAGCTTTATTACAAACATCACACATATGATTTTTATCTCCTGTATGTATAAGCTTATGTACCTTTAAACTGCTAGCCTGAGTGAAAGCATTACAAACATCACACACATGATTCTTCTCTCCTGTATGTATAAGCTTGTGTAACTTCAAATGGCAAGCCTGAGTGAAAGCTTTATTACAAACATTATTTACATTTCATTCATGTTCCTTTAAAGAATAAGCCCGAGTGAAACCTTTATTACAAACATCACACACATAATTCTTCTCTCCTCAATGTATAAGCTTGTGTTTCTTCAAATAGTCAGCCCTAGTGAAAGCTTTATTACAAACATCACACACATGATTCTTCTCTCCTGTATGTATAAGCTTATGTACCTTCAAACGGCCAGCCCGAGTGAAAGATTTATTACAAACATCACACACATGATTCTTCTCTCCTGTATGTATAAGCTTGTGTAACTTCAAATGGCCAGCTTGAGTGAAAGCTTTATTACAAACATTACACACATGATTCTTCTCTCCTGTATGTACAAGCTTGTGTAACTTCAAATGGCAAGCCTGAGTGAAAGCTTTATTACAAACATTACACATATGATTCTTCTCTTCTATATGTATAAGCTTATGTGCCTTCAAATTGTCAGCCCGATTGAAAGCTTTATTACAAACATCACACATGTGATTCTTCTCTCCTGTATGTATAAGCTTGTGTTCCTTCAAATGGCCAGCCCGAGTAAAAGCTTTATTACAAGCATTACACACATGATCCTTCTCTCCTGTATGTATAAGCTTGTGTAACTTCAAATGGCAAGCCTGAGTGAAAGCTTTATTACAAACATTGCACATATGATTCTTCTCTTCTATATGTATAAGCTTATGTGCCTTCAAATTGTCAGCCCGATTGAAAGCTTTATTACAAACATCACACATGTGATTCTTCTCTCCTGTATGTATAAGCTTGTGTTCCTTCAAATGGCCAGCCCGAGTAAAAGCTTTATTACAAGCATTACACACATGATCCTTCTCTCCTGTATGTATAAGCTTGTGTAACTTCAAATGGCCAGCCTGAGTAAAAGCTTTATTACAAACATCACACACATGATTCTTCTCTCCTCTATGTATAAGCTTGTGTCTCTTCAAATGGCCAGCATGAGTGAAAGCCTTATTACAAACATCACACACATGATTCTTCTCTCCTGTGTGTATAAGCTTATGTCTCTTCAACTGGCCAGCATGAGTGAAAACCTTATTACAAACATCACAAACATGATACTTTTGTTCTCTGGTCTTCTGTTTCTGCTCTGTCTTTGTTCTACATGCCTGATCTGTGAGACTGACTTCACTGTGTGGAGTGACTGAGCCAGAAGAGAACTTGACCGGTAATGACTGTGGTGTTGAGCTGACAGCAAGCAGTTGTGTAGCACATGTAGTTGGAATCTGAAAAAACAACAACCAAGATTTACAATAAAGACTGACTATGAATATAAAGTGATCAAAGATGTCAATAATAAAGACTGACTATAAATATAAAGGGATCAAAGATGTCAATAACAAACACTGACTATAAATATAAAGTGATCAAAGATGTCAATAACAAACACTGACAATAAATATAAAGTGATCAAAGATGTCAATAACAATGACTATAAATATAAAGTGATCAAAGATGTCAATAACAAACACTGGCAATAAATATAAAGTGATCAAAGATGTCAATAACAAACACTGACTGTAAATATAAAGTGATCAAAGATGTCAATAACAAACACTGACTATGAATATAAAGTGATCAAAGATGTCAATAACAAACACTGGCAATAAATATAAAGTGATCAAAGATGTCAATAACAAACACTGACTATAAATATAAAGTGATCAAAGATATCAATAACAAACACTGACTATGAATATAAATTGATCAAAGATGTCAAGTACAAACACTGACAATAAATATACAGTGATCATAGACGTCAATAACAAACACTGACTATAAATATAATCAAAGTTGTCAAGAACAAACACTGACTATAAATATAAAGTGATCACAGATGTCAATAACAAAGGGGGATGGGGAATGGTGGGTGGGGGAGAGAGAAGTAGAGGAGAGGGGGCAGTCATTGCCTGATTAGTTCCTACTTCATCACTAAGAACATGAGACTGAAGTCAGACTACAGTCATTGTCTGATCAGTTTCTAGATCAACACTAAGAAAATGAGACTGAAGTCAGACTACAGTCATTGTCTGATTAGTTCCTACTTCATCACTAAGAGAATGAGACTGAAGTCAGACTACAGTCATTGCCTGATTAGTTCCTACTTCATCACTAAGAGAATGAGACTGAAGTCAGACTACAGTCATTGCCTGATGAGTTCCTACTTCATCACTAAGAGAATGAGACTGAAGTCAGACTACAGTCATTGCCTGATGAGTTCCTACTTCATCACTAAGAGAATGAGACTGAAGTCAGACTACAGTCATTGCCTGATTAGTTCCTACTTCATCACTAAGAGAATGAGACTGAAGTCAGACTACAGTCATTGTCTGATCAGTTCCTACTACATAACTAAGACAATAAGACTGAAGTCAGAACACAGTCGTTGTCTGATGAGTTCCTACTTCACCAGAAACAAAATGAGACTGAAGTCAGACTACAGTCATTGCCTGATTAGTTCCTACTTCATCACTAAGAAAATGAGACTGAAGACAGACTACAGTCATTGTCTGATTAGTTCCTACTTCATCACTAAGAAAATGACATTGAAGTCAGACTAAGTCCATAAAAGTGCTGAACATTTACAATCCCTGAATTATAAGACATCATCCAAATGCATTTTAGACTTGCAACTCATTAACCTGTACTTTGATCTAACCTATATAACGAGCAAAACCAGTAACCTATCACCATGATCATCATCATGATCACCATCATCATCATCATCATCATCATCATTATCATCAGAGTGGTCCTGATTTGGCTCTTTGCAGTCTGCTGGACCCTATAAACAATGACTAACTAATCTTTAGTATATTTTAAATTAATATACTCGATCATTATTATTATACCATCATCACAGTAACAATGTGTTGAGTTTCTCGATAATGTTTAAAATAGCCTACATCAATCCTGAAATTACAAGGATATATTACTTTGCAATAGCAACCAGAACAAGGAGCGAACTTATGTGACTTAGGTGCGGTCTGACGGGAAGTGAAGCAGACGCAAAGCGGTAAACAAAGCAAAGCGTTCGCTGCTAGAAGCAAATGCTTTGCTTTGTGAAGCGGTCACACGATGAGAAGTTTTGCATAACAATCTGCGTGGAAGCAATGCGCAATTAGTTGTAAATCAGTTACCTCCCTTTCCGTCAGATTGACCCTCACAGAAGAAGTCCATTAGGCCTTTTTCGGGGTTTGGTTTCTGTAATTTTGACTTCTAACATTCCATAATGCCTTGTGGCTTTGAATTAGATCGAGGAGAATAAACTTATCGTCTTGTTTCAGATTTGCTAATGACCCAGTAGCTTTTGATGCCGTCATGATCGCTGAAATGATAACCTAGTTTTCGTACGTCGGCTCATCTGATTGGCTGGCATTCAAATGCTTCAGAGAAGCAAAGCAAAATTTTAGAGCACGTTCTAAACTGAAAACATCTGTTTTGCTTCACTCGGCTTTTGATGCCGTCATGATCGCTGAAATGATAACCTAGTTTTCGTACGTCGGCTCATCTGATTGGCTGGCATTCAAATGCTTCAGAGAAGCAAAGCAAAATTTTAGAGCACGTTCTAAACTGAAAACATCTGTTTTGCTTCACTCGGCGCTTAGCTGCTGTTATGCTTTAGGTCTAGTCACACGATAAACATAGTCAAAACTACAATGTTTTGTGCTTTACTGGCTGTTTTGCTTCTTGTTTTGCTTCCCGTCAGACCGCACCTTTAGGTACGAGACTATTGAGGTCACCGAGGTTTTCTCCAGGTACTCCTACGACCTCAGGGTTACGGGACAGGATAGGGATAGGATAGGACTCCGGATTCCTCCCTCCCTTCAATGATTTATAATTATAATGGTATCGGATGCAGTCACAATGAAAATGTGAAAAATAAACATTTGATTGCCTTTCCATTTTGTAATAGTGATCTTCCTGCCTTCACACCACATGTTTGAGTGATAGATGTGTTTGCTGTGTGTACCATATGTTTGAGTGATAGATGTGTTTTCTGTTTGCCACATGTTTGAGTGATAGATGTGTTTGTTGTGTGTGCCACACGTTTGAGTGATAGATGTGTTTGTTGTGTGTGCCACAAGTTTGAGTGGTAGATGTGTTTGTTGTGTGTGCCACATGTTTGAGTGATAGATGTGTTTGTTGTGTGTGCTACATGTTTGAGTGATAGATGTGTGTGTTGTGTGTGCCACACTTGGTGAAACATGTCAGTGTGTATGTTGTGTGTGCCACATTAGGTGAAACATGTCAGTGTGTATGTTGGTACAGATGGCCAAGCTGATGAGTGATTTGGGGAACAGCCTACAGTGGTTCCTCGGGTTACAAACAAAGTTCTGGAAACGTTGATGTGTTACCTCAAGTGACAAACCAAGTTTTGGAAACATTGATAACCTACAGTGTTACCTCAAGTGACAAAACAAGTTCTGGAAACGTTCATAACCTACAGTGGTACCTCAAGTGACAAATTAAGTTCTGGAAACATTGATAACCTACAGTGTTACCTCAAGTGACAAACCAAATTCTGGGAACATTCGTAATCCAAAAACATTGAAATCAATGAAATAGAGGCAATCTGTTTCAAGAAAAAAAAAATCGTTCTTTCTTATTTATATCCGGTCATTTACCTGACAAAAGGCAAAGAATATGTGTACTTGTATTACATACTGAGAAAGAATATGTGTTCTTGTATTACATACAGCGAAAGAATATGTGTTCTTGTATTACATACAGAAAAAGAAACAGCAAAATAAATTAATGTAAATTTAAAAAAAGATTTCATCTATCTTTCTTACAAAGAAAACCATTATGGGAAATGTGTCACTTTCTTAGCTATTACGAATCGTTAGATTCAGGAGTTTCTTGTCGCTGTTTCTTGGCAGCCGACTGGGAATCTTTCTGCATCAAAAAACTATCAAGGGAAATTTGTCCTTCGTAACCCACTGTTCCTTATGAGAGACAAAAAATATAAAACGTTGTTGTTCATAACCCGAACTGTTCGTGACCTGAGGCATTCGTGACCAAAGGAACAACTGTATATAGCATCCATTATTATTATTATTATTATTATTATTATTATTATTATTGTTGTTGTTGTTGTTATTATTATTATTATTATTATTATTGGATAGTTATTGTGTTGAAGATTTGTAAAAAAGATGTCAAGGTCCATTATTACCTCAGACTCCATTGGAAGTAAATCTATGTATCTTTCGGTCTTCACCCACACCATCTTTGTTTCCAATGGGTCAGTGCTTTCTGTAACAAAGAAATCAGCAAATGTATCATGGGTGATAGCAGTAGCACTGTTGGTTAGGATTCTGGTTTTCTATGCCAAAGTTGGAGAGTATAAACCCTGCAGAAGATGAATTTATATGACTTAGATACAAGCCTTTCCAGGTCACCAAGTGTTTTCTCCTGGTATTTTGGTTTCCTCCTTCCATTCAATAATGGTGTCCCAGTTAATAATAAGGCACATTTACCACGCATTTATTTATTTACTTTTTAATAATAAAACAAAAGAGTTCAGTTTTTAATCACTCAAGCCTAAATTACTATGGGGTTCATACCACACACACACAAAAGCACTCATGAGAAATGTTCCTGCCACTAGTAGAATTGAACACTTATTCACTGGCACACATGCATGTAACATAACTCACAGCCTATTCTACACTTTAAATCTAGAAAGGTGAAATTGTTCAGCATCTAAGCTACAATCACAATATAGATAACAACATCACAATATAGATAACAACATCACAATTACTGCTAAGTATAAAACACTACTATACTTACTGTATCCCTCTATGTCACTGTCAGGCTCTGTCTTCACTTTACTCAACTCTGAGTCATGTGGCTCCTGAAATCAATGATGAGAATATATTACTTTACAACAACTATCGGTACATTTGGATTACTGTGCCACACAGTTAATGTGTTGAAGATTTGTATAAGAGACACCAAGCTCGGTTATTACCTCAGGCTCCACTGGATCTACATCAAGATATCTCTCTGTCTTGACCCACACGGTTTTCGATTCCAATGGCCCACTGCTTTCTGTAACAAAGAAATCAGCAAACACATCATGGATGAATGCCACAGTGGATGATAAAACTTAACAGTTGTTGTCACTCACATCCATATTTTTGTGTAGGTCACACCAATTTGTAATCACTAAAACGTTAACTTCCATGAAAACTGTTCTTGTCACTCCTAGAAATAAACATTTGTTTACTGGCACATAAGGTAAGTTATGGAGCTCACAGCCTGTAATATACTGAAGTGAGATCTAGAGAAGCAAAACAGTAAAGCATTTCAGCTACAATCACAATATAGGTTTTTTTTTTTTAAACATTACTATGCCAATTATGTAGAGATTGGGTGAAACCACGCCTTAGTCCCTAAAAAGCATGCCTTAGAATCACTGATCAGGCATGAGAAACACTTCCTAAATGTTACAATTGGTGCTGAAAACATGCCTGAAAAAAACCAATCTACAGCGTGAGATGGTCGTGAAAGCGTTATCGTTTCTAATATTAGCATGACTATGTGACTGAAAAATTAGCTCGATGTTCATTGGTTTACATTGTGCCCTATCAACCAATCACAAAACTCATAAATCATCTCGCTATGCTTAGGAAGTGACGTCATAGTTTGATAGTACATAGATTTGTGAAACATTGCATGCAGTGGTTACTTCCCTTGTTTCACTACCAACCATCAATCATGGCATTCACCATCAGCTTTTTTTTCCAACTCTTTAAAATGCTTAACAAGGAGTGAAAAAAAAATCCTTAAAATTGTAAAATAAAAGTGATTCCACTCCTTAGATTCATTGCAGATGGGGAGACCTGACTATAATATGAGTCATTCTTTGCTAATCGTAAACAAAATGGGCCTTTTACCCAAAAATAAAACTTGCTAATAGAATCAATCAACCAGTGCCATTTTGTAGGGAAATCTTTCAATTATCTGAATATGTAAACACTAAAACAGCAGCTATACCACCTTTGACAAAAAATCGATTCTTGTTAGGAGTCACCACACCGGTTACTTGCATGATGTTGTGACACTAAAACATTAAATGTACCACTTGAAATTACTTTATTTGACAAATATCTTTTTATATGATAGGAGTACTCCTTATTCTTTCCATCTGAATGATTTTTTTAATTAATGAGGGAAACTAGCAAGGAGTGTGACGCAAGGAATTGTGTGACACCATATGCAAGTAACCAAGCCACTTATTTTTTTCTACCATAGACTGAATTTTTATGTTGTCAAAATCATACTCTAGTCACATTTTTCAACATCCAGACACACACAATAACTCAATCAAAACCTAATTAAACTTATTCTTTGATGACAAGAGAAGAAGAAAATGAAAATTGTAACTTGCATGATGCGCGACACCATCACATGTTAAGTAGTAAAAAAGACTGCAAGATAAATGCAATAAACGAAAAACAAATAAAAAAACAGAATAATTTGGTTCTTTATTTAAAATAACTGCTCTTTACCTTTGAAACTTTTAATTTAACCTACGAAACAAATACAATACGTAAGGAAACAACACATTTTCTACCAGAACAAAGCTGATCACTGTATTTATCGGTTTCTTGCATCATACATGACACTATCTTCAGGCAATCGGAGTGCAGTCACTGTTAAACTGATTAACATTCTTAAAATACTGTTGCTCGATAATAACCGAGTCTTTTGTTGAATAAAATAAAGCATTAGAAACACTTTTAAACTTAACGATCGACGCTAAAAAACGTAGTGCAAACGAAACAACACTTGATTTGCGTGTACCAAGCCAAACAAATTGCGCGGTTTCTTGCGCATTTTCTCTTTCGTTCCGTGTGACACGTCATAGAATTTGACGTAGAAATGAACATCACGTGATTATTTTCCATAAAACGTCATTTAGTTGTGTGTAGAGTTTGGAAATGCAGCTTACCAGGCCATTTACACTCCGCGAAGTAGAAGCTTAAAAAAAAAAACTTTAAAAACAAACTTTGGTTACTTGCATGAAGAATGTAACACCATAATTTAAAAAAATTACTACAAATCTCCTGACATGTCTTCTGCGTTATTTTTCATACCAATGTGCGTGTTTTTTGCTTGTTTGTTTAATTCCTATTAGATTTTGATAATCCAATTCTTGTGTCGTCTGCTTGACCTTGCTTTGAGATTCTGATTTTTGTGACGTCATGAGTACGCAAGTAACCCTCTTTTTTAAACCCCAAATTTACGGCTAAAATCAAGCAAATTTAAGCAACTGACTGTGCTGCTACTATCTTCAAACCATGGACAATCACATTTCATTAATCAGTTAGATATAGTAATCTTTACCGTTTTTTTATGGGGAGTTTAAAACGCAAGGGGTGTGAAGGGCTCTTGTCAGACGCCATTTTTAGCCCAAAAAATTGCATTTAAATCAATATTTACCATACTAATAATTAACTATCTGCCATGGTGCTGTTTTTCCAGTTGCATTTACCTTATTAGAGCACAAATTTAATTTTATTTTGTTTCAAAACTAGCTTACATTTTTTTTATGGGCCTTGAACAAAATGTACCCCAACATTTACGACTAGCAAAGAATGACTCATATGCTAATATACTTACCATATTCCTCAGTGTCACAATCAGGTTCTGTCTTCACTTTACACAACAGTGGGACATGTGACTCCATCATGTCGCTGTCAGGTGCTGTCTTGCTTTCTGATTCTTCCTTTATGCTGAACTCACTGCCAGTCTTATTAGCAGTACCTCTGACAATCTGTTCACTGCTGCTGTGAGAAACATGATGGCTTTCTCTTCCTGCAAGTTCTAAACAAAACAACAGCTTTCATACGAATATTTCCTGACAGCGAGTGAAATGATGAACTGAAAAGCACTCACCATAAGAACTTATATCTTTTCCTCTTACCTAAATATTACAGATGACACAGCAAATAAGCCTCCAAAGATAAATCAACGATGAACAAAGTACTGGTCTATTTCACGATTTCCAAATAAAACAAATCATGCAGAAACAACATTGCCGTAGTTAAGATCAGCACCCTGCACTCAATCGCTGCACAGTCCACACAAAAGATGAGAAAAACCACAAACTATGTTGTTAGTGTTAAGGTGTGGATGTGCTAAACCTAACCCTTATCTTAATCCACTTCTGTGATGCCATTTTTAAATATGTGCTGGTGTTAGCATGTGACCAGCAGTATTTGTTATGAGTGAGTTAGTATGTTTGTCAGTATGAGTGAGTTTATTTCTCTTTATTTTTCTTATTCGTTCTATCTTGATTGTATTGTGTTGATGTGAGAGAGAGAGAGAGATAAAAGAGAGAGAGACTCAGAGAGATAAAAGAGAGAGAGAGAGGTGATGATGATGAGGAACAGGGAGGTAAGTGGTGTATAACTAAGGCAAGTTTTGAGTAGCCTGAGTCATTTCCCTTAGTTGTAGTGTTATGTAATAAGCTAATGATATTATCAGTGTTGTTCTTATCAGTAATGTAGCAAATAGTGCAAACAGGTGTTATTGCTTACAGACATTTGAATATTGTGTGAATAGTTTTGGAAATAAGGTGTACATTTTTGTAATCATATATTTTTCATCACTTTGCTATGGCGAGTCTCAGAAGCCAGACATTGTGAAAGGTTTTGATGTTAACAAGAATTGCGTAGGCCCTTGTTCCACAAATGAAATAGGGTAAGCAATACATTTAAAGTGTTTGCTTAGGGTAATAATTAATATTATTAATAATATAAAAATATTGTGATTGTTATTATTATTATTATTATTATTGTTGTTGTTGTAATGTCAAATATAATTGCCTTTTTCATAATTGTGACACTATATCTTTATAGCTGTTTTTAGATGATTTTGAGTTTGTGACCATCAATACGTCCACTGCAGCAATAAAAATTATAATTTTTAAGTCATTATTTTAACTTTTATTAGAAAATGTGATAAATATAGAATTTTGATATTCTTTTGAGAATAATGAGAATGAAACACAGTTGAGATGTTATTATTAGTAACTAAGTAAGTAAGGGTTTCATGTTGTGTTTCAGGGCACAGAATGAGAATGAGATGCTGTTATTGTTAGTAAGAGTGTACAAGTATGGGTTTGATGTTGTGTTTCACTTTCAGGGCACAGAAGTCATACAAGGGAATTGCCTGATTAGCTCCTACTTCATCACTAACAAAATGACACTGAAGTCCCACAAGCCCCACAAGTGAATAAAACCATAATTTTTTATTTTTTTTAAATGTGAGTTTACATATATTGATATTCAGTTAATTCTTTATTACAGGCGCCAACTCACCTTGCGCATGCCACGCTTGCAAACTCATCCAGTCTACCATTGGTTCCTCAGCAATGTCAATCTCCAGCTTCACCTCAGACAGCACTGGCCCGTCTTCGTCCTCCATTACAGAGCAATGTAATGAATATTAATGTAAAGCTCAACGTGCAAAGCAACCGCATAAAATTAACAGGAATCATACGACCGGTTTGTGCCAAGGTCAAGGTCACTACAATGTAGCCCGAAATATTTCTTTGAATTCTGTATAAGTTGCTGCTTGTTATATTCATCTTTGGATCAAGACGTTATTAATAGTAAGCATATTTATATTTATAATAAATTTCTGAAAACTTATTTTGCGTCAATTGACTTTCTAAAATGCTAGCGAAGAAAATTATGATTGTGAAGAGATTGTGTTTTTATTAAACTTCCGGTGTAAGGTATTACTTCCCTTGACTTTCATGTTGAGTTTGAAAAGGCAGTTGTTTTACTCGTCGAGTGCTTACATTGCTCTGTTATGGAGGACGATGACAATGCAATGCTGTCTGAGGTGAAGCTGGAGATTGACATTGCTGAGGAACCAATAGACTGGACAGTATTGCCGGCGTGGCATGCACAAGGTGAGTTGGCGCCGGTACATTGTAATTTGTTGTTTTGTTGTGAAATACGCCAAAGTGGTGGCAACTGACAAAATGTTAACATCAGCGCCCCTTGAAAAATGTAATCGCAAAACAATATTCGGATAAGGATTAGGTTTACCACACCCACACCCTAACAATTAGTAGTAGTTTTTTTTTTTGTTTACCTTTTCTGTCTGGAACTCACTACCGATTCAACTCCGACATGCTCCATCACTTTCTTCCTTCAAGCGCCAATTAAAGACCCACCTTTTTAACACGCAAACTCAGTAATTTTTACTCCTCCTCCCTTCCATCCCCATAATCTTTTTACCAAGTCACGTCATCTGTTCATGGATGGTGGCGGCACCGGCTCGGTTCTTGGTATTCATATTATCTTTTGCTTTGCATGGCTATGTTTTTACTGTAATTATTTAACCATTCGATAAGTGTATACCTGTTCTGTGTGTGTGTGTGTAGGTGTGTGTGTAGGTGTGTGTGTGTGTGTGTGTGATTGCACGTGTGTTGTCAAGCGCGGCGAGCTCGCATTCCTTACCGTTTGCGAGGTACCGCGCGATACAAATGTACTGTATTATTATTATTATTATGAACTGTGCAGCGAATGAGTACAGGGCGTGGATCTTAACTATGACAAAGTTGTTTTTGCATTGTTTGTTTTAAATCCATGGCATCAGGAAATAGACCAACTGGTACTTTGTTCATCCTTGATTGCACTTTGCTTTGCAAGTTTATTTACTGTGTCACCTGTAATATTTAGGAGAGAGGAAAAGATATACAGTTCATGCATGATGGCTTTTTAGTTCATCACTATGTTTGCTTTCCGGTAATATTCACATCAAAGCTGTTGTTCTGTTTAGAAATTGCAGAAAGTGAAAGCCATCATGTTTCCCACAGCAGCAGTGAACAGATTGTCAGAGGAACCACTAATATGAATGGCAGTGATTTCAACGTAAAGGAAGAAACAGAAAGCAAGACTGCACCTGACAGTGACATAATGGAGTCACATATCCCACTGTTGTGTAAAGTGAAGACAGAACCTAACTGTGACTCTGAGAAATATGGTAAGAATATTAGTGTATTATAGTAATGATTATCATGTTTGTTGCTATTGTGATTGTAGCTGAAGTGCTTTACGGTTTTCTTTCTCTAGATCTTGTATTGTATACTGTATAGAACTGGCTGTGAGCTAATAACTTGCCTTATGTGTCAATAAATGCGTTTTCAATTCCAGAAGTGACAAGAACATTTTTTTAAATGGAAGTCAACGTTTTGTTGGTTTAAAGTTGGTGTGATCCACACAGGAATATGGATGTGAGTGACAACAACTGTTTAGTTTTATCATCCACTCTGGCACTCACCCATGATGTGTTTGCTGATTTCTTTGTTACAGAAAGCAGTGGGCCATTGGAAACAAAGACAGTGTGGGTGAAGACAGAGATTAACATTGATGTACATCCAAAGGAGCCTAAGGTAATAATCGAGCTTGATGTCTTTCTTACAAATCTTCAACACATGAACTGTGTGGTACAGTAATCCAAATGTACTGATAGTTGTTGTAAAGTAATATATTCTCATCATTGATTTCAGGAGCAACATGACTCAGAGTTGTCTGAAGTGAAGACCCCAGTAAACATACGCTTCTTGGGAACTCCCCGTGCCAAGGCTGGGAATTACTTGGGGTTCTTGGCATTGGCACACCAACCTTGCCCCAAGCAAGGCATCCTAGTTAAAGCCAGTCAGATCGCGCGTGTGATTGGATGCCAAGGAATTCCCATTGCAGCTAAAAATAAACTTCTTGGCGTCCAAGCATTAGCCTAGAACAATCTGCAGAATCGAAATTGTAAACAAAACAAAAATAATTTAAAAGGGTATTTATTGCATTCTATAAGACTAGAAAACTTTATATTTATTTGTATTCACTTATAGTTATTTTATTTTATTTTAGTTGTAATTATTTTCAACCTCGGGTCTTAACCGTTCCGCGCAATTCAAATTTCCTATCCCGGTCGGTTTCTTCCCTTTGTGTCTTCACACGCAGTCTCGAACGCACGTTTAACTCGATCTTGGATTTATCATTTTGCAAATTTCGACTGGGATTTGTGACTTCACAGATTTTGTGTGTGAATATTGTTTATTTAAGTTTTTTTCATTCCATTGATCAGAATGTCGCAAAACAGACGAATTCGGAAAAGGGTTGAACAAACCATTTCTGCATGTGAAAGAGTAATGGCATCTATCTCCGCTGAAAAACTAGCTAAAATGGTGGACAAAGATCTAATAGCCTTACCCTTAGGACTAGAACCTGAAAGTAACCATCGAAACACTGAACAACAACAGCAAATAGTAGAAACCCTGCCTATTGAAACTGAGGAATTATCAGGCAAAACCAATATAATAGGTTCAGAGAAAAGTGACTCAACTGATGTGGACGATTTCATCATGGATGATAATTTTGATGATGATTACTTTGATGCTCTCTCTGATGTCAGTTTTACAAATGATGACTTACATGATGATTTGAACGAAGATAGTGGGATGGCAAAAGAAAATACAGATGAATTTCTGGGTTTTGATTTGGGAATTTGGGCATCTTCCTTTGGCATTTCTTTTGCTGCTCTCTCGGCTTTGCTGCTGTTATTGCGCATTTACCATCCTCTGATTCCAAAAGATCCTAGGACCTTATTAAAAAACCCTAGTCAAAGCATGGTTAAACAAATTGATGGAGGTACATATTTCCATTTTGGACTGAAGAAGGCATTGATTTTATCAAAGAAATTGCTGGAGTATTTTGTTACAAATTTCACAACATGTTTACTCCATGTACCTTGCATTTTCCTTCAAATCAATATTGATGGTCTTCCTCTGTTTAAATCGGCCTCCACACAGTTTTGGCCCATTCTTGGACGGTTGTGCCAGCCAGTACAAAGTGATCCTTTTTTAATTGGATTGTTTTGTGGAGAGAAAAAACCTAGTAATCTACACGAGTATCTTGAAGACTTTATTAAAGAAGTGCAAGATCTTGAACAAGGTCCAGTTACTATTCCAGTTCAAGATCAAAACATATTAATTGATGTCAAATTATCATGTTTTATATGTGACGCTCCTGCTAGAGCTTACGTTAAACAAACAAAAGGTCACACTGGCTATTGGGGTTGTGACAAATGTAAACAAAAGGGGGTTTGGGAGGGTAAAATGACATTCCCGATATAAAAGTAGATTTAAGAACAGATGAAGATTTCAGACTAGGCCGCATTAATGATGACCCACATCATACTGGAGATGTAGCCTCCCCTCTGCTGAGTGTTTTAAATATTAAAATGGTGAGTCAGTTTCCATTTGATTACATGCACATGGTTTGCTTGGGAGTCATGCGTAGACTACTTATGTTTTGGCTTAGAAGCCCTGTCAAGAAAGGACTGCGATTAGGACATTTCACTATCAGCCAGATCACCTTAAGTTTGGATCATTTCAGAGAGTACATCCCTAGAGAATTTTCTAGGAAATGTAGGGGACTCCATGAAGTTGATCGCTGGAAAGCCACAGAATTTAGACAGTTTTTATTATATAGCGGCATAGTCGCTTTAAAAAGGAGACTTTCTGAAGCTTTATATGATAATTTCCTACTGTTATTTGTTGGTATTCACTGCCTAGCTAGTCCTGTTCTCTTCAGAACCCATGCAGATTATGCACACAAGATTCTATCTAAATTTATATCTAATGCTATTCACAACTTTCCGGCACCTCTCATAAAAACTCGTGGGTATCGCCATTATAAATTAAAACGAGGTTATATGAAACCAAGTTCCGGTTTGGCTTGTTTTGCTTTTATCAAAGCTTGATGCGTGACTTTTAAATATGGCAAATTGCCGAAAACGACGATTGTTAGAGCCAGAAAATGAGTGGGATAAGTATAAAAACGGTGGAGGAAGTACATGCTCAGTGAAAGAATGCAAAAAACAATCGTAGAGGCCTGTATTTGTGGCGACTTCGGAGGTGCGTCGATCATCGACAGAAAGTGAAACAGGACCTGAAAACTCTTGTAGTTTTCCATAGCTTCGCCGTCGCAACCTTCACAAAACACGAAGTAACTGACTATGTTAGGCTAGCGTTGTGGCCAAGTGGGCTAAGGTGGGACTAACTTGCCTTGTCCACAAGCCAGAAACCAATGGCGCCTGACAGGTGTGGGTTCGAGCCAGCATCTGGGCGTTATGTTTTTCCTAATATTTTTCAAAAATTCACAAATAATGTTAGGTAGGTAGGGTTTAGGCGCGCCACTGGCGATAGAAAGGGATAATAAACTGCAGCAAAAAAAATAAAAATATGTGAGAGTACAATACAGGTGGCCAGTGACACATGTTATTATTCTTGAATATTTGGAACTAACTCACTAAAACACGCGGAGAAAAAAACAACGGAAGTATTTTTCATAGAGGGGATTCCCATTGGTGCATAGGATAGCAGAAAAGTGTGAATAGAGATTTATGGCCCTGATTTTGTTGTGTATAATGTGCATGGCTTAGTCCATCTTGCTGATGATGTCAAAATGTTTGGACCTCTTGATTCATTTTCTGCATTTCCTTTTGAGAATTTTTTATATCATTTGAAAAAACTTGTTCGCAAACCTCAATACCCTATTCAGCAAGTCGTTAGAAGAATAGGTGAAAGAATGGAACAAGGATTATTTGGAATTACAAGGACAGATAAAATATTGGGCGGAATTCTATTTAAAAAAGAGCATAAACATGGGCCAGTTCCAAGACAGGTACGTGCCTGCTGTAAGCAATATGAGCAAATAAGCTGGAACTCTTTGTTTTTTTCAATCAGTTTAGGCAACAACTGTGTCAAGATCAACGATGCCTTTTATTTCATTCGAAATATTTTAACATTAATGGATGCAGGTGATCCTGTTCTAGTTGTTCAGCGCTTTACTCAAGTTATGGATTTTTTTAATAAGCCTAGTTTGAAGTTTAAATCTAGTGACTTTGATGTTTTTCAGTGTGGCAGACTGTCTGATGAGCTAGACACTGCTTGTATATCTGAAGTGCAGGATAAACTAGTATCACTGCCCTACAAAGAAAGTTTTATTTTGTTTCCTTTGAATATCTTTAACAGCATTTAAACAAGGGACCAAACATGTAGCAATATTCAGTTGTTGATCAATGCAAGAAACAAATACCAAAATAACCTTTCAGGTTACCCTTTAATGACAATACAAACTCATGCATAATTTAGAGCTATGCATTTTGTTAAGTTGGAAAAAGAGCAGGAATATATACAAATTAAAGGTGCAAAAACTAAATCCTTTCTCAGTGATATGCAAGGCAGCAGTCCTCTCAGTTTTTAATTACTTTTCAATAGCTAATTAGGCCAAAACAATTTGTCTGGTTACGGATTCCCAGCGGCTTTAATTTTTTGGACCAACCCTAAACTTTTTGTTGGGATAGTGTTACACTCAGTTTGATGTTGGTGTTTTCTATCAGTATCTGATTCAGCCCCGATGCTTGAATTCCTGATAGGGTGTAACTCAGATTCGTTTATTCACACAGCCCGTCCAAACAGCATACAAGTCACAAAGTCGACGTATGAAGTTTTCCACTTTTATTCAGCACACATCAACAACTGCATACAATTCTCAATTCAACTCAACAACTTTCACAGCAACTTTCCAAATCACTATCAACAACTTTACTCTCCCAACAACAATCTCGGCACACGATTAAATAACCTCTCTCTTTTCCGGAAAGATTTCGAATACCGTAGAAATGACGCACTGCCACCAATCGAATAAAAGATCGTCATCACTGACTTACGTCAATACATATTTTTATATCTTCCAGAACGACCTCTTGCTTCGACATGTATCGGGAATTTTCTATCAAGAGTAAACACGCATATCCAGAAGATTCTCAACTAATATCGACTAACGCAAATTATCAACGTTATACAAAGCCTCTCCTAACAACAATGCAAACTCAAATCAAAGGTAAATAAACTCCATTATTGAATACTTTGCAAATCCAAACGATTAGATCTATCGTACATGCTTCAGCCATACTATCATTCGCGTTTCAACGTAACATAACCCCCCACTCAAGAAGAAATTTACCTAATTTCTTTCAACAACGTTGAAACGTAATGCACAAACAAAGTACAGAATTAAGACTTATTTCAGCCTGTCTGAACACTATCAACGTTCTCAGTTCATTCACACAGAGTCAATGGTTCTCATCTGCAAGTCTTTCTGGATACTGTCAATGTTCACAGTTCATTTACCCAATCAACGTTTTTCATTTTCAAGTCTGTCATTACCAATATTCTTAGTTCATCCACACAGTCAATATTTTTCCAACCACAAGGAAACGACGCCCTCGTCCGTTGCAGTTGTCATCGGCCCAGGGTCAAAGACGATGATCACGTGGGCTTCCCTGGAATCAGTGCGTCCTCCGTTGTCTCCTTCTTCCGTCGGATGTCCGACGCAGTCGACGTTGTCAGCTCCCAGAATGCATTCGCTGGGTCTCACGGTCAAGTTGGCTTCTGCGGGACGGTGGAACAGCTCCCTCAAGGTCTGCAGATGCTCCTTCCAGGTCTGGGTGTGGACTTCATGTTCGACCAAAGTCGTAGAGCTTGGGACATCATTGAAGCTATGGGGAAATTCGCCCATAAGGTCCTTGAGCTCAATCTTTTGACCTTCCGTCAAGCTTGGTCCTAGCTTAACATCATCAATGCCTTCTTTGCTGTGGAAGTCTCCCAGTTCCAACAATTCTTCGCTGTCAAAGCTGTCGTCGGTCACAGCTGCTGTTGCTGCGTGTACAGTCTCTGATGGCCTTTCCACGTACAGCTTAAGGAGGTTGGCGTGGTATATCTTGGAATGCTGACCGACCTTCACCTTGTAGTCGTTGATTCCCACCACAGTCTCCACTTCGTACGGGCCTTTCCACTGCATCAGCAACTTATTGTGATCAGTAGGTAGCAGCACCAGCACTTTGTTGCCAGGTTTGAACTTCCTGTTCACAGCCCTACGATCATAGTAGTGCTTTCCACAGTCCTGGGACTTCTTCAGGTTTTCTCTGGCTATCTCGAGAGTCTGCTCCAGCTTCTCCCGTAGCTCAAACACGTACTGGTAGCTGTTCTTCACCTCTGGGGTGTCTACTTCTTTCGTCCACAGTTCTTTTAGGATGTGCATCGGCCCTCGGATGGTTCTTCCGTACAGCAGCTCGAACGGAGAAAAGCCGGTGGACTCCTGCGGTACTTCTCTGTAGGCGAAAAGTAAGGCGTTGATGTAGCGATGCCATTGTCTGGGCTGCTCGCTGCACAGTTTCTTCAGGGTGGACTTCAGCGTAGCATTGAACTTTTCGACAAGCCCGTTGCACATTGGATGGTAGGGTGTCGTAGTTAAATGCCGGATGCTCAGCAGTCTGTTGACCTCCTTCATACAGTCAGAGACGAACTGCGTCCCGAGGTCTGTCAGAATTTCTTCAGGCACTCCAAGTCTACTGAACATGTCCACCAGTGCCTCTGCTACAGTTTCAGTGTCAATCTTCTTCAGTGGCACTGCTTCTGGGTACCGAGTCGCATAGTCCACTAAAGTCAGTACCCATCGATGACCTTCTTCACTCGGAGGTCTTATTTCGCCGATTAAGTCTAAGGCCACCCTCTTGAAAGGTCGGTCGATCAGAGGCATCCTCTGCATAGGCACTTTCGGGACCCTTCCTCGAGGTATGGTCTTCTGGCAAATGTCACATGATCGGCAGAAACGGCTGACGTCCGCATGAAGTCCTGGCCAGTAGAACACCGCCTGGATTCTATCCGACGTCTTCTTGATACCCAGGTGACCTCCCATGATCGAGTCATGCGCTACTTCCATCACCTGGCGCCTTAAGGGTAATGGTACCAGTACTTGACGTAGTGGTTTACCTCCGTTGACCCTCGGGTGCTGGAAGATTCTGTACAGGATCTTGGCCTTCACCTCAAAATAGACCGTACCACTGCCTTTGGTCACGTGGTCTTGGCGGTTCCTGTACTTGTTTAAAGTGCTATCAGCTTCCTGGAGCTGGATCAGCTTATCTCTGTCCACGATGGCAGCTTTGGAGTTGTCGGCGACCTTCAGTGGTGTAGACACCTTGTCTCTCTTGGCCTGGGCCCTGGTAGTAACAGCACTGACGATCTCTGGTCGGCAGGGCTGAGCCGGAGTAACCACATTGTCCCGTAGCAGCTCTGTAAGGTCTCCATCGGGAAACGGCAATGGATCCTCCTCCACAACTTCGACGCGTTGGGTTGAGGCAGGACTCCACTCTGGATCGGGGTCGTCGGGTCGTCTCGCGCCGTCGATATTCCCGATCATCAAATCATACAGCGGCTTCTTCAGGCAAACCGCTTCGACTTCGCCTATGTAGAAAGGGGTGTTGACATGAATTTTTGCAACTGGCGCTTTCACACATTTGCTGTCGGCCATAAGTGTCCATTTTGAATCGCCAGTGAACTGTTCTTTAGCGATTAGGTCTTCTCTGACGATGACCCCACTGCAGCCAGAGTCTCTTAAAACAGTCACTTCATGATTTCCGACGCGTCCCTTGGAAACAGGCATGTTCTGTACGGTCACCGCTGCGCTGGCGACGACGGGGATGGATTTTCCGTTGGCAAGGAGAAGTTGGCCATCGGTCATGCACTCTTGCACGTCCGCAGGAGTAGCTGTGCGCTTGGTCTCACTCGGAAGAATGACGCTCCCGCCGCACACTTGATGGTCAGATCTACTGGTTTGCCGTTGATTGGAGAACCGCCTCTGCCGGTTGCCCGCCGCTGCATTGTCCGTACTGCTCCGCTGTCCGCTATTTTTGTTTTGAGGACAATTAGCCGCCCTGTGGTCTGTAGCGTTGCAGGTGAAACAGCCTCTTGAATGCCCTTCCCTGGGAGGAGGCGTGGAGTCAGTGTGTCTCTGGCTCGTCTGGCTCCCCTGGATCTGGTTCCCATGGCTTGCCGTCTTCTGAAAGTGTTTCGTCGCGCTGGGTGGCCCCAACGTTTTCTCATGAGCGATGAGATATCTTTCAGCAGCCTCAGCAACGTCTTTTAGCGTCTGCAACTTTTGTTCTTCTAAGTGGGTCGCTAAGTCCTTGTGACAGGCATTGAGAAATTGTTCCTTCACGATCAGGTCATGGAGACTGTCGTAAGACTTCGTTTCGCCTGATAACTCCACCCACTTGTGTAGATATGACGACAGGCGCTCCACAAACTGCTTTGGCGTCTCGTCTGACTTAGGCCGGCATTCACGGAAGCGTTTACGGTAGCCCTTCTCTGTAAAGTTGTAGCACTGCAACAGGGCCTCTTTCAAGACGTCGTAGTTTTTGGCGTCATCGTTCGACAGTCTGGTGTAAACTTCGAGAGCTTGCCCCGTCAGAAGTGCACTCAGTCGAATTGCCCAGTCTTGAGGTTGCCAGTTGGAGCTTTCGGCGAACCTTTCGAATCTCGCCAGATAACTGTCAATCTGGTCCTTCCCGTCGACGAAAGCTGGCAATTTTGGAGCCGTGTTGTCACTGATAACTTGTGGCGCATGCTGCTGTTGCTGGATGCGCGCCAACTCTAGTTGGAACTGCCGATCAGCTTCTCTTTCCTCACGCCTGCGCTCATCTTCTCTTTCTTGCCGCTGCTGTTCAATTTCCAGACGCTTCAGTTCAAATTCTCTGTCTTCACGGCGACGCTGCTCTTCTACTTCTAGACGCTTCTGTTCTAGTTCTATTTCTTTTTCTAGACGCTTCTCTTCCAATTCTCTTTCTCGTGTTCTCTCCTGAGACTTGACGTACTCCGTCAGCTGCTTGCCTTTTAGATTCAGTTCAACCCCTTTCTGCCAGAAGTCAGCCATCTTGATGCTTCTGGAAAGTTCTTTTAAAGAAAGTTCTTTTCTGGAAGGTTCTTCTTCTAGAAAGTTCTTGACTGTAGAGTTCTTTTTTTTCTGGAAAGTTCTTGACTGTGCTGTACCTTTCTAGACTGTTCTAGAACAGCACGCTTTCTGCAGTAGCGCTGATGCTTGTCACCAGTCGCCTTCGCTGACGCAGGCCCCGCTGTCCTCGTCGTATGCGACGCTGCACCACGCTGGTGTTGATGTATACGCTCCTGTGCTGAAGTAGACGCGACGTCCGCTCGACGCTCGCTGTAACACTGGCGATGTAGCTCCGAGACTGTCCCTTGACGTAGTCTTGCGGCAGCCACGTAGTCCCGACTTGTTGTTCGCTCACGAAGCAACTCTTCAGCGACTACACGCCCTTGCAGTCAACCCGAACCTATCGGATGTAGTCCCAGTATGTTGGCCCCTCTCGACGCAACTCGTTGGCGGCTACCCTCGATGACTGCTTCTCGTAACGTTGACTCGCTTGTTGTAGCAGTTGAACCCTTGGCTATGGCGTGAATCGCGGCTTGACCCCCAAAATGTTACACTCAGTTTGATGTTGGTGTTTTCTATCAGTATCTGATTCAGCCCCGATGCTTGAATTCCTGATAGGGTGTAACTCAGATTCGTTTATTCACACAGCCCGTCCAAACAGCATACAAGTCACAAAGTCGACGTATGAAGTTTTCCACTTTTATTCAGCACACATCAACAACTGCATACAATTCTCAATTCAACTCAACAACTTTCACAGCAACTTTCCAAATCACTATCAACAACTTTACTCTCCCAACAACAATCTCGGCACACGATTAAATAACCTCTCTCTTTTCCGGAAAGATTTCGAATACCGTAGAAATGACGCACTGCCACCAATCGAATAAAAGATCGTCATCACTGACTTACGTCAATACATATTTTTATATCTTCCAGAACGACCTCTTGCTTCGACATGTATCGGGAATTTTCTATCAAGAGTAAACACGCATATCCAGAAGATTCTCAACTAATATCGACTAACGCAAATTATCAACGTTATACAAAGCCTCTCCTAACAACAATGCAAACTCAAATCAAAGGTAAATAAACTCCATTATTGAATACTTTGCAAATCCAAACGATTAGATCTATCGTACATGCTTCAGCCATACTATCATTCGCGTTTCAACGTAACAGATAGTCTGGACAAAAATTTGAAAAAGGCCATAAAAATCGCATGCATGGTGAAAAAGGTTAAAATAAAAACAAAAAACTACGACCCTTTTTCTTTCCTATGTTACCGTTAACAGACTAGGTTTTTTTGTTGGCCTTATTCAGTTATTGTATTTTAAAAAAATTTGAATGGGCTCTTCTTGTTCTTATTGATACTGCATATATATATATGCTTTTCATTGTTCCAGAATAACAGTACAATGTCAACAGGGGATGAGAAAATTTACTACCATTTGATTGAATGGGAAAAGGACAGAGAAGATGATGTCACCACTGTCTCTGTTGTACCAGAGAGGTGGCTAAATTTGGACACCGACACCTGCTATTGGCCACCTCATGCCTCCAGCAGTCTGGTTAAACGTGCAGCCACACCCCAAAAGAATTGGCCTAAGCACGACTACAATCGAATCGTCAGAAGCTCAGGTGTGATACTATTAAATGCTTACTAAAAAGAAAAAGAACTCATCAAATTCCAAGCCCAAGGTTCAAACTTCAATACAAGAAATTTTTTGCTCGTAATCCTATCCTATCCTATCCCGTAATTCAGTATTTTCTGTCTCCCTCTTCTTTTGCCTCCTTGCACTGTGCCTTGCAGGATGGTTTTGGCAAGGCCTGATGCTCTCATGATGTGGCTATTCACACTTTTCTGCTATCCTATGCACCAACGGGAATCCCCTCTATGAAAAATACTTCCGGTTTTTTTTCTCCGCGTGTTTTAGTGAGTTATTTCCAAATATTCAAGAATAATAACATGTGTCACTGGCCACCTGTATCGTACCCTCACATATTTGTATTGTTTTTGCTGCAGTTTATTATCCCTTTCTATCGCCAGTGACCTAACATTATTTGTGAATTTTTGAAAAATATTAGGAAAAACATAACGCCCAGATGCTGGCTCGAACCCACACCTGTCAGGCGCCATTGGTTTCTGGCTTGTGGACAAGGCAAGTTAGTCCCGCCTTAGCCCACTTGGCCACAACGTTCGCATAAACATAGTCAGTTATTTCGTGTTTTGTGAAGGTTGCAACGGCGAAGCTATGGAAAACTACAAGAGTTTTCAGGTCCTGTTTCACTTTCTGTCGATGATCGACGCACCTCCGAAGTCGCCACAAATACAGGCCTCTACGATTGTTTTTTGCATTCTTTCACTGAGCATGTACTTCCTCCACCGTTTTTATACTTATCCCACTCATTTTCGGGCTCTAACAATCGTCGTTTTCGGCAATTTGCCATATTTAAAAGTCACGCATCAAGCTTTGATAAAAGCAAAACAAGCAAAACCGGAACTTGGTTTCATATAACCTTGTTTTAATTTATAATGGCGATACCCACGAGTTTTTATGAGAGGTGCCGGAAAGTTGTGAATACCATTGGAGTTTCCGTTTCTTCACTACTGTGAGCATGTCATCATGTTGTCCAATCAATGGCGTGTGTCTGTTGGACTTCGTAGTTGGTGATGTGCTGGGTATAGGAAATGCCCAGAAGTCTGCTGTAGCACCTCATCGACTTGCTTTATATTTTTGTTGCTCGTAATAATTAAACTAAGGCTATTGGAGTAAATAATTTACTACACCAAGAAATAACCTCACATTATTATTAAAATATAAGGATAGGGTGCACTATGAATACCACTATTGTTAGCAGTAGTAGTAAGTAGTTGATAACACCCAGGGGCAGTTTAAAAGTATTTTTCTTCTTGTGCAGGGGATTGGGAGAAGATCAAGAAGTTGGAATGCAAATTCTTGCAACAAACTGATTTGGACACTACCGTTGAAGACGGACGACCAAAAAAGCGACATATCAAGAAGAAAATTTGGTTAGTATGTGATTTTAATTGATTTATTTTTTATTAGTATTTTCAAACACCTTTTAAATTATGCTGTAAACTAATAAGTATATATTTCACTTTTCTATGTGCACATTAATCTGTAAAACCTTTGAAGAACATAAAATAATTGTATTGTCGTGTTTTTATTACAAAAATGTCAGTGTTTTGTAATTGTAGTGCTTTAAAGCCTCATGCTTCAAAACAGTTCAAGGCGCTTCTGTTTTTATGTTTAGCAGCATGCATGCGCATGTACTGTTTTGACTTGTACTTGTTGTCATCCTTTCAATATCTTAGTGCGTTTATATTGACTTGCTGCCACCATGTAGTTGGCAGGCAAAATTGTAAGATACAGACAAGTTAATGGTTGAAATGTACTGTTTAGGTTCTCTAGAGCCATATAGCTGTGTTGGTTTTATGATATTGATCTTCATAATGCTAACTGAAAGGGACTAAGCATGTATACACTTACTACAGTCAATTCCACCACAATTGTAGATTTGGTAAGGGTGTAAAATATCACCAAGTTATCAACACTCCCCCCTCCCCCCCCCCCCCCCCCCATACAGTTCTTTACAAATTCAAGAATTCTATGTTCTTTGTATATGCGGCTTCATTTGCTGAACTTGAATAACTTTTATTTTTCAGGGAGGATGAGGAGGAGGAGGAGGAGGACTTGCCATCTACACCCAGGTATGAATTTAACACAGCACATTTAATATTCCTATGAGTAATAGTGTTTGATTGTTGAATTATAAAGCACTTTTCTTATGTTACACACAACATAATAAACTTAATAAATGACATATGTGTGTGTGTGAGTGTGTTTGCCCATAATAATTTCATGTAACATTTGTTGTTGTTAATGTTAGCATGCATAAGCGTAATTATATTCATGTGTGACTGTGTAGGTTTACTTTTATCCTCATTGTCATTATGATTGTTGTTATTATTGTGATGTTTATTCCTTGTTGATTGTAATTGTACACCACAATGTAAGTTCTTGTAAAAGATAATAATTAAAGTTGTCTTATCTTATCTTAAAATACTTGTAACTTAGTTAAATGTGTGTGTTTAGAGAAAATCTTTGTGCATAGTTTTTTTTTTATATTTTCTTTTTAATAGAAGGCTGATATGTTTTTGATTTACATGCAAACTTTTTTATGTTAAAGGAAACGTTTGAAGCCCACCTCCAACCACACACCTCCAGGGCTGCCTCAGGCTTCATCATCGCCAATCAGCCCACCTCCACCTCCACCTCGGGAATATACAAGGATACAACCTTCGATAAGCTTCGCTTCAACAGTGATGTCCACTACAGGTCCAATAGATGTCACCGCTGGTATGTGAATCCAGTTGCTTTTCATCGTGTTTATTTTTAGGGATATTAAATCTTTTAGAATCATTTGTTGCTTGTTTAGACTTAACAAACAAAAAAACACTATAAATAAAATTAACTAGATTATATTTGTATTATATAGTAGTTAGTATTGAGTTGCACAGTGCATATTTATCCAGGATGTTTACAAGTTATTTTAATTGTGAGCACTACAGTGCAATTAATTGTTGCTCATTTACAAGATTCCTACTTTCTATCTCACCACCAGTGTAACTGTATTGTACTGGAAAGAGCTGGCCATATTTATTTATCTCTTGATCTATTTATTAAAAAATGTGAGAGAGGGATAGTGTTTTAAAGTGACAACACTATCAGTGTTTGCATGGAAAAACAAGTCGTTTAAAAAAAAACTAGTATTTTTGGACTATGCAAAAATGTCATACTTGTCTTTTAACTATTATGTCTTTTGCTGTGTGTGTTTAGCTACAAGTACTCAGGAGGACTACAGGCCCTATTTTGAGGCCCTATTAAGAAACCAGGAGCAGATGTCCTCCCAGTTGAAACAGCTTCAACAGGAAATGTTAAAACTAAGGCAGGCATCGAGGGAGGTGGAGGTTAAGCTGTCCATCCTCACTGAGGGCAAGGCAGAAGTGCTGGCAGAACCCGATCTACCCACCGGATTTGTGTTTCCAATAGATACAGAGGAGGAGCTGGAGAGGCTGGAGCAAGAAATAGCCAGCAATGAGGCGACGAGGAAAGGAATGGTAAGCAAAAGCTGCTTTAGTATTACATTATTGTTACTTTAAATATTGACTCGGAAAAATCAATTTTACTACACATGCAGTTTTGATATTGTGGTTTCTAGGATTGAAGTATTGTGGTTTAAGGTTGTTTACTGAGTGTTTCCATGGTGTTTTCCTCCTGTGTAGCATGGAGTGGTGCATTATTTTTGGTCTTGATACTGAATGCAGACTTAAACAGTACCAACCTAACAGCTGCCATTCCGCTGGACCTAAAGCAATAATCATGTAATGTAATGTAACAGCTGCCATGCTAGCATTTGTTAGCCCATTTTCATTTTAATATTATCTTATAGAAATAAGTTTAGACTACAGGAAAAGAAATCCTTATCTGTCTTACAGGAGCAATACCTGTTCAACCTGGGCGGCAAGGACTACAAGGAGTCGCTCCGGACCATTGGAGCCTGTTTGATGATGATGCCCAGGTTGCAGGGACAGTATAACCGGACTGGAAGCAACCAGACGGGGCAAAGAAAACGGGCGTTTTCCCAATTTCAAGCGCTCAACCGTCTTTTTTTTAGTAAGTGCACGTCTACACTGAATTCAGACATGGCAACTTAGAATTGTTTTCTAATTTAACTTAGTCCTTCTAACCTCCGCCACCAACTCTCCCCACCCATATTTTTTCTACATTAGTAGCAGAAGTGAGTTTCAGCTTTTGTTGTTACCATAAATCTTGAATTATACTTTGGTCTTGTTTTATTGTTTAAAGCATTATGTCTTTGGGGTTTTATTTCTTTGCCTAGTACATTGGAATACAGAAAATCCAAATGAGACAGGTTTTTAATAATTGTGATATGACTTAAAGGTCTGAAGTGAAACGTGTCATTTTTCTGATAGCTCAGGGGCATTTAATACTTACCTTGCCTGCCGGCTTACGGTCCCTTTATAAATTTGGGTGCTTACTAAGTGTATGTTATGTGGAAAACAAGTGACCATAATTTTTATATTGGTTGGTCTTTCTGTTTTATACTGAATTGAACCATTTTCTGTATATGTGTGTTTGCAGATGCAGTCCAGACCCGTCACAAAACGGACTGGACTCAGTTCAACACATATCTGAGCACATGGCTGAGCAGTTGGAGGGACCGGATGGATGGAGGAAAAAAAAATAGAGTAGCTAAATAAGAACAATGTCCATAGGGACCGGATGGACGGAGGAAAAAAAAATAGAGTAGCTAAATAAGAACAATGTCCATATAAACAAATACAATAATATAAAACAGAAAACTTAGTTTATTAATTTTTAAAAAGTTCAATAAAAACACCACTAAAGTTTTACAAATTCAGGTTATTATTTAAATTTTTTGTGCTGTATAAGTTGTCATTAATTCACTCATGACAATGCAAAGTCATATTGAATTTTTGAGCTTTGCTATTTATCAAATACAAACATAAATACAGATACAAATTGTCAAACCAAACTGCAGAAATCGGTCTAATAGGTTAAAGCTTGTTTTTTTTTTAATTTGCGTTTTGGCATGACATTTTTTACCTGTATTTCTTTTTTTTACTAAACATGGTTAGACAAGGGGTTCAATGTAATTTGTATAAAAATAATTAACTCTGTATAATCATAGTTACTGCGATTTGAAATGCTGTACAAGTGTCTTCCCCACTGCTTTTTTGTTAAACTTAGGCTACTTTATCTTTATTTACATTAGGTAGTTATCAGGCATAAAATTCATCAGTTTAATGCAGCAATTCTTTCTTTTTGGACCTCTACCTTTCTCCACCCAAATATGGCTGTACATGCCAGCCAGGCATGTTGATTGACCAAGCTTGATTAGTCAGTTGTAGAAATGCATAGAGGCTTTTAGAGAAACAGTTTTTGTAGATCCATACTAATTCTAACCCTAACCTTAATGTGTTTCCCCTTTCGTGCGTTTAATGAGATGCATGTTTTTGTTTATTGTGCATTTTGGTTTGCGTTTTACGTCCTAAGTACTTGATCTTTTTTTTTCATCGACCCTTGACCTCATTACACTGTGACCCTGACTTGACCTGTTTGTTGTCTATTTGTCATCCCATTGTGGTGTGTAACATGATGCATGATTGATATTTACCTGTCTGATAGTGTTCTTGTAGGCAGATGTACACGTTGATTGTTGGCTAAGTATACAATGTGTGTACCATGGCAGTCTTACATAAATGATTTTAATTTGAAATGTATTTTACATGGTATCTGATCGCCGAAAGAAAATCCATGTGCAAACTAGGTTAGTAAATTATCTGATCTGATCTTATAATATGTGGACAATTTATATGCATAGGATATTTGTAAGTGGCTAAGTATACAATAGTATGTGTGTATTATGGCAGTGAAACATACATGATGGAAATTTGAAATGTATTTGACATATTATGTGCTTGTCGGAACAAAATCCATGTGCAAACTAGCTTAATACATTATCTGATCTGATCTTATTTGTCACTGCATGTGGATAATTTATATGCATAGGATATCTGCAGGGTTGGAAGATTTAACAATTTAGCGAATTAAATTGTTGGTTAAAGAAAATTTAACGCCTTAATGTTTTTAAAAAGTTAAAGAAAATTCAACGAATTAAAAGATAAAAGTAACGATCATTGAATTTTTTCTTTAAAAATTTCGTTACTTCAGTTTGATTTTCCGCCACAAACAACATGCGCGAAGCTGGTTTGACCCAGTTGCAGCTAGTTTGAGGCAGTTTGGATAAGCCTATGTAGACATTGCGGCTAGCCTACCCTGCATCAGTCCAAAGCATGGGTATTTTTGTCTTGTGTCTGAGAAATTATGTACAAATTTCAAATGCAACCCAAAATCTGTAATGGGGAATTTCTGTAAATATGTGTATATTTTAAACATGATGTGTATGTGAGAGATTCTTTTTATTCTAGCGGCTGTATTTGAATGCTTAGCTTAATTTCTTTGTCTTGTTGGTGTGCGTGGGTTAAAATGCTTGGAAGGGATGTGAATTAGTGTTGCAAGGACAGATTAGAAAAAAAAATTAGTCTAATATCTCTTTTCTTGTTGTTAATAAAATATTAAATCAAATCACATTATTTGTTCTTGATTTTTTTTTCACTGTGTTCATAGATTACATGGGTTCTATACAATGTATGTAATTTTTTTAAACTGCATACCCATTTTTTGGGTCTGAGTTATTCATGTATTTAACGCAAATTTATTTCTTTTTTAAAAAAATTAACGCAAATTTATTTCTTTTAAAAAAAAAAATTTTTTATTTCTTTACAGAAAAAAAGTATAAAGACTATTAACCCTGGCTATCTGTAAGTATACAATATAAGTGTGTGTGTATAATTGCAGTGAAATATAAATGATTTTAATTTGAAATGTGTTTTACATGTTGTGCAAATGTGGTTAATAAATTATCTGATCTGATCTCATTTGTCATTGTAGGTGCGTATGTGTAAGATATCTCCTGCAACTCATACTTTGAGCCTCATCACACATCTGCTACTCATACTTTGTACTTCATCACACCTATATTATATACATGTCCTGGCTCACATTGTGTCAAAGTTATTTCAAGGCTTTATAGGGTATATAACCAACATTGGGCGTAGGTTAGAGGGGCCAAGGTTGTGCCAGTGTACAACCGACATTGGGCCATGGTTGGAGGCCAATTGGTAAAATCAAGGTGCCAAGGTTGTGCCAAGGTACAACCGACATTGGGCTTAGGTTGGATGCCAAGCATGTCCCAAGCCTGGGCCAAGGGTTGCTATAGTAGGCACAATCAAGGTGCCAAGGTTGTGCCAAAGTACCGCTGACATTGGGCTGAGGTTGGGTGCCAAGCATGTCCCAAGCCTGTGCCAAGGGTTGCTATAGTAGGTACAATCAAGGTGCCAAGGTTGTGCCAAGGTGCCGCCGACATTGGGCTGAGGTTGGATGCCAAGCATGTCCCAAGCCTGGGCCAATGAGCAGTTCTGACCTGGCCCGAGGCAGTTTGCCATGCTTGTGCCAACTTGGCATCCAAGGATGTGCCATGCTTGGCAATTCTTTGGCGTGTTGGCTGGGTGATTAGTAGTTTTAGCACTCTTTAAAGACATTGGAAGATCATTCCAATGTCTTACAGTTCTATATGAAAAAGAGAATTTCCTAATATTAGTGTTACAGTGTCTAACAAAGATTTTGCCTTCAGATAAGCGTGTCATATTATTATGAGGATTAGCAAAAAAGTCATTCCATTCTAAGTCATCAATGTTATTATAAATTTTGTATACTTGTATTAGGTCACCTCGTAATCTCCTACCAGACAGTGAATGTAAACCAAGGAATAAAAGTCGCTCTTTATAGGACATTTTTTTACATTCTATAAGTAACTTTGTTGCCCTTCTTTGAACTTTCTCTATAGCAATAGACTGCCGTTTAAGTTTAGGATACCATACAGAGTTTGCATATTCCAGATGGGGCCTCACCAAAGCCTTATACAACATACAAAATGATTCTTAATTGATAAATTTAAAAGTTCTTTTAATTAGTCCAATCATTTTATTTGCTTTGTTTATGCTGTTCTGAATATGAGTGTCAAAATTTAAGGACATATTAAAAGTTACTCCAAGGTCTTTTTCTTCTTCACATGATTGTAACAGTTTGTCTAAACCGCTAACACCCATCTTATACTCATGCCCAGCAAAAGCTTACATTTTTCAACTTTAAAAAATAAGTTCCACATCTCAGTCCATTTTTGTAGTTTATCTAGATCCTGTTGTAAAAGTTTAGAATTATTCACTGTATTGTATATCTTTGTATCATCAGCAAAAAATTTACAAGGGCTAGCAATACCATCTGGTAGGTCATTAATAAAAATAGTGAATAAAACGGGTCCAAGAACACTGCCCTGAGGAATTCCGCTAACAACCTCCAATTTATCAGACAGTGCATCTCCCACTTTAACAGTTTGAATTCTATCTGAAAGAAATTCCCTAATCCAAGACACAACATATCCATTAATACCGTAAGCTTCTAATTTTCTTAAAAGGCGTTCATGGGGTACAGTATCAAATGCTTTACGGAAGTCTAAATAAATAATGTCCACAGGGTTCCTGCTGTCCATGTATGATGTAATATCCTCCATAACTTGAAGTAGCTGTGTAACGCATGATCTTTTTTTCTTCTAAAACCATGCTGACATTTCGCATACAAGTTATTATCAGTAAAGAAATTAACTAATTCGTCTCTAATTAGTGACTCTAAAACTTTACAAGATATACATGTAAGACTAACAGGACGATAGTTCCCTGGGTCAGAGCGTGTACCTTTTTTAAATATTGCAGTAACTTCAGCGGTCTTCCAATCCTTCGGTAACTGACCAGTCTCTAGTGATAAATTAAACAAATTACAAAGTGGTACAGCCAATTCATGGCATAATTCTTTTAAAACTCTTGAAGGAATTTGGTCAGGTCCCTGAGCCTTTGTTGGGTCTAGGTTACTTAATTTTGTTTTAACTGCCGCAGGAGTAAATTTAATATCAGCTAATGAAATACCATTTGATTTACTACATTTCTCAAGATTTGGAATATTTGTCATATCCTCTTCTACATATACGCTTGCAAAAAATTTATTCAATGTTTCCGCTTTGTCTGAATCTGATACCGCAAAACTACCATCACCTTTTTTAAGCGCATTTACACCAACACTACTTCTCGTCTGTTCCTGAACGTACTTCCAAAATTGTTTAGGTTTGCTTTTACAATCATGTGCAATTTTCATCACAAATTATCTTTTTGCATTTTTAATTATTCTGTTGCACTGATTTCTTACCACTATATATTTATTATAATCTAAACCAAGTTTGCTCTGTAAGAATCTCTTATACAGTTTATGTTTTTTCTTTATCTTTCGAAGAACCTTACTGTTCATCCAGGATGGTTTTATTTTTTTCTGACTAGAACATTTTATTTTTGGAATGTATCTATCCATCCCCGACAATATTACATTCTTGATTTTATTCCATATACCCTCCACATTATCCTCCAGATGTGTTAAACCTGACTCAGCAACATTTTTTTAAAATTTATATAGCTTCCTTTACTCAAATTAAATTTGTACTTATTAATTGACAATTCTGTACACTTTGGGATGTATAGTTCAAATATCAACACATCATGATCTCTTTTACCAAGTGGAGCTCTATGTATTACATCTGATAATAAAAGATCATCATTTACCAATATAAGATCATCTAGTGTTGATTTTTGTCCTTCTCTATGCCTAGTAGGGGTGTTGACTTTCTGTATAAGATATGCATCCCTGATACATTCAATAAATGTATTATTTTTATCTCCACACCATTCACCATCCCATCTTACATTTGGAAAGTTAAAATCACCAGTAATACAGACTTTGTCGAACTTCTGTATATCTTGATTCTTAAGTAATTCAAATAAAAGTTCGTCATTATCGACTGATGAGTTGGGGCTTCTATATACACAACCTATGAGTACCCTTTCTCCCTTTCCGCCAACAAATGTTCCCCTAACACACTCCTCAAACTTCATATTTCCCAGCAAACAGTATTCTTTAGCATTAATTTTTTTCTGAAAATTTAGTGCAACACCTCTTTTTGATTGATTGATTTATTGTTGCTTTAGGTCCAGCGGACTCCTCCGAGCCAAATCAGGACCGGACAACCCCCGATCCGCATAAAAGATCTGCTGAAACAACCCTAGTGGGAAAATTGAACGCCCTCCACCGGCCAGTCACTTTACAATAAAGACATCCCACGCGGGGGACGGCTGAGGGTTTACCTCAACTACGCGAACTCCCGGTTACAAAAACAAAATAGAATACAACCATCATTACAAATCATCAACGAAACATATACATATAAAATGCCTATATTGTTAAATACTAACATCATAGGAAGCCCTAGTGACCACCCAGCAGAAAGCGTCCAACACTCCCAAGCTGATCCAACAGACCTCATACACAAACAAGGAGTCTTGTCCAGGAAGAGTTTTCAAGAAAAAAGGTAGGTCATTGATCTAGCGAAGAAGAAGATAGTATAGCAGAGTGATAGGACAGAGCAGGAATGGGAAAGAGTATATGAGGAAGATAGCAACAGTGGGAATTTAAAGCACTAAATTTCCAGAAAGTGGGGATACTATTTATACTGAAACCCCCGGCACTCCAACGGGAGTACTGTTGCCGCAGTGAAACTGTCATGCCTACAAAGGCAAGACAGGTTTTCAACTGGGGCTTTCACTGTTCCCTTTATAGGTTAGAACAATCTACAGTGGCAAGATTGCTCATGACCCGAAGTGGTAACACCTCTTTGAGGGTCTTTACTCATGAACAAGTCAGATATAGTTTGGAACCTCATATTCCAAGTCCAAGGGAACATAAAACTGATTTTTAGCCTTAAATTCTGTAATCCCGATAATATCAGGTTTTAGTTCCTCAATCAGAAGAAGTAATTCACTTTTTTAATTCAATAGTGAATCCACATTACTGTACAAAAAATGTGTAGAATGATTAAAACTATTTACATGCACCTCAGTATCGGCTCTAATTCAATTCCCCTGCGTCTGTGGAGCAGCAGCTCCTTGACGCTGGTCAGGTCTAACTTGCCGCTTGACAATTTCAAACTTTCTATGGTCAATGCGAAGATCAGTCTCCCATTCTTCTTTCCTCATGCTCATTTCAGCTCTCAGTTGTTTGATTTTTTCTCTCTCCTTTGGTGTATTATCAGTATTTATAAAAATACGTTCCATGGGAGGTTTGTTTTTATTTAGCTGGAAAATGCCCTTCAAGATTTGGATTTTTGTCTCTTCACTTCCCATCTCCATTCTCAGCATCAATTGGTTTTACATTTTGCCCTATTCTCAATGGACCCAACCTCACTGGGATTTTTGCCTCTTCAGCCTTCACTTCTGGAATTTGGCTAATCAGTGCTCTTACTCTGTCTCTGTCTTCCATCTTTCTTTCCTCTGAAGTTTCCTTTGGGCTCTCAGCAAGATTTACAACAATTATGTTCAGCTTCCTTTTTTCCTTCTCTTGTGTCTCACGTAAGTAGATTTCCACCTTCTTTTCAATAATTTGTTCTATGTGTTCCTCCTGGTCATGCCTCATTTCTAATTGTTCAAGGTTCGTGGTCATTGTTTGCAGCAGTTGAAATGATTGATTGATTGATTGATTGTTGCTTTAGGTCCAGCAGACTCTTCCGAGCCAAATCAGGACCGGACAACCCCCGATCCGCATAAAAGATCTGCTGAAACAACCCTAGTGGGAAAATTGAATGCCCTCCACCGGCCAGTCACTTTACAATAAAGACATCCCACGCGGGGGACGGCTGAGGGTTTACCTCAACTACGCGAACCCCCGGTTACAAAAACAAAATAGAATACAACCATCATTATAAATTATCAACAAAACACATACATATAAAATGCCTATAGTGCTAAATACTAACATCATAGGAAGCCCTAGTGACCACCCAGCAGAAAGCGTCCAACACTCCCAAGCTGATCCAACAGACCTCATACACAAACAAGGAGTCTTGTCCAGGAAGAGTTTTCAAGAAAAACGGTAGGTCATTGATCTAGCGAAGAAGAAGATAGTATAGCAGAGTGATAGGACAGAGCAGGAATGGGAAAGAGTAAATGAGGAAGATAGCGACAGTGGGAATTTAAAGCACTAAATTTCCATAAAGTGGGGGTACTATTTATACCGAAACCCCCGGCCCTCCAACGAGGGTACTGTTGCCGCAGTGAATCTGTCATGCCTACAAAGGCAAGACAGGTTTTCAACTGGGGCTTTCACTTTTCCCTTTATAGATTAGAACAATCTACAGTGGCAAGATTGCTCCTGACCCCAAGGGGTAGCAGGTTGAAAAATACCATCAAGTTTAGCCTCTATTTGTGATTTCACTATCACCTCCTTCTCTCCACACAAATCACAAGTCCACTGAATAGAGCTAGCACCCCTACAACAGTTGAACTGTGCATTAGTCAAACGACTGCAAGATTTATGACAAAATTCCTTACAGAGGAAACATTGTATGGTTATGTCACCTTGCCCATCATCAATAGCATCATCACATTTCAAACACACCCAAGGTACATGCTCCTGAGTGTTTTTCTGATTCTTTTTAGTGGCAATTTTTGTGCCACTGTTTTTTCTTTCAGCCATTGTTAGTACTAATGTAACCTAGATTTAAACCAACTAGCCTAGAATCCTGCCAAAATTTGCAATGATCAATAAATACTAATACTTAGCAGTAACCATCAAAACAATTTATCAGTATTGAGTTAATGAGTATCAGTATAAGCTAGTGCCTATAGTATAATAGAATCGTAACGAATAGGCCTACCTTCAGTGAGAAGATTAGTTACAAGGTTCAAAAACCAGTCTATATGCTCTGAAACCTATTTAAATTGAAGAATAATATTCTCCAATATAAATTTCATAAATTATACTTAATTTAAATTTATACTAGCAATAAACATGGATTGTAATGTGTTCACAGATATAGATAAAAACAAGACTTGCAATAAACATGGACTGTCAAGTGTTCACAGATATAGATAAAAACAAGACTTGCAATAAACATGGACTGTCAAGTGTTCACAGATATAGATAAAAACAATAAACATGGACTGTCAAGTGTTCACAGATATAGATAAAAACAAGACTTGCAATAAACATGGACTGTCAAGTGTTCACAGATATAGACAAAAACAATAAACATGGACTGTCAAGTGTTCACAGATATAGATAAAAACAAGACTTGCAATAAACATGGACTGTCAAGTGTTCACAGATATAGATAAAAACAATAAACATGGACTGTCAAGTGTTCACAGCTATAGATAAAAACAATAAACATGGATTGTCAAGTGTTCACAGATATAGATAAAAACAAGACTTGCAATAAACATGAACTGTCAAGTGTTCACAGATATAGATAAAAACAATAAACATGGACTGTCAAGTGTTCACAGATATTGATAAAAACAAGACTTGCAATAAACATGGACTGTCAAGTGTTCACAGATATAGATAAAAACAATAAACATGGACTGTCAAGTGTTCACAGATAATAATAAACATGGACTGTCAAGTGTTCACAGATATAGATAAAACAATAAACATGGACTGTCAAGTGTTCACAGATATAGTTAAAAACAATAAACATGCAGTGTAAAGTGTTCACAGATAATAATAAACATGGACTGTCAAGTGTTCACAGATATAGATAAAACAATAAACATGGACTGTCAAGTGTTCACAGATATAGTTAAAAACAATAAACATGGAGTGTTAAGTGTTCACAGATATAGATAAAAACAAGACTTGCAATAAACATGGACTGTCAAGTGTTCACAGATATAGATAAAAACAATAAACATGGACTGTCAAGTGTTCACAGATATAGATAAAAACAATAAACATGGACTGTCAAGTGTTCACATATATAGATAAAAACAATAAACATGGACTGTCAAGTGTTCACAGATATAGATAAAAACAATAAACATGGACTGTCAAGTGTTCACAGATATAGATACAAACAATAAACATGGACTGTCAACATGAGACTGAAGTCAGACTACAGTCATTGCCTGATTAGTTCCTAACTCATCACTAACAACATGAGACAGAAGTCAGACTACAGTCATTGCCTAATTAGTTCCTAACTCATTACTATCAACATGAGACTGAAGTCAGACTACAGTCATTGCCTGATTAGTTCCTAACTTATCACTAACAACATGAGACGGAAGTCAGACTACAGTCATTGCCTGATTAGTTCCTAACTCATCACTATCAACATGAGACTGAAGTCACACTACAGTCATTGCCTGATTAGTTCCTAACTCATCACTAACAACATGAGACGGAAGTCAGACTACAGTCATTGCCTGATTAGTTCCTAACTCATCACTAACAACATGAGACTGAAGTCAGACTACGGTCATTGCCTGATTAGTTCCTAACTGATCACTAAAAACATGAGACTGAAGTCAGACTACAGTCATCGCCTGATTAGTTCCTAACTCATCACTAACAACATGAGACTGAAGTCAGACTACAGTCATTGCCTGATTTGTTCCTAACTCATCACTAACAACATGAGACTGAAGTCACACTACAGTCATTGCCTGATTAGTTCCTAACTCATCACTATCAACATGAGACTGAAGCCACACTACAGTCATTGCCTGATTAGTTCTATAACTCATCACTAACAACATGAGACGGAGGTCAGACTATAGTCATTGCCTGATTAGTTCCTAACTCATCACTAACAACATGAGACTGAAGTCAGACTACAGTCATTGCCTGATTAGTTCCTAACTCATCACTAACAACATGAGACTGAAGTCAGACCACAGTCATCGCCTGATTAGTTCCTAACTCATCACTAACAACATGAGACTGAAGTCAGACTACATTCATCACCTGATTAGTTCCTAATTCATCACTAACAACATGAGACTGAAGTCAGACTACAGTCATTGCCTGATTAGTTCCTAACTCCTCACTAACAACATGAGATGGAGGTCAGACTATAGTCATTGCCTGATTAGTTCCTAACTCATCACTAACAACATGAGACTGAAATCAGACTACAGTCATTGCCTGATTAGTTCTTAACTCATCACTAACAACATGAGACTGAAGTCAGACTACAGTCATCGCCTGATTAGTTCCTAACTCATCACTAACAACATGAGACTGAAGTCAGACTACAGTCATCACCTGATTAGTTCCTAACTCATCACTAACAACATGAGACGGAAGTCAGACTAAAGTCATTGCCTGATTATTTCTTAACTAATCACTAACAACATGAGACTGAAGTCAGACTACAGTCAAAAGTGATGAACATCCACTTACAATTCCTGAATTAACAGACCTCAGCCAAATGCATTTGTAACCTAGTGCTAGCTATGCATATCTTTACACTGATGGATTACAATGATAGTTGCAAATAAACAATGAGGAGGCTGTGATACAGAATGTAAAGTACTAGCTATGTATATCTTTACACTGATGGATTACAACGATAGTTGCAAATAAACAATGAGCATGCTGTGATACAGAATGTAAAATTCTAGCTGTGTATATCTTTACACTGATGGATTACAATGATAGTTACAAATAAACAATAAGCAGGCTGTGACACAAAATGTAAAGTACCAGTTATGTATATCTTTACACTGATGGATTACAATGATAGTTACAAATAAACAATGAGCAGGCTGTGATACAGAATGTAAAGTACTAGCTATGTATATCTTTACACTGATGGATTACAATGATAGTTACAAATAAACAATGAGCAGGCTCTGATACAGAATGTAAAGGGAGATAGGATTCAGTGAATGAAAGAATGAAACAGTAACACAATTTAGGATAACGACAATCTTATCGTTATTTTTTAACTCAACTATTTGTAAACCATCAAATCATTCAATGCAAAACGTCCTACAATTACGCAAACAGAAAACGTCCAAAAATCCTCTCTTTTCATGACTTTAATGACACTGACAAAACGCAAGATCTGTAAGTGAAAAACAACCACAATTTCAAAACATGTTTTAGCACAATTTTGACAGTCCTACAGTAATCTGTAGCCATGTTTCTAGGCTAAAGGCAATTACCTATTTTCTTCACTATCTTCACCATTTCTATACCTCAGTGTCATTACAAAGCAACTTCAATATTTATCGAACCCCCGTTTACAAAAACAAAATAGAATACAAACATCATTGTAAAATATCAACAAAACACATACATATAAATGCCTACATTGCTAAATAATAACATAGGAAGCCCTAGTGACCACCTGGCAGAAAGCGTCCAATATTCCCAAGCTGATCCAACAGACCTCACACACAAATAAGGAGTCTTGTCCCGGAAGAGTTTCCAAGATTGATTGATTGATTGATTTATTGTTGCTTTAGGTCCAGCGGACTCTTCCAAGCCAAATCAGGACCGGACAACCCCCGATCCGCATAAAAGATCTGCCGAAACAACCCTAGTGGGAAAATTGAATGCCCTCCACCGGCCAGTCACTTTACAATAAAGACATCCCACGCGGGGGACGGCTGAGGGTTGACCTCAACTACGCGAACACCCCGGTTACAAAAACAAAATAGAATACAACCATCATTATAAATCATCAACTAAACACATACATATAAAATGCCTATAGTGCGAAATAATACAATCATAGGAAGCCCTAGTGACCACCCGGCAGAAAGCGTCCAACACTCCCAAGCTGATCCAACAGACCTCATACACAAACAAGGAGTCTTGTCCAGGAAGAGTTTTCAAGAAAAAAGGTAGGTCATTGATCTAGCGAAGAAGAAGAAAGTATAGCAGAGTGATAGGACAGACCAGGAATGGGAAAGAGCAAATGATGAAGACAGCGACAGTGGGAATTTAAAGCACTAAATTTCCAGAAAGTGGGGATACTATTTATACTGAAACCATTGTATAGCTAGGGATGTTTGTAACACACATTGTATGGCATGGGATGTTTGTAACACACATTGTATGGCATGGGAAAGAGCAACTTTACAATAAAGACATCCCACGCGGGGGACGGCTGAGGGTTGACCTCAACTAAACATCATAAACATTATATGAAATACTATTTGTATAAAAAAAAATATAAAAATAATAATATCACCCCAGAATCTGAACGATACAAGTTTGAAAGTATTCTGTAGGTTCACACTCCAGATATACACCCCATATAAACATCTGGAAACTTGCAGCAGCATTACTGAACTGTGTGTGAAAATATCCTATCCACAGTATGGGGTACCCTTTTATGAATATAGTAATAATATTATATTATAGTTATATATATTTATATAATATATATTTACAGGTATTTTGGTAAAACGTGCTTTATTGACTCATACCACACAAAACTGTGGCTTTTTATCTGTATTGTGGCAAAGTTTGGTGCAATTCCAATCAAAACTTCCCCATCAAACCATAGAATGGTTTTTGGATATGAATATCTATATATATATATATATATATATATATATATATATATATATATATATATATATATATATAGATATGAATATCTATATATATATATAGATAGATATGAATATCTATATATACACATATATTATAATATAATAATACCATAATGTAATAATTGATATTTTACAATGATGTTTGTATTCTATTTTGTTTTTGTAAACGGGGGTTCGATAAATATTGAAGTTGCTTTGTAATGACACTGAGGTATAGAAATGGTGAAGATAGTGAAGAATACATGACAACATCAAACCAAGAATACTCAAAGAATTAGCCAAAGAACTTGCTCCTGCATTGACGATCCTCTTCCAGTCGTCACTGTCCACAGGCATCGTTCCAACAGACTGGAAAACAGCGCATGTTACACCAATCTATAAGAAAGGAGAGCAGTATGACCCTGCCAACTATAGGCCGGTATCTCTCACCAGTGTAGTATGTAAGCTGTTGGAGCACATTATCGTCAGCGCAGTTATGAAGCATTTCGAAAGCTACAACATACTGAACGACAATCAACACGGATTCCGAGGCAAGAGATCCTGTGAAACCCAGCTCCTTGAGTTTGTGGAGGACCTGACGACCAATCTGGAGGGCGGCAAGCAGACTGACGTCCTTGTGATGGACTTCTCGAAGGCATTCGACCGTGTCAACCATAGCCTGCTGTTACACAAGCTCCAGCGCTACGGCATTAAGGGCACAACCAAAACATGGATCTCTTGCTTCCTCAGCGACCGGTACCAGGCAGTGGTGGTGGATGGCGCAAGCTCCTCCTTCGTCAGCGTCAAATCCGGCGTCCCTCAAGGCTCGGTGCTGGGTCCCTGTTTGTTCTTAGCGTACATCAATGACCTGCCTGAGAAGCTGTCCTCGCTGGCAAGACTGTTCGCTGATGACACGGCGGTGTACAGGACGATCTGCAACAGCTTGGACCAAGACCGGCTACAACAGGACCTCCTCCACCTCGCTGAGTGGGAGAAGAGCTGGGACATGGAGTTCCATCCTGCCAAGTGCCAGACTCTGTCCGTCACCAGGAGCAGAAACCCTCTACACCACCCATACCAACTGCACGGCCATGTTCTGGAACCAATTTCCTCAGTTAAATACTTAGGCATTACAATTCATAGAGAAATCAAATGGGACGATCATATTGACAATGTATGCAACAAAGCAAACAAGACCCTTGGGTTCCTCAGACGAAACCTGAAGATTAGTAATGCAAGTGTAAAGGAAAGGGCTTATAAAGCCTTTGTACAACCAATCCTGGAATACGCATCTAACGTCTGGGACCCATACACCCAGAAGAACATCGACAGATTGGAGGCAGTCCAGCGGCGTGCAGCACGTTTTGTCCTCAACCGATACAGAAACACGTCAAGTGTTAGCAACATGCCTTACAGAAGAACAAGAAGTCTTGGACAGATGGACAGAGTACTGCTCTGACCTTTACAACCAACCACCAAACGGAGACTCATCAGTTCTAGCATGTCCTGAAAAAAAGAGAAGAACAAATCCTCCCAATTCACCGGGAAGGAGTTGAGGCAGCAGTGCAATCGCTGAAGAAGGGGAAGTCAGCGGGAGTGGACAACATACCCGCGGAACTGCTTCAAACAGGAGGAGAAGCGATGATTGACGCACTCACCATTATCTGTAACAAAATCTGACAGAGTGGGGAGTGGCTTACACCATTGACCTGTCGCTTGTCATCACTCTTCCCCAAAAAAGGTAACCTTCAGGAATGTGAGAATTACCGCACCATCAGCCTCATAAGCCATCCCAGAAAGGTCCTCCTGAAAATAATACTCAACAGGTCGAAACCCCAAGCTGAACAAATCATTGCTGAAGAACAAGCAGGATTTAGGGCAGGGCGAAGTACCACTGAACAAGTTTTCAACCTCAGAACAATCTGCGAGAAATACTTACAGCAACAACAACATCTATATCATGTGTTCATAGACTTCAAGAAGGCGTTTGACCGAATCTGGCATGCAGCTCTGTGGGCAACCATGAGAGTGAACAACATAAGCCCTAAAATTATTGAAGTCATCAAAAGCCTGTATGACAAGGTTACCAGTGCAGTCCTCCACAACAGCGTCATCGAAAACTGGTTCAGAACAACAATCGGTGTGCGTCAGGGATGCCAACTCTTTCCAACCCTCTTCAACATCTTCCTAGAGCGCATCATGTCAGATGCCCTTGCAGATCACGAAGGTACACTCAGCATAGGGGGAAGAGCAATCTCCAACCTTCATTTTGCGGATGACATTGATGGACTGGCTGGAGAGGAACAAGAACTTGAACAACTGGTACAGAGGCTTGACACCACCTCCAGAGCCTATGGAATGGAAATAAGTGCAGAGAAGACCAAAATGATGACCAGCAAAACCAATAGCATCAACACGGACATCAAAGACCAAGGCCAATCCCTGAACACAGCGCATAGCTTCAAATATTCAGGAGCCATTGTATCAGACAATGGGTCCCGACAGGAAGTCCTCTCCAGGATCGCACAAACAACTGCTGCCTTGGCGATGAGGTGCTACAGAAGACTTCTGGACATTTCCTATACCCATCACATTACCAACGACAAAGTCCGAAAGACCATCACACAAGCCATTGGACAACACGATGACCTGCTCACAATGGTAAAAAAACGGAAACTCCGATGGTATGGCCACGTCACCAAATCATCAGGGTTGCAAATACCATCATGCAAGACACATTGCAAGGAGGTAGAAGAAGAGCGAGACCGAGATAGCGGGAGGTTAACATTCGAGAATGGACTGGTTTGACACAGAGCCAAACAATCAGGGTTGCTGAGGACAAGGAAAGATGGAGTATGCTGGTTAAACGATCATCTGTGGTGCCCTTACAACCTCCGAGTTACGGGATAGGATAGGATAGGATAGATGCAATTAAACAAAAACAAAAACATTTATCATCCACAAGCCCTTATGATTTTTAGTTCTCTCAGATCTAACTTTTAAAAAAGACATCAAAAGTGTGAAAGGAGTTATATATTTCTTCTTTGTGGTCTCCATAACGCCTGGTTTTACAATACAACTATGTCCCCCTAAGCATGTCTTTTACAGCAGGTGCCCTAATGACCACCATTTACTTAGTAAACAATAGGGAGACCTCATAGGTTTGCTATATCTGTCAAAATTACACACACTGCATTTGCAATACAGGAAATGTATTGTTGATGTAGGCAAGTCTTCCTAAATGTTACAGTGAATCTCTCTAAGGAATTTTAACAGATATAATAGAGGTAGCCCCAAACACCGAAAATACAGAAGTCTCCCTAATGCCGGATTTGTTGTTATATATATATAAATATACATAATATACATATATATATATATATATATATATATATATATATATATATATATATATATATATATATATATATATATATATATATATATATATATATAATTATATATATATATATATATATATACTCTTATATATATATATATGAAAGTTAAACCATTTTTAAAACAAACCATGGAATATATCACTATGTGAAAGTTAACCATTTATAAAACAAACCATGGGATATAAGTTAAACCATTTATAAAATATATGAAAGGTAAACCACTAATAAAACAACTCATGGAATATATTAATATGTGAAAGTTAAACCATTTATAAAACAAACCATGGAGTAGATCAATATGTGAAAGTTAAACCATTTATAAAACAAACCATGGAATATATCAAGATGTGGAAGTTAAACCTTTTATATATTGAACCCCGTTTACAAAAAACAAAATTAAATACAAACATCATTATAAAATATTAACATAACACTTACATATAAAATGTCTACATTGCCAAATAAAACATCATAGGAAGCCCCAATGACCATTTGGCACAATGTGTCCAATATTCCCAAGCTGATCCAACAGACCTCACACACAAATGAGGAGCTTTGTTTCGAAAGAGTTTTCAATAAAAAATGTAGGTGACTGGTCTAGCGAAGAAGTAGATAGTATAGCAGATTGATAGAACAGAGTAGGAAAGAGAAAAAAACAAATTTGATTGATTGATTGATTGATTGTTGCTTTGGGTCCAGCGGACTCCTCCGAGCCAAATCAGGACCGGACAACCCCTGATCCGCATAAAAGATCTGCTGAAACAACCCTAGTGGGAAAATTGAATGCCCTCCACCGGCCAGTCACTTTACAATAAAGACATCCCACGCGGGGGATGGCTGAGGGTTTACCTCAACTACGCGAACCCCCGGTTACAAAAACAAAATAGAATACAACCATCATTATAAATTATCAACAAAACGCATACATATAAAATGCCTATAGTGCTAAATACTAACATCATAGGAAGCCCTAGTGACCACCCAGCAGAAAGCGTCCAACACTCCCAAGCTGATCCAACAGACCTCATACACAAACAAGGAGTCTTGTCCAGGAAGAGTTTTCAAGAAAAAAGGTAGGTCATTGATCTAGCGAAGAAGAAGATAGTATAGCAGAGTGATAGGACAGAGCAGGAATGGGAAAGAGTAAATGAGGAAGATAGCGACAGTGGGAATTTAAAGCACTACATTTCCATAAAGTGGGGATACTATTTATACTGAAACCCCCGGCACTCCAACGGGGGTACTGTTGCCGCAGTGAATCTGTCATGCCTACAAAGGCAAGACAGGTTTTCAACTGGGGCTTTCACTTTTCCCTTTATAGGTTAGAACAATCTACAGTGACAAGATTGCTCATGACCCCAAGGGGTTACCCTCCTTTTTATATTAGTGACATTTTAATTTAAGAACAACACAATGTAATTCAGATTTACATTTTAATAAACATTTTATTATTTTATTTACATAGTGTTCTTTTAACTGTTACAAACATCCAATGACATAGCCTGTACACAACAATAAAAGTGCTGTATTACACAGCCTGTACACAACAAATTGCTGAATTACAGAGTCTGTACACAACAAAGTGCTGTATTACACAGCCTGTACACAACAAGAAAGTGCTGTATTACACAGTCTGTACACAACAACAAAGTGCTGTATTACACAGCCAGTAAATAAAACCAAATGGCGCTGTGAGCACGCTCTTGTGTGTTGAAATGTTTATGTATTATTACATTGTGTACTATATTAAATTGTCTTACATCAAATCATTAAAAAAAATCGTTCAACAGGCATCATATGCAGCAATAAACAGCAACATAATGCCATATTTATAAAGTTTAATTTCACAATAATACTTCTATGTTTTTGAGTTAAAGTGTCCTCTGAGACCTCTGTCTATAACGCATGATCAGCCTTTATTTGTTACAAGGCACGAGATAGATAAGGGGACATCAAAATATATTATATCCTACACCAAGATAACCTGCAACAATTCTAAGTAAAGTTAATTACAAAAGAAATTATAACAACATTGTTACCCAGCTTACATATGTTCTACTATATATAATTATTCCATTCAATTCCATTTTTTAGTTAGTTATTTATTGCTAGCTGGGTCCAGCCAAATCAGGATCACAAAATCAAGACCAAAACGCTCAAAGAGGACTCACCCCTGATCCACATAAAAGATCTGCAGAAACAACCCTAGTGGTAACATTGAAGGCACTCCAGCAGCCGGTCACTGTACCAGAAAGGCATCCCACGCAGGAAACACTGAGGTTAAACTCTAATTTATTGAACCCCCGTTTACAAAAACAAAATTACATTACATTACCTGATTATTGCTTTAGGTCCAGTGGACTCTTCCGAGCCAAATCAGGACCAGACAACCCCCGATCCGCATAAAAGATCTGCTGAAACAACCCTAGTGGTAAAACTGAAAGCTCTCCACAGCCAGTCACTTTACAATAAAGACATCCCACGCAGGGGACGCTGAGGTTGTACTCTAATTTATCAAACCCCGTTTACAAAAACAAAATAGAATACAAACATTATAAATTATCAACAAAACACATACATATAAAATGCCTACATTGCTAAATAATAACATCATAGGTAGCCCTAGTGACCACCTGGCAGAAAGCGTCCAATATTTCCAAGCTGATCCAACAGACTTCATACACAAATAAGGAGTCTTGTCCCAGAAGAGTTATCAAGAAAAAAGGTAGGGGACTGGTCTAGCGAAGATGAAGATAGTATAGCAGATTGATAGAACAGAGCAGGAATGAGAAAAAGCAATTGAGAAAGACAGCGACAGTGGGAATTAAAAGCACTAAATTTCCAGGAAGTGGGGATACTATTTATACTGAAACCCCCGGCAGCCCAACGCGAGGGGGGGGGAGAGGTACGAAAACAAAATAGAATAAAAACATGTTACAATATCAACAAAACACATACATATAAAATGGCTACATTGCTATAAATAATATCATAGGAAGCCCTAGTGACCATTTGGCAGAAAGCGTCCAACAGACCTCACACACACATGAGAAGTTTTGACCCGGAAGAATTTTCAAGAAAAAAGGTAGGTGACTGGTCTACCAAAGAAGAAGATAGCATAGTAGATCGATAGAACCGAGTAGGAATGAGAGAGAACAAAGGAGAAAGACAGTGACAGTGGGAATTTAAAGCACTTAATTTCCAGAAAGTGGGGATACTATTTATACTGAAACCCCCAGCATCCCCACGGGGAAACATGTAAGTTTATGTCTCTTCAACTGGCAAGCTGAAAGAAAAGGCTTTGGTACAAACGTCAAGCACATTAATTTGTGTGTCCAGAATGTGTTAACTTGTGCTTCTTGAAAACGCTCACTGAAGTGAAAACTTCATTACAAACCTGACACACAAGATGTGTATCTCCTGTATGTATAAGCTTATGTACCTTCAAATGACCAGCCTGAGTGAAAGCTTTATTACAAACATCACACACATGATTCGTCTCTCCTGTATGTATGAGCTTATGTACCTTTAAACTGCCAGCCCGAGTAAAAGATTTATTACAAACATTACACATATGATTCTTCTCTCCTGTATGTATAAGCTTATGCACCTTCAAATCATTAGCCTGAGTGAAAGCTTTATTACAAACATCACACACGTGATTCTTCTCTCCTGTATGTATAAGCTTATGTACCTTCAAATGACCAGCCTGAGTGAAAGCTTTATTACAAACATCACACACATGATTCGTCACTCCTGTATGTATAAGCTTATGTACCTTTAAACTGCCAGCCCGAGTAAAAGATTTATTACAAACATTACACATATGATTCTTCTCTCCTGTATGTATAAGCTTATGTACCTTCAAATCATTAGCCCGAGTGAAAGCTTTATTACAAACATCACACACGTGATTCTTCTCTCCTGTATGTGTAGTGGGATAGAGAGAGAGGTGGTGCGGCAGAAGGGGTCCGCAGAGGAAGGAGGAGGAGAAGAAGGAAGGAAATCAGGAGCCATCTGTTCTCATTTCTTGGCCCATTTTATTTACACGAAATCAGCAAACTACAAACAACAGCAACCTGTAACAGCATAACAATGACACATAAATACATACAAAAAAAACAAGCAACCATACATTACATAATAATGTCAAGAGAAGAAGATCAATCTTGACCAGGAATCCTATGCATAGATTAGTACTGACAATAATACATTGATCAGAACGCAGCAGTCATGCTGAGCTCAAATATCTATCATAAAAAAAGAACAACAGGAATTCAGCAAATACTGAATTCAGACATTAATAATAATTGAGAAAGACTATAATGCGTGAGTACAGCAACGAGGCTGGATGCAAGCATTAGTATAATCACACCAAACATCCATTTAGGGCATAACCATCAATCTTGAATACAGAGGTTGTGCTAAACTCATAATGGCATGACATAAGAACTGGTGCCAGCCTAATTCGGTGGCCCCAGAAAACAAACAATCTCATGTGGAGATAAGCAACCCAACGCTTATCGCTGAATTCAATAATACATACACATATCACATCATGAAACAAAATTAAAACAATCATCGCATCATGAAGTAAAATTAAAATACAGAAGCACAAAACACCAACCTCAGGGTGACGGACCCTTAGCTACCCATGGTGGTGTCTTAGTCACCTTCAGCCATACCACTATGGTTCAGCCTCCTGTAATTTGCACATACTAGTATGAGCAACTCCATTACAAGACCAACCACTAACAATATCATTCTAAGACCTCAGCTAAATAAAACAGAAAACGTCCACCCAACTATACAACAAGACATGTGTCAAAAATAAAGAATAGAAGCAATCCACCATCTCTTAACTACATACTAGGACCACTGCTTGTCCGGTACTCATTTACATTAAATTGCTGACCAACCACGTGGTCTCAACCTACCACAATATTTCCCATTGAGAACAGGGAACCATTAAACAGAGGAAAAGATAAATATTTATTCCCTTGGTTTTATAAACAGAATACAAGAACAGAGGCAAATAAGACTCAATCAAAGTAAACAATTTAAGTACCATCATCTTAAACCCTTAACTAGTGCCTCTAACTGTTCAACTTACAAAAAAACAATTCAATTACAATTCTCATACTGTTTTTGTATTATAACAATCACCAAAAATGCCGCACAATTAACAGTTTACATACCTCATAACCGGGGAGAGGTTTTCCCCAAGAAGAAAAAAAACTCATAGCTGCAATTCACTGCACCGGTTTCTACATTAGGGTGCTTCTGGAACCATGCAGCAGCAGGTATTATCTCTTGATTGCCAGAGAGGGAAAAGGAAGAAAAGTCTGGCACTAGCACTTATAAAGGGGGGCCCTATCGCTTACCAGGAACCTTCCACAAACAATATAGTCCCTAACATAAAATTCACATCCTTATTCTAACTCTATAACTTTACTCTTGCATCACAAATAATCTATACAAGAACCCTACTTAATAGTATCAACACCTTGCATTCTATGGCCAAATCATAATTCTTAACAATTTGCAGCTAAAATTCCTACATCAGACCGGCCACACAAAGACTTGTTCAGAGGCGGGAAATCTGCTTATTAGCTTATCTGGTTCCAGACTCACTAGGGGCAGGAGTGGAGAGAGAGAGGGATGGAGAGGGAGAAAGATGAGAAAGAGCAAGAGAGAGAGAGAGAGAGAGAGATAGGCCTACTCGGGTGCCACACAAAGACCCTTCCAAAGGCGGGAATTTGGCTTGGCCAGCAGAGCTGGAGAAAGAGGGAGGGATGAGGAGGGAGAGAAAGAAAGGGAGAAAGAGTGAGAAAGTGCATTTTTCCACAGGTTACATATCTCCCCCGCTTACTAGTCATGGTCCCCATGAATATAGGTCCCAGAGTCAAACCTTAGAAAAATGCAAAATATCAAAAGTAAATCTAAAGCTAGAAAAATATACTCTGACCCGGAGCCGTATGCCAACAAAATTGTCAAAACTGTCATCTGAGCTTAGATGACACCAACAACCAAAATACCAACACATAATTGACTCCTCGGGGACAACAAGCACTGTCCCAAAAATGTCGTACACAGTATCGACCCAGAAGCACACACAACTTGTGCCAATAAAATTTCAATTAAAATATAGGATTACAATCAATAAAACAAATCATATTTGGTTAGAAGATGCATCCAAGTGACCATCTTACTGAGAACCATAAAAAAATAATTTGAAAGTTTTTTTCTCAGCATCAACACATACAAAGGCCAACCAGTTATGAAAGGCAAACAGAATCCAACCTTTCCGCCTAAACACAAAAATCAGCCCACCCATGCTCTTTGACCAATCCATGTTGCCTATCTCAGCCCGATCTACAAAATGACATAATCTGGGCTTTACGCCTCAGTGAAACTTACTGCCCTTTGATGGCTACAGTAGGAATCAATCAGAAAATGACAGTAGTCAGGACCCCAATCTCTAAATAAAACACCAATCCCGGCCAGACCCACACAATGACATAATCTGTGCTTTTACGCCACAGAGAAACTTACTGCCCTTTGATGGGTATAGTAAGAATCATCCAGAAAATGACATGATGCGCTAAGCCAAAAATCTCTCAATAAAACACCAATCCCGGCCAGACCCACACAATGACATAATCTGTGCTTTTACGCCACAGAGAAACTTACTGCCCTTTGATGGGTATAGTAAGAATCATCCAGAAAATGACATGATGCGCTAAGCCAACAATCTCTAAATGGAACCTTGAATGTGCACTATTCAATCCATTTATCCACTAACAAGTAACTCCACTTGTTCCTGACACCATTTGGATGCTGGGTGCTTTTACGCACTGACTGTAGACACAGTGTTCTTATCCCACATATGCTTAGCCAATATTCCCAACAGGCCAAAATTCCAAACAAACAAAACCCTGTGGCCTCCGGCCAACACATCATCAACATCAAAACCAAGTAAATCCAAGTACAATGGGCATCAAACCAATTCAAACACATCGTCATATTTTTTAGTCCATAAAATTGGTGCATAATCATATTAGAAACATGTAATATATCATATTAAACGATACAAACAAATAAAGCATAATACACGTTCAAGCAGACAAAAACAGTTTACATGTATATAATTGATCATTTAAAAAAAAATCAAATGAAAAATGGATACATCAGGCCAAATAACAGAAAAACATTCAAGGTATATAACCTGCACACACAAATTGCTCCCCCGCTTTTTCATGAGCCACCCCTAAGCTGCTTATAGGTGAACAATTTAGAAACCAAATCACCTCTCTCTGCCTAAGGGATTACCCATGGCTAATCAGCTGGTCAACTGTCTACCTGCCTCCATTACCCTGAGGACCTATTCGACTAAAAAAATGCTGCAGCTGGCTCTCGACAGCTAAACAGACTGCGTCGGAAACTAACAAAAATAAGGTAACTCTAAAATACCTCATTTAACCGTTTATTCACCTTTCCACTCCTTACTATCAGATTGCAACAAACATTACTCTAGTCATTAGCCTTCAACTCCCAACTTGTTAAGAACTTACGAGTATAAGATCACCCCTTATACTGTTATAAGTAAAATCAAATCCTCAATCCTGTCACTATTAACAATAAAACGCGCATCTAGTCAAGCGACTCTGAGGCAATAACTATAGATTTAAAGATAAATTGCCACGACACTCTATACTTAACTCAATTATAAGTCAAGGCCTATTATGGACACAATCTGACAGTGACTTATTACCCTTCACTCTCTCACTGCTAGATATCAAAATCTCTCCATTCAGCTAACCTTTCTAAAATATTAGTCAGTCCAAATTAAAATACTACGTTAAAATAATACTTATAAATTATCAAACAAAATAAACTTTTTTCTGTACAGTAAAATTAAAAAAAAATGACCTTCAACAAGAACTCAACCCTGATAAATTCCACTCTGAAACTCGTAATGACTAGGGACATTTACTGTCTACCTATCACACTCAAAGGGAACCTAACTTGCAATCCACAGGTTTGCAACTGTCAACTTGGCATCTCTCCAATAGGATTACCTATTTATCTGCAGTTTATTATAACTTACAGAAAAATTCCCAAATAGATTAAAACCAAGGAGAACAGAAAACTCTCCTGCAATTCTTATCTTAATCATACCATAATAATACATCCCACTAATCCTTTCCCAATGGATAATCCAACTGAAACTTTTAATATGCATTCATTCTTCTCATATACACATTTTCACGCATAGTTTTAGTCGCCTTTTACGACACGCACTTTAACGTCAGGCCTATTCTACAAAGTTACAAACAGAACTTCCCGGAACCTGCACGGGGTTTTTTGGCTAATGACTAGTCTCTACCTATCCCTGGCTCTGACATCTACAATGACTAGGGACCGGAAACACACCCAGAGCAACTTCCTCAAACAAATTCCACCTTTAGGAATCCAAGGCGACCCTAAAACTGCTTTCCCATCTGGCTGCCATCTCCGAGCCCTCACAACCTCCAGCTCCCGGGTGACACAGCCGCCCAGCCAAATCCGTGGCCTCTCCAGCGCCGTTTCCACCCCACCGGTACAGACTCCCTTTCTCTCAAAATACCTCCACCAGGAATCATCTGCTCCAGTTGTCTCTTCAGCCCTCTATCTCCGCAGCCAGATCCTGCAGCATGGGTTCCGCCATGACTATCTAATCTTTAACATCATCAAAATTATTCCCTACTCTAAAAATAACTAAAATCTGATCTTACGCTAACATAATCACGTTCCTATATAATCATTTCTAACAATCAGCAGCTAAGTACAAAATCCCAAAATTTCTCCCTGACATCTATTTTCCCTCAAACTACGAGTACGTCACCAATGGGAGGCCCTGGGTCCGTAGACGGTCGTGGCTGGCGTCTTTCCCCGCGCCCTGAGGTTGCTTGATCTCATCCTGTCGACGACGCCATTTTGTAGTGGGATAGAGAGAGAGGTGGTGCGGCAGAAGGGGTCCGCAGAGGAAGGAGGAGGAGAAGAAGGAAGGAAATCAGGAGCCATCTGTTCTCATTTCTTGGCCCATTTTATTTACACGAAATCAGCAAACTACAAACAACAGCAACCTGTAACAGCATAACAATGACACATAAATACATACAAAAAAAACAAGCAACCATACATTACATAATAATGTCAAGAGAAGAAGATCAATCTTGACCAGGAATCCTATGCATAGATTAGTACTGACAATAATACATTGATCAGAACGCAGCAGTCATGCTGAGCTCAAATATCTATCATAAAAAAAGAACAACAGGAATTCAGCAAATACTGAATTCAGACATTAATAATAATTGAGAAAGACTATAATGCGTGAGTACAGCAACGAGGCTGGATGCAAGCATTAGTATAATCACACCAAACATCCATTTAGGGCATAACCATCAATCTTGAATACAGAGGTTGTGCTAAACTCATAATGGCATGACATAAGAACTGGTGCCAGCCTAATTCGGTGGCCCCAGAAAACAAACAATCTCATGTGGAGATAAGCAACCCAACGCTTATCGCTGAATTCAATAATACATACACATATCACATCATGAAACAAAATTAAAACAATCATCGCATCATGAAGTAAAATTAAAATACAGAAGCACAAAACACCAACCTCAGGGTGACGGACCCTTAGCTACCCATGGTGGTGTCTTAGTCACCTTCAGCCATACCACTATGGTTCAGCCTCCTGTAATTTGCACATACTAGTATGAGCAACTCCATTACAAGACCAACCACTAACAATATCATTCTAAGACCTCAGCTAAATAAAACAGAAAACGTCCACCCAACTATACAACAAGACATGTGTCAAAAATAAAGAATAGAAGCAATCCACCATCTCTTAACTACATACTAGGACCACTGCTTGTCCGGTACTCATTTACATTAAATTGCTGACCAACCACGTGGTCTCAACCTACCACAATAATTTCCCATTGAGAACAGGGAACCATTAAACAGAGGAAAAGATAAATATTTATTCCCTTGGTTTTATAAACAGAATACAAGAACAGAGGCAAATAAGACTCAATCAAAGTAAACAATTTAAGTACCATCATCTTAAACCCTTAACTAGTGCCTCTAACTGTTCAACTTACAAAAAAACAATTCAATTACAATTCTCATACTGTTTTTGTATTATAACAATCACCAAAAATGCCGCACAATTAACAGTTTACATACCTCATAACCGGGGAGAGGTTTTCCCCAAGAAGAAAAAAAACTCATAGCTGCAATTCACTGCACCGGTTTCTACATTAGGGTGCTTCTGGAACCATGCAGCAGCAGGTATTATCTCTTGATTGCCAGAGAGGGAAAAGGAAGAAAAGTCTGGCACTAGCACTTATAAAGGGGGGCCCTATCGCTTACCAGGAACCTTCCACAAACAATATAGTCCCTAACATAAAATTCACATCCTTATTCTAACTATAACTTTACTCTTGCATCACAAATAATCTATACAAGAACCCTACTTAATAGTATCAACACCTTGCATTCTATGGCCAAATCATAATTCTTAACAATTTGCAGCTAAAATTCCTACATCAGACCGGCCACACAAAGACTTGTTCAGAGGCGGGAAATCTGCTTATTAGCTTATCTGGTTCCAGACTCACTAGGGGCAGGAGTGGAGAGAGAGAGGGATGGAGAGGGAGAAAGATGAGAAAGAGCAAGAGAGAGAGAGAGAGAGAGAGATAGGCCTACTCGGGTGCCACACAAAGACCCTTCCAAAGGCGGGAATTTGGCTTGGCCAGCAGAGCTGGAGAAAGAGGGAGGGATGAGGAGGGAGAGAAAGAAAGGGAGAAAGAGTGAGAAAGTGCATTTTTCCACAGGTTACATATGTATAAGCTTATGTTTCTTCAAAATGCCAGCCTCAGTGAAAGCTTTATTACAAACATCACACACATGTTTCTTCTCTCCTGTATGTTTAAGCTTATGCAACTTCAAACAGTCAGCCCGAGTGAAAGCTTTATTACAAACATCACACACATGATTCTTCTCTCCTGTATGTATAAGCTTATGTTTCTTCAAACTGCCAGCCTGAGTGAAAGCTTTATTACAAACATCACAAACATGATTCTTCTCTCCTGTATGTATAAGCTTATGTTTCTTCAAATCACTAGCATGAGTGAAAGCTTTATTACAAACATTACACACATGATTCTTCTCTCCTGTATGTATAAGCTTATGTAACTTTAAATTGCCAGCCTCAGTGAAAGCTTTATTACAAACATTACACACATGATTCTTCTCTCCTGTATGTATAAGCTTATGTTTTTTCAAAATGCCAGCCTGAGTGAAAGCTTTCTTACAAACATCACACACATGATTCTTTTGCTCTCTGGTTTTCTGTTCCTGCTTTGTCTTTCTTCTACACTCATGATCTTTGAGACTGACTTCACTGTGGGGAGTGACTGAGGCAGAAGAGAACTTGACCAGTAATGACTGTGGTGTTGAGTTGACAGCAAGCAGTTGTGTAGCACATGCATGTGGAATCTGAAAAAGAAAACCAAGATTTACGATAAACACTAATACAAAGTGTTCCTATCCTATCCTAAGCCATAACTCGGAGGTCGTTGGGGCACCACAGATGATCATTTAACCAGCATACTCCATCTTTTTCTGTCCTCAGCAACTCTCATGGCTTTGCTCAGTGTCAAGCCAGTCCATTCTCGAATGTTGTTGTCCTCCCACTTCTTTTTTGTTCTCCCTCTTCTTCTACCTCCTTGCACTGTGCCTTGATGGATGGTCTTTGCAAGGCCTGATGATCTGGTGACATGGCCATACCATCGGGGTTTCCGTTTCCTCACCACTGTGAGCAGGTCATCGTGATGTCCAATGGCTTGTGTGATAGTCTGTCTGACTTTGTCGTTGGTGATGTGCTGGGTATAGAAAATGCCCCGAAGTTTTCTGTAGCACCTCATCTTCATGCTTTGTATTCTTCGTTGTAGATCTGCAGTGAGGGTCCATGTTTCGCAAGCATATAAGAAGATGCAGATAACAAGGGAGTGCAGCAGATGTAGGCCTAAATTAGAATGTAGACTGATGGTCTTGTCTTTCCAAATGGGCTTCAACCTTGCCAGGACAGCAGTTGTTTGTGCGATCCTGGAGAGGACTTCCTTTCGGGATCCATTGTCTGATACAATGGCTCCTAAATATTTGCAGCTATGCACTGTGTTGAGGGATTGGCCTTGGACTTTGATGTCCTTGTTGATGCCATAAAGTGTTGACAGATGTATATAAGGAAGGGGGATGGGGAATGGCAAGGGGAGGAAGAGAGTGAGAAGGGTAGAGGAGGGAGGGGGGAGGTAGGGCAGTTGATTGCCTGATGATTCCTATTTCATCACTAAGAAAATGAGACTGAAGTTAGACTAGTCACAAAAGTGCTGAACATTTACAATCCCTGAACTATGAGACATCATCTAAATGCATGTTAAACTTAAAACTCATTAAAGCATGTCCTGTACTGTGATCTAACCTATATAATAAGCAGAAGAAGTAAGAAGTCATCATTATCATCATCATCATCATCATCATCATCGTGGTCCTGATTCGGCTCATTGCAGTCCGCTGGACCCTATAAACAATGACTAACTTATCTTTAGTATTTTTTTTGAATAATATAATCGATCATTATTATTATACCATTATCACATCAACAATGTGTTCTCAGCTGAAACTGTACCCTCTGTTTCTGATCCTTGAGTTTTCTTCCAGCATAATATTTGAACTGCCCAGCCACCTGCTGTTATCACTGAGGCCAGCCTGTCCTTCCCTTTTCTGTTAGCGGGCTCCTCTTTGTCAGTGTTGACTTGCTCATGTCTGGTGCTGTGCTTGCAATATTTTTATCTTTGTCAGTGTTGACTTGCTCATTTCTGGTGCTGTGCTTGCAATATTTTTATCTTTGTCAGTGTTGACTTGCTCATGTCTGGTGCTGTGCTTGCAATATTTTTATCTTTGTCAGTGTTGACTAGCTCATGTCTGGTGCTGTGCTTGGAATATTTTTATCTTTGTCAGTGTTGACTTGCTCATGTCTGGTGCTGTGCTTGGAATATTTTTATCTTTGTCAGTGTTAACTTGCTCATGTCTGGTGCTGTGCTTGGAATATTTTTATCTTTGTCAGTGTTAACTTGCTCATGTCTGGTGCTGTGCTTGGAATATTTTTATCTTTGTCAGTGTTGACTTGCTCATTTCTGGTGCTGTGCTTGGACTATTTTTATCTTTGTCAGTGTTGACTTGCTCATTTCTGGTGCTGTGCTTGGACTATTTTTATCTTTGTCAGTGTTGACTTGCTCATTTCTGGTGCTGTGCTTGGACTATTTTTATCTTTGTCAGTGTTGACTTGCTCATTTCTGGTGCTGTGCTTGGAATATTTTTATCTTTGTCAGTGTTGACTTGCTCATTTCTGGTGCTGTGCTTGGACTATTTTTATCTTTGTCAGTGTTGACTTGCTCATGTCTGGTGCTGTGCTTGCAATATTTTTATCTTTGTCAGTGTTGACTTGCTCATGTCTGGTGCTGTGCTTGCAATAGTTTTATCTTTGTCAGTGTTGACTTGCTCATGTCTGGTGCTGTGCTTGGAATATTTTTATCTTTGTCAGTGTTGACTTGCTCATTTCTGGTGCTGTGCTTGGAATATTTTTATCTTTGTCAGTGTTGACTTGCTCATGTCTGGTGCTGTGCTTGGAATATTTTTATCTTTGTCAGTGTTGACTTGCTCATGTCTGGTGCTGTGCTTGGAATATTTTTATCTTTGTCAGTGTTGACTTGCTCATTTCTGGTGCTGTGCTTGGAATATTTTTATCTTTGTCAGTGTTGACTTGCTCATGTCTGGTGCTGTGCTTGGAATATTTTTATCTTTGTCAGTGTTGACTTGCTCATGCCTGGTGCTGTGCTTGGAATAGTTTTATCTTTACCAGTGTTGACTTGCTCATTTCTGGTGCTGTGCTTGGAATATTTTTATCTTTGTCAGTGTTGACTTGCTCATGTCTGGTGCTGTGCTTGGAATATTTTTATCTTTGTCAGTGTTGACTTGCTCATTTCTGGTGCTGTGCTTGGAATATTTTTATCTTTGTCAGTGTTGACTTGCTCATGTCTGGTGCTGTGCTTGGAATATTTTTATCTTTGTCAGTGTTGACTTGCTCATGTCTGGTGCTGTGCTTGGAATATTTTTTATCTTTGTCAGTGTTGACTTGCTGCTCATGTCTGGTGCTGTGCTTGGAATATTTTTTATCTTTGTCAGTGTTGACTTGCTCATTTCTGGTGCTGTGCTTGGAATATTTTTATCTTTGTCAGTGTTGACTTGCTCATGTCTGGTGCTGTGCTTGGAATATTTTTATCTTTGTCAGTGTTGACTTGCTGCTCATGTCTGGTGCTGTGCTTGGAATATTTTTTATCTTTGTCAGTGTTGACTTGCTCATTTCTGGTGGTGTGCTTGGAATATTTTTTATCTTTGTCAGTGTTGACTTGCTCATTTCTGGTGCTGTGCTTGGAATATTTTTATCTTTGTCAGTGTTGACTTGCTCATTTCTGGTGGTGTGCTTGGAATATTTTTATCTTTGTCAGTGTTGACTTGCTCATTTCTGGTGGTGTGCTTGGAATATTGTTATCTTTGTCAGTGTTGACTTGCTCATTTCTGGTGGTGTGCTTGGAATATTGTTATCTTTGTCAGTGTTGACTTGCTCATTTCTGGTGCTGTGCTTGGAATATTTTTATCTGTTTTTCTATTTTATTCAGAAAAATTGCATATTTCTGGCTATTTTTTTAAAAACTTGGTTTCTATATTGTTTGAAGCACTCACTAAAAGTTACATTGTGTTGACCGTTGTGGTATTTAAGAAGAAAAGTGATATATAATGTGGTGTGGTGTTTGTGGTACTGCTTCTCTGTTACTGTGAATGGTAAGAACACATTTTCCTATAAAAAAGAGAAGAAAGATAGGAGGGTGATTTACCAGAAAGGATCTTGTGCATGAACATTCCCTTATTAAATTTTAATCTTTTGGCAAGAGGTAGTATGTTGATCTGTTTGTAATCATTCAGAGAGATTTTGTTTTTAAGAATAACCATTTTAATTGCACGTTTGTGAATCCGAAATAAAGGCTTCATGGCATTGCTACTAGCAGAATCCCAAATAGTTGAAGAATAATCAACTGTTGACTTGCTCATGTCTGGTGCTGTGCTTGGAATATTTTTATCTTTGTCAGTGTTGACTTGCTCATTTCTGGTGCTGTGCTTGGAATATTTTTATCTTTGTCAGTGTTGACTTGCTCATTTCTGGTGCTGTGCTTGGAATATTTTTATCTTTGTCAGTGTTGACTTGCTCATTTCTGGTGGTGTGCTTGGAATATTTTTATCTTTGTCAGTGTTGACTTGCTCATTTCTGGTGGTGTGCTTGGAATATTTTTATCTTTGTCAGTGTTGACTTGCTCATTTCTGGTGCTGTGCTTGGAATATTTTTATCTTTGTCAGTGTTGACTTGCTCATTTTTGGTGCTGTGCTTGGAATATTTTTATCTTTGTCAGTGTTGACTTGCTCATTTCTGGTGCTGTGCTTGGAATATTTTTATCTTTGTCAGTGTTGACTTGCTCATTTCTGGTGCTGTGCTTGGAATATTTTTTATCTTTGTCAGTGTTGACTTGCTCATTTCTGGTGCTGTGCTTGGAATATTGTTATCTTTGTCAGTGTTGACTTGCTCATTTCTGGTGGTGTGCTTGGAATATTTTTATCTTTGTCAGTGTTAACTTGCTCATTTCTGGTGGTGTGCTTGGAATATTTTTATCTGTTTTTCTATTTTATTCAGAAAATTTGCATATTTCTGGCTATTTAAAAAAAAAACTTGGTTTCTATATTGTTTGAAGCACTCACTAAAAGTTACATTTTGTTGACCGTTGTGGTATTTAAGAAGAAAAGTGATATATAATGTGGTGTGGTGTTTGTGGTACTGCTTCTCTGTTACTGTGAATGGTAAGAACACATTTTTGGTGAAGTTTGACTTCAATTTCTGTAATCACTTGCATTTCAAGTGTTTTTTAAGTTGTTAAAACTGTAAAATATACTTTCTGTGCATTGAAAAATATAAGAAATGAAATGACTATTTAATTGTGAAAGATGTTATTAGTGATTTAAAAGTGTGGTGTTTTCAAGGTTTCAGTACCAGACTCCGTTGATTGTGTGAAGCTCTGAACAACTTATGCAAACAGAATCAAATTTAATGCACTGTATGTATATAACTTGTTCAAATATCTTCTACAAAAGTTAAGATACTTGATCATTGACAGTACTGCCGGAGGATTTTTTCATGTGCATTAAATGGATTTACAAGTTTGGCAAAGGACAGACAAAAAGTTCAGGTAGGATCATTTATTTCATGCATTCACATGCAGCTATCGTTGTGTTTTTGCATCTTTGTTTGAGTATTATTTTCCTTTCATTTTAAATTGCACAACTCTCTCTTCCCTCTCTCACCCCTTCCTTGCTTTCCTGCTTGCACATTATTCTGTTAGTTAATATAGATGATTGTATATTTTTATAATTAATGTATACATTTACATGCATATGTATTTGTATTTATGTAATATTATTTTCTGTTTGTACATATTTATCTACATATATTTATCTAAATATTGCTTTAGATTATTTATTATTTCTAACTATGACAGAAAGTATGCATACACTGTCTTGCTTGTTGAACTCACTAGATTAAAAGACTGCTTTGGGGAAAAACACAAATATCCTAAATTGAAAGAAAGAAACTTATTTTGAAATGTACACACATGTACTTTTTTTGGTCTCATTTTCTAATGCAGCTTATGCTTATGTTTTCTGTCACATCTTGTATGTTTAGGTCAACATGTTTTTACACTTGCATACACTACAGCAAAATTGGCATGTGCATGAAAGTCTAGCACAGTGTGCTGATTTTATTCTTTTCTGACAGAGCGGGACGGGAGAAAATCCAGCCCAACCTTTACTCATACAGACAATGGAACGCTAATTCTCAGCTCTGCCTGCTATCAGTAAACAACAGGATGTTAGTGTTTACTCACACAGACAATGGAACGCTAATTCTCAGCTCTGCCTGCTATCAGTAAACAACAGGATGTTAGTGTTTACTCACACAGACAATGGAACGCTAATTCTCAGCTCTGCCTGCTATCAGTAAACAACAGGATGTTAGTGTTTACTCACACAGACAATGGAACGCTAATTCTCAGCTCTGCCTGCTATCAGTAAACAACAGGATGTTAGTGTTTACTCACACAGACAATGGAACGCTAATTCTCAGCTCTGCTTGCTATCAGTAAACAACAGGATGTTAGTGTTTACTCACACAGACAATGGAACGCTAATTCTCAGCTCTGCCTGCTATCAGTAAACAACAGGATGTTAGTGTTTACTCACACAGACAATGGAACGCTAATTCTCAGCTCTGCCTGCTATCAGTAAACAACAGGATGTTAGTGTTTACTCACACAGACAATGGAACGCTAATTCTCAGCTCTGCCTGCTATCAGTAAACAACAGGATGTTAGTGTTTACTCACACAGACAATGGAACGCTAATTCTCAGCTCTGCCTGCTATCAGTAAACAACAGGATGTTAGTGTTTACTCACACAGACAATGGAACGCTAATTCTCAGCTCTGCCTGCTATCAGTAAACAACAGGATGTTAGTGTTTACTCACACAGACAATGGAAAGCTAATTCTCAGCTCTGCCTGCTATCAGTAAACAACAGGATGTTAGTGTTTACTCACACAGACAATGGAACGCTAATTCTCAGCTCTGCCTGCTATCAGTAAACAACAGGATGTTAGTGTTTACTCACACAGACAATGGAACGCTAATTCTCAGCTCTGCCTGCTATCAGTAAACAACAGGATGTTAGTGTTTACTCACACAGAGAATGGAACGCTAATTCTCAGCTCTGCCTGCTATCAGTAAACAACAGGATGTTAGTGTTTACTCACACAGAGAATGGAACGCTAATTCTCAGCTCTGCCTGCTATCAGTAAACAACAGCATGTTAGTGTTTACTCACACAGAGAATGGAACGCTAATTCTCAGCTCTGACTGCTATCAGTAAACAATAGGATGTTAGTGTTTACTCACACAGACAATGGAATGCTAATTCTCAGCTCTGCCTTCTATCAGTAAACAACAGGATGTTAGTGTTTACTCACACAGACAATGGAACGCTAATTCTCAGCTCTGCCTGCTATCAGTAAACAACAGGATGTTAGTGTTTACTCACACAGACAATGGAACGCTAATTCTCAGCTCTGCCTGCTATCAGTAAACAACAGGATGTTAGTGTTTACTCACACAGACAATGGAACGCTAATTCTTATCTCTGCCTGCTATCAGTAAACAACAGGATGTTAGTGTTTACTCACACAGACAATGGAACGCTAATTCTCAGCTCTGACTGCTATCAGTAAACAACAGGATGTAAGTGTTTACTCACACAGAGAATGGAACGCTAATTCTCAGCTCTGCCTGCTATCAGTAAACAACAGGATGTTAGTGTTTACTCACACAGACAATGGAACGCTAATTCTCAGCTCTGCCTGCTATCAGTAAACAACAGGATGTAAGTGTTTACTCACACAGAGAATGGAACGCTAATTCTCAGCTCTGCCTGCTATCAGTAAACAACAGGATGTTAGTGTTTACTCACACAGACAATGGAACGCTAATTCTCAGCTCTGCCTGCTATCAGTAAACAACAGGATGTTAGTGTTTACTCACACAGACAATGGAACGCTAATTCTCAGCTCTGCCTGCTATCAGTAAACAACAGGATGTTAGTGTTTACTCACACAGACAATGGAACGCTAATTCTCAGCTCTGCCTGCTATCAGTAAACAACAGGATGTAGTGTTTACTCACACAGACAATGGAACGCTAATTCTTATCTCTGCCTGCTATCAGTAAACAACAGGAGTTAGTGTTTACTCACACAGACAATGGAACGCTAATTCTCAGCTCTGCCTGCTATCAGTAAACAACAGGATGTTAGTGTTTACTCACACAGACAATGGAACGCTAATTCTCAGCTCTGCCTGCTATCAGTAAACAACAGGATGTTAGTGTTTACTCACACAGACAATGGAACGCTAATTCTCAGCTCTGCCTGCTATCAGTAAACAACAGGATGTTAGTGTTTACTCACACAGACAATGGAACGCTAATTCTCAGCTCTGCCTGCTATCAGTAAACAACAGGATGTTAGTGTTTACTCACACAGACAATGGAACGCTAATTCTCAGCTCTGCCTGCTATCAGTAAACAACAGAATGTTAGTGTTTTACTCACACAGACAATGGAACGCTAATTCTCAGCTCTGCCTGCTATCAGTAAACAACAGGATGTTAGTGTTTACTCACACAGACAATGGAACGCTAATTCTCAGCTCTGCCTGCTATCAGTAAACAACAGGATGTTAGTGTTTACTCACACAGACAATGGAACGCTAATTCTCAGCTCTGCCTGCTATCAGTAAACAACAGGATGTTAGTGTTTACTCACACAGACAATGGAACGCTAATTCTCAGCTCTGCCTGCTATCAGTAAACAACAGGATGTTAGTGTTTACTCACACAGACAATGGAACGCTAATTCTCAGCTCTGCCTGCTATCAGTAAACAACAGGATGTTAGTGTTTACTCACACAGACAATGGAACGCTAATTCTCAGCTCTGCCTGCTATCAGTAAACAACAGGATGTTAGTGTTTACTCACACAGACAATGGAACGCTAATTCTCAGCTCTGCCTGCTATCAGTAAACAACAGGATGTTAGTGTTTACTCACACAGAGAATGGAACGCTAATTCTCAGCTCTGCCTGCTATCAGTAAACAACAGGATGTTAGTGTTTACTCACACAGAGAATGGAATGCTAATTCTCAGCTCTGCCTGCTATCAGTAAACAACAGGATGTTAGTGTTTACTCACACAGACAATGGAACGCTAATTCTCAGCTCTGCCTGCTATCAGTAAACAACAGGATGTTAGTGTTTACTCACACAGAGAATGGAACGCTAATTCTCAGCTCTGCCTGCTATCAGTAAACAACAGGATGTTAGTGTTTACTCACACAGACAATGGAACGCTAATTCTCAGCTCTGCCTGCTATCAGTAAACAACAGGATGTTAGTGTTTACTCACACAGAGAATGGAATGCTAATTCTCAGCTCTGCCTGCTATCAGTAAACAACAGGATGTTAGTGTTTACTCACACAGACAATGGAACGCTAATTCTCAGCTCTGCCTGCTATCAGTAAACAACAGGATGTTAGTGTTTACTCACACAGACAATGGAACGCTAATTCTCAGCTCTGCCTGCTATCAGTAAACAACAGGATGTTAGTGTTTACTCACAGAGACAATGGAACGCTAATTCTCAGCTCTGCCTGCTATCAGTAAACAACAGGATGTTAGTGTTTACTCACACAGACAATGGAACGCTAATTCTCAGCTCTGCCTGCTATCAGTAAACAACAGGATGTTAGTGTTTACTCACAGAGACAATGGAACGCTAATTCTCAGCTCTGCCTGCTATCAGTAAACAACAGGATGTTAGTGTTTACTCACACAGAGAATGGAACGCTAATTTTCAGCTCTGCCTGCTATCAGTAAACAACAGGATGTTAGTGTTTACTCACACAGAGAATGGAATGCTAATTCTCAGCTCTGCCTGCTATCAGTAAACAACAGGATGTTAGTGTTTACTCACACAGACAATGGAACGCTAATTCTCAGCTCTGCCTGCTATCAGTAAACAACAGGATGTTAGTGTTTACTCACACAGACAATGGAACGCTAATTCTCAGCTCTGCCTGCTATCAGTAAACAACAGGATGTTAGTGTTTACTCACAGAGACAATGGAACGCTAATTCTCAGCTCTGCCTGCTATCAGTAAACAACAGGATGTTAGTGTTTACTCACAGAGACAATGGAACGCTAATTCTCAGCTCTGCCTGCTATCAGTAAACAACAGGATGTTAGTGTTTACTCACACAGACAATGGAACGCTAATTCTCAGCTCTGCCTGCTATCAGCAAACAACAGCATGTTAGTGTTTACTCACACAGAAAATGGAATGCTAATTCTCAGCTCTGCCTGCTATCAGTAAACAACAGGATGTTAGTGTTTAGCTGTAGTCGGATGAATGAGTGCTGCAAAGCTAATGGGCTTGTCTGCTGGGTCAGGGGTCAAAAGTAATACAATCTTCTCAAATCAGAGCTCGATCTAGAACAACTGTATGTTGAGTTTCATGATGTTTAAAATAAGCCTACTTCAGTCCTAAAATTATGAGGATATATTATTTTGCAATAACAACCAGAACAAGGAGTAAACTTATGTGACTGAGGTAGGAGACTATTGAGGTCACCAGAACAAGGAGTAAACTTATGTGACTGAGGTAGGAGACTATTGAGGTCACCAGAACAAGGAGTAAACTTATGTGACTGAGGTAGGAGACTATTGAGGTCACCAGAACAAGGAGTAAACTTATGTGACTGAGGTAGGAGACTATTGAGGTCACCAAAGGTTTTCTCTGGGTACTCCGGTTTTTTCCCTTCCTTCAATAAATTATAATTATAATGGTATCCGAGGCAGTCAAAATGAAAATGTCAAAAATAACAATTTGATTTCCTTCCCGTTTTCTAATAGAGATCTCCCTACCTTCATTCCACATATTTGAGTGATAAATGATTGATTGATTGTTGCTTTAGGTCCAGCGGACTCTTCCGAGCCAAATCAGGACCGGACAACCCCCGATCCGCATAAAAGATCTGCTGAAACAACCCTAGTGGGAAAATTGAATGCCCTCCACCGGCCAGTCACTTTTCAATAAAGACATCCCACGCAGGGAACGGATGAGGCTTTACCCCAACTACTCGAACCCCCGGTTACAAAAACAAAATAGAATACAAACATCATTATAAATTATCAACAAAACATATACATATAAAATGCCTATATTGCTAAATAATAACATCATAGGAAGCCCTAGTGACCACCCGGCAGAAAGCGTCCAACACTCCCAAGCTGATCCAACAGACCTCATACACAAACAAGGAGTCTTGTCCAGGAAGAGTTTTCAAGAAAAAAGGTAGGTCATTGATCTAGCGAAGAAGAAGATAGTATAGCAGAGTGATAGGACAGAGCAGGAATGGGAAAGAGTAAATGAGGAAGACAGCGACAGTGGAAATTTAAAGCACTAAATTTCCAGAAAGTGGGGACACTATTTATACTGAAACCCCCGGCACATATTTGTTGTGTGTGGCACACTGGTTAAAACATGTCAATGTTTATGTTGTGTGTGTCACACTGCATGGGTGAAATGTGTCACTGTTTATGTTGTGTGTGTCACACTGGGTTAAACTTGTCAGTGTGTATGTTGTGTGTGCCACACTGGGTGAAACATGTCAGTGTGTATGTTGTGTGTGCCACACTGGGTGAAACATGTCAGTGTGTACGTTGTGTGTGCCACACTGGGTGAAACATGTCAGTGTGTATGTTGGTACAGATCGCCAAGCTGATGGGTGATTTGGGGAACAGCGCCTACAGTGGTACCTCGGGTTACAAACCAAGTTCTGGAAATGCTCATAACCCACAGAGGTACCTCGATTAACAAACCAAGTTCTGGAAATGTTCATAACCTACAGTGGTACCTCGGGTTACAAACCAAGTTCTGGAAATATTCGTAATCCGAAACATTGAAATCAATGAAAAAGAGACAATCCATTTCAAGACAAAAGAAACGTTCTTTCTAATGTACATCCACTCCTTTTGTCCTTTGTAACCCACTGTTCCTTATGCAAGACAAAAAAAACTTTAAAAGTTGTTGTTCGTAAAAGACCAAAATGATTACCAACAACACCAATGGCATCAACATGGACATCAAAGTCCAAGGCCAATCCCTCAACACAGTGCAAAGCTTCAAATATTTAGGAGCCATTATATCAGACAATGGGTCCCGACAGGAAGTCCTCTCCAGGATCGCACAAACAACTGCTGCCCTGACAAGGTTGAAGCCCATTTGGAAAGACAGGACCATCAGTCTATATTCCAAAGTAAGACTGCTGCGCTCCCTTGTCATCTCCATCTTCCTATATGCTTGCGAAGCATGGATCTTCACAGCAGATCTCCAACGAAGAATACAAAGCATGGAGATGAGGTGCTACAGAAGACTTCTGGGCATTTCCTATACACAACACATCACCAAAGACGAAGTCCGACAGACCATCACACAAGCCATTGGACAACATGATGACCTACTTACAGTGGTGAAGAAACGGAAACTCCGATGGTATGGCCATGTCACCAGATCATTAGGCCTTGCAAAGACTATTCTGCAAGGCACAGTGCAAGGAGGTAGAAGAAGAGGGAGACCGAAAAAGAGATGGGAGGACAACATTAGCGAATGGACTGGTTTGACACTGAGCGAAGCCATCAGGGCTGCTGAGGACAGAGAAAGATGGAGTATGCTGGTTAAACGATCATCTGTGGTGCCCCTATGACCTCCGGGTTGCGGGACAGGATAGGATAGGATAGGATAGTTGTTCGTAAACCGAACTGTTCGTGATCTGGGGCATTCGTGACCAAAGGTATAACTGTATATAGCATCCATTATTATTATTATTATTATTATTATTATTATTATTATTATTATTATTGGATTACTATACCACATAGTAATTGTGTGGAAGATTTGTAAAAGAGATGCCAAGTTCCATTATTACCTCAGACTCCATTGGAAGTAAATCTATGTATCTTTCTGTCTTCACCCACACCATCTTTGTTTCCAAAGGGTCAGTGCTTTCTGTAACAAAGAAATCAGCAAATGTATCATGGGTGGTAGCAGTAGCACTTTTGGTCAGGACTCTGGTTTTCTATGCCAAAGTTGGAGAGTACAAACCCTGCAGAGGATGAATTTATATGACTTAGATACAAGACTTTTCATGTAATCAAGTATTTTCTCCTGGTAATTTGGTTTCCTCCCTCCCTTCAATAATGCTGTCTCAGTTAATAATAAGGCACATTTACCATGCATTTATTTATTTACTTTTTAACCTTTAGGCTGCGCTGTCTACGTACATAGTATGAGGTGTTTAACGCAAGAGTAATGCGATGTCTACATACGTTGTACTAGATAGTATAAGGGAGGCAAAAGCGTTTATAAAATAAATCCTTGGTCATGATAATGAAACAAAAAATGTTTCCCTTCAACTGTAATGTTTTGGAAAGAAAAATATTTTGGTTTAGAGGTAATTTTTAAACAAAAAGCACGTGTCGAAGCACTTGTTGCTGGCAAAATTTTCTGCCTCGTTCGTTGCCATCATGGCACGCAGAATATACACGGCCAAAGAGGTGGTGGAAATGTTTCAAAAGGAACACTTTGATGATGATAGTAGGGATAAAGATTTTGATGCGGGTGATGATGTTTATTTGACGGAGGCTGGAGGGAGTGATTACGATTCGGACGAAGAAGAAGATCGCCGCCTACAATCTTTAGCAGATGATGGTAGGTGAAAAAAACTACTTGTTATTTTCACTAGATCTATAATAATATTATTTGCCTTTTACACAGACTATTTCTGTATTTATCAGGCTTTGGTTACAGTCCATTTTGGTTCACATCATTTTTTGTAATCAATCTTATTTCTATTTTGCAATTCTTTGCGTATGACTTCAAGAATGGGTGTGCAGTTGAGTGAGAGTGAATTTGTTTGCTCATGCCCCTAACTTTCCATCCCATAATTGTACTAACCAACAATCTTACACTTTTTTGTTTCTGTTCTTTGGAATCTTTATTTAATTTCCTTTCATTTGATATATACTTTTATATATCTAGGTGTAATAGTTTAGCAACAATGGCATATAGGAGGCACTGTGGTCTAATGGTAGTGCTTCGGCTTGCGGATCGGAAGGTCCCGGGTTCGAGCCCTGGCCGGGCCATTGTGTTGTGTCCCTGGGAAAGACACTTTACTCCTGTTTTCCTACTCCTTCGGATGAGAGTATAAACCGAGGTCTAGTCTGTGTCGCATACATTCCATCATAACGGACTTTAAAGATCCTGACCCTCATGTCCTAGACGGGTGAGTGCCGGTGACAAGAACACACCCAGCATGCACCTAGGTCCTTCTCCCCCATCCCTGGCTGCCTCGGATTGTGCTCAGTTGTCCGGGCGTCAGACCATGCGCCCAAAGGCTGCGGGTGGGCGTCTGGGGCGGCTTGAGTTAGATCCTGTATCGGCCAGCGCCTTGAGCAGCTCTTGAGCTGGAAAAGCGCTATAAAAGAACGATTAAATAAAATAAAAAATAAATTAAAAATAAATAAAATAAATATATAATAAGGCATGTGTGTTTTTAATCGTAAGTCAAAAATTTCTTTAGCACAGAGCAGGAAAAACATGTCAGCAGGCTAAGGGTTATTCATAAAACAAAAAAGCAGTTTTTCTAGCCTGAATGACTATGGGGTTCATACCAGAAAAAAAAATCCCACCCATAAAAAATGTGCCTGTCACTAGTAGAACTGAACCCTTGTTCATTGGCGCCCATGCATGTAACATAGCTCAGAGCCTATTCTACACTTTAGGTTGAGATAGTAGAAACTGTACAGCAGCAAAGCCACAAATACAATATAGATAAAAACGTGACCATTATTGCTAAATATAAAACACTAATATACTTACTATGTCCCTCTGTGTCACTAGCAGGCTCTGTCTTCATTTGACACAACTCTGAGTCATGTGGCTCCTGAAATCAATGATGAGAATATATTACTTTACAACAACTATCAGTACATTTGGATTATTGTACCACACAGTTCATGTGTTGATTTTTTATAAGAGACATCAAGCTCGATAATTACCTCAAGCTTTGCTGGATGTACACCAATATATGTCTCTGACTTCACCCAAACTGTTTTCGTTTCCAATGGCCCACTGCTTTCTGTAACAAAGAAATCAGCAAACACATCATGGGTGAGTGCTACATTGCATGATAAAACTGAACAGTTGTTGTCACTCACATCCATATTCATGTGGGCATCACACCAACTTGTAATCACTAAAGTGTTCACTTAAATGAAAAAAGTTCTTGACAACTGTGGAATTAAACATTTGTTCACTGGCACATAAGGGAAGTTGTTTAGCTCACATCCTGTAATATACTTAAGAGATATCTAGAGAAGCAAAACTAAAGCATTTCAGCTGCAATAACAATATAGTATTTTTTTAAACATAACAAGCATTACTATCAGGGCTCCCAATTATGCTAACATTGGGCAAAATCACACCTTAGTCCTTCAAAATTACACTGAACACGCATGAGAAGTATGTCTTAAATTTTACAATTGGCGCTGAAAACACACCTAAAAAACCAATCTACAGCGTGAGAAGATCGTGAACGCATAATCATTTCTAAAATTAACATGGCCATGCAACTAAAAAATTAGCTCAATGTTTATTGGTTTATCTTTTGCACTAACAACCAGTCACAAAGTTCCTAAATCATCTCACTAGGCTTAGGACGTGACATCATAGTTTAATGTGACATAGATTTGTGATGCATCGTCTGTCATGGTTACTTCCCTTGTATCACTACGAAACCATCAATCATGACGTTTTTCCATCGGTTTTCCAACTCCTTAAAATGCTTATCAATGCTTATCAAGGAGAGGGAAAAAGTCCTTAAAATTATAAAATGAAAGTGATTTCTCTCCTTAGATTCACTACAAAAAGGGAGCCCAGACTATAATAGGCTAATATACTTACCATATCCCTCAGTATCACAGTCAGGTTCTGTCTTCACTTTACACACCAGTGGTATATGTGGCTCCCTCATGTCACTGTCAGGTGCTGTCTTGATTTCTGATTCTTCCTTTATGTTGAACTCACTGCCAGTCACATTAGCGGTACCTCTGACAATCTGTTCACTGCTGCAGTGAGAAACATGATGGCTTTCTCTTCCTGCAATTTCTAAACAAAATGACAGCTTTCATGTGAATATTTCCTGACAGCAAGCATAATGATGAACTGAAAAACCATCACAATCACATACAAAATGTGAATCTGTTCCTCTCACCTAAATATTACAGATGACACAGTAAATAAACCTCCAAAGTGCAATCAAGGATGAACAAGGAACTGGTCTATTTCACTATTTGCAATTAAACAAATCCTGCAGAAATAACGTTGCTGTAGTTAAGATCAGCACCCAGCATTCACTGCACAGTCCGCACAAAAGGTCATGAAAAAAGCAAATTATTTTCTTGATGTTAGGGTGTGGGTGTGCTAAACCTGACTTTTATGTTAATCCCTTTCTGTGATACCATTATTCAATTAAGGAGCGCTGATGTTAACAAATTTGCCAACACTTTGTGACATCTCCAATGAAAAAAACAAACTACAATTTACATTGTAGTAAAATACATTTTAAACAAATAAAAAATAAACGATGAGCGATTCAATTCACATAACAGTAATAGGAGAATTAAAAAACTTTCATTTTGACGGGCGTTGAAATTATATTTTTCCGTACAGGTTGATACCACGATTTTGATCTGAACTGTCCTGTATTGGCTGTAGTTGTAAAATGTCAGTTTCCATGTTCAATGATGAATGTTTCATCACCGGAGCAAGACTCACCTTGTGCATGCCACGCTTGCAATCTCATCCAGTCTACCACTGGCTCCTCAGCAATGTCAACCTCCAGCTTCACCTCAGACAGCAAGGGACTGGCTTCGTCCTCCATAACAGAGCACTCAACTTTGCAAAAAAAACTGCACAACCTAAACACGAACAGGGGAAGTAATACCGAAAGTTTGCTAAGGGGAAACACTCTCGATACTGTCATAAATTTATTCGCTAACGTTTTAGTAGAAAAAGACCTGGCGCAAAAGGAGTTTTTTAAAAACTTATTATAAATATAATAATGCTTACCACTAAAAATATTATTTATACCAAAGGTGAATAGAACAAGCAGCTATTTATACACAATTCAACTAATTCGGGATAGGAGGAAGATCACAAAGCCAGATTGCCATTTACTAAATTAGTTTCGTATGTCTCCAAAGAGTAACTTAGCATTAGAAACCCTTTTAAATACCTCGAGCTTTTTTTTTTTTTTTTTTTTTTTTTTTTTAAATAAGACTTTTAAATTTTTGTTATATTTTAAAGATTGAACTTATTATTTTGTGGCTTCTTTAGTTTGTTTGCTGAATGCATGTTTATAAAGTTGTTCCTGTAACGACTCTACTTCTCTCTTCATTCCTTCATTATTCTATCAGTGACATTTTAATTTAAAAACAAAACACAATGCTCAGCTTGGATTTTTATAAACATTTTACTACTTTATTTACATAGTATTCTTTTAGCTGTTAGAAACATGCAATGGAACAGCCTGTACACAACAACAAAGTACTGCTGTTTTACACAGCCTGTACAAAAAAGTGCTCTAGTACACAGCCTGTACACAGCAACAAAGGGTTGTTAGTTATTCATTGCTTACAGGGTCCAGCGGACTGCAAAGAGCCGAATCAGGACCACAAAATCAAGTGTTTTATCAAATTGTCTGCATGAATAAAAGCATTAAATATTACAAATATTACACATACATTTTCACTTCAAGTATGTATCAATAACATATTGCTGCATCACATTACATTACTTTACATGATTATTGCTTTAGGTCCAGCGGACTCTTCCGAGCCAAATCAGGACCAGACAACCCCTGATCCGCAAAAAAAAATCTGCTGAAACAACCCTAGTGGTAAAACTGAAAGCTCTCCACCAGCCAGTCACTTTACAATAAAGACATCCCACGCAGGGGACGCTGAGGCTGTACTCTAATTTATCGAACCCCCGTTTACACAAACAAAATAGAATACAAATGTCATTATAAATTATCAACAAAACACATACATATAAGATGCCTACATTGCTAAATAATAACATCATAGGAAGCCCTAGTGACCACCTGGCAGAAAGCGTCCAATATTCCCAAGCTGATCCAACAGACCTGATACACAAATAAGGAGTCCTGTCCCGGAAGAGTTTTCAAGAAAAAAGGTAGGTGATTGGTGTAGCGAAGAAGAAGATAGTATAGCAGATTGAGCAGGAATAAGAAAGAGCGAATAAGAAAGACAGCGACAGTGGGAATTTAAAGCACTAAATTTCCAGAAAGTGGGGATATATTTATACTGAAACCCCCGGCACCCCGGGATATTGCTGCATCAAATAGTCAGCCAAAGAAGCCTTACTACAAACTTCACACAGATTTGTCTCTTTTGTATGTATAAGCCTTGGTACCTTCAAGCTGCTACCAGTAGTGAAAGCTTTATTACAAACATCACACACATGATTCTTATCTCTTGTCTGTATAAGTTTATGTGAAAGTGTATGTATAAGCTTATAACATTAAAAACAACTCATCAACATCCTCTTTAATTGATCATAATATATACACCACTGCACCTGCAACAAATTATCATGCTTTCCTTTCTGTTTGCGAGGCGTGGTGACCGAATGGTTAGAGTGTTGGCTTGCGGATCTGAATTGGCTCTCCACCAGCCAGTCACTTTACAATAAAGACATCCCACGCAGGGGACACTGAGGCTATACTCTAATTTATCGAACCCCCATTTACAAAAACAAAAAAGAAAACAAACATCATTATAAATTATCAACAAAACACATGCATAAAAAAATGCCTACATTGCAAAATAATAACATCATAGGAAGCCCTAGTGACCACCTGGCAGAAAGTGTCCAACATTCCCAAGCTGATCCAACAGACCTCAAGTTTGTCCTGGAAGAGTTTTGAAGAAAAAAGGTAGGTGACTGGTCTAGCAAAGAAGAAGATAGTATAGCAGATTGATAAAACAGCAGGAATGAGAAAGAACAAATAAGAAAGACAGCGACAGTGGGAATTTAAAGCAGTAAATTTCCAGAAAGTGTGGAACCTGTATCTATAAGCGTATTTATATAGATAGATAGATAGATAGATAGATAGATAGATAGATAGATAGATAGATAGATAGATAGATAGATAGATAGAATTCAACAGCCATTGTCAGCAATACACACAAAAATCATGTCATAATTTACAAAATAGGTCAAATAAAGTAATAATACATAAATATTAATACTATATTAATTTTAAAAGTCTTACTTTGATAATATCCATGAAGTTTTATTAATCCATTCAATTTTATTATTTTGGAATGCAATCCTGGAACAATAGAGATCTCCTTTAATAGGTCCTGTAGCTGTAGCAAGCATGAAGTAGTCATAGTATAAAGGATCTGATTAGCATTAACACAATAGGACAGATTTTATCTACATTTTTCACATGCATACCTACATGCAGTAACTCATCACATCCATATGCATGTACCATCAATCCTGAAATAAGCAATCTAACAGCAATGTGACTATCTTGTTGTCTCCTTTACAATCAATGGTAAATTGTTACACATCATATAACTGGTATCATCAAGGTGGTTACAAACATCCCATGCCATACAATGGTGGTTACAAACATCCCATGCCATACAATGGTGGTTACAAACATCCCATGCTATACAATGGTTGAACCAGGGGTCACACATATTGCATGTATTACATTTACTACTCCGCGTTTCTCAATCTATGCTTCTTTTAGTACACAACTTGAGTCAACACTTATTACATGCATAATGTGTCTTGATAGTATGTGACAACTGGTGATACCTCAAACTCCTAGCATACATGTTGTCTCCTTTACATTCAATGGCTAAATGCTACACATAATATTCACTGACAGCATTTAACATATTACATACATTGCACACCATTTTTTCCCCAGAATATGTTTGGGATACTATGTTTAGATTTTAATTTGAACAATGTTCACAATATTATTCGAGCCAATATATGGAATTGCTCTCAAGAGTTAGTTGTTTATAGGGTCCAGTGGACTGCACAGAGCTGAATCAACATGGTTGAAAGAGGCTGTCAAGAGTTTTAGGCATGTGGACTTATTTTACATTGAGAAAAACTTTCAAAATGAACTGGAAAGTTTGGTTTTATCTGACGACTCATTGTTTTATTTTTATTTGTTTTTCTGCCTGCAGCCTATGTTACTGTAAGCTTCTTCAAGTACTCAATTAAAAAAAAATATTATTGCACAGCCGCCAATTGTCTTTTCTGTATGTACCAACTGTGATTCATCAAACTGTCAGCATAAATTAAAGCATTCAATATTAGACATATGTCACCAACAGTTTCACTTCAATATGTATCACCATGTGTTGCTTCAAATCATCAGTCAAAGAGAAAGACATAATACAAAATCACAAACATGAATTTGCTATTCTGAACATGTAAGTGTAAGTCTCTTCAACTTGCAAGCTGAAAGAAAAGATTTTCTTAAAAACGTCAAACAGATGAATGTTTGTGTCCAGAATGTGTCAACTTGTGTTCAAATCACTAACCAAAGTAAAAGCTTTATTACAAGTCTCACACACATGAGTCTTCTCTCCTGTATGTATAAGCTTACGTTCCTTCAAATGGCCAGTCTGAGTGTAATCGCCGCAATTTAGAAAATGGTGTTTCCATTCGCTCGTCAAATGCCTCGTATTAATTTAGGTTTAAGTAATGGCGCACACTAAACACAGAAGCAGCATACAGTTCATTTATTCGTAGTCAAAGAAAACTTCATGAAATATGTCAAAAGACTCATATAATAATACGTATGTGCGTGTACATATCAGTATGGGGACAACTAATTTGTGTACGTGACTGAACTAAGCTTACTTCTCGTGCCAGTAGATGTGTGGTAAAATACTGTGAAAAGAAAGAAACACAAACACAAGAAACAATCACAACGAGAAGAAGCACAAAAAACATCGTTACAGGGGCAAGAAAAACATGCACCAAAGAAAATCAAATGAAAGGAAAAAATGAACAGTCCAGTCATAAAATCAAAAGGATGCGTCGGGTTGGCCAATGAGGTGATGATACGTCTTATCAGTCAAAATCAATAAAACCAAACAAAAGAACACGATAGAAAGAAGAAGCAACATGCATTGGGGAGGAAAAATAGGACAGGTTGATTGATTGATTGATTCTTGCTTTAGGTCCAGCGGACTCCTCCGAGCCAATTCAGGACCGGACAACCCCCAATCCGCATAAAAGATCTGCCGAAACAACCCTAGTGGGAAAATTGAATGCCCTCCACCGGCCAGTCACTTTACAATAAAGACATCCCACGCGGGGGACGGCTGAGGGTTGACCTCAACTACGCGAACACCCCGGTTACAAAAACAAAATAGAATACAAACATCATTATAAATCATCAATGAAACACATACATATAAAATGCCTATAGTGCTAAATAGTACAATCATAGGAAGCCCTAGTGACCACCCGGCAGAAAGCGTCCAACACTCCCAAGCTGATCCAACAGACCTCATACACAAACAAGGAGTCTTGTCCAGGAAGTTTTCAAGAAAAAAGGTAGGTCATTGATCTAGCGAAGAAGAAGATAGTATAGCAGAGTGAAGGACAGAGCAGGAATAGGAAAGAGTAAATGAGGAAGACAGCGACAGTGGGAATTTAAAGCACTAAATTTCCATAAAGTGGGGATACTATTTATACTGAAAAACCCCGGCACTCCAACGGGGGTACTGTTGCCGCAGTGAATCTGTCTTGCCTATAAAGGAAAGACAGGTTTTCAACTGTGGCTTTCACTGTTCCCTTTATAGGTTTGAACAATCTACAGTGGCAAGATTGCTCATGACCCCAAGGGGTAATAGGACAGGTAAACGGAGGACACTTTACACACTAAGAAAGTACATGATATCACAAATAACACAGACTTTCTCTCTCTCTAGATCAATAGCCCATAATTAATTTCAAAACTTATCTAATTATAAATTAATCACACATGACTCATAGGCATGCACACTGAGTGAATACTTTATTACAAACATCACACACATGATTCTTCTCTCCTGTATGTATAAGCTTATGTACCCTCAAATTGCAGGCAAGAGTGAAAGCTTTATTACAAATATTACAAACATCATTCTTCTCTCCTGTATGTATAAGCTTATGTTCCTTAAAATGGCCAGCCTTTGTAAAAAAATTATTACCAAAAAAATCACACACACGATTCTTCTTTCCTGTAGGTATAAGCTTATGTACCTTCAAATCACTAACCGGAGTGAAAGCTTTATTACAAACATCACTCATGATTCTTCTCTCCTCTATGTATAAGCTTATGTAACTTCAAACTGCCAGCCTGAGTAAAAGCTTTATTACAAACATGATTTTTCTCTTCTGTATGTATAAGTTTATGTTTCTTCAAATCACCAGCATGGGTGAAAGCTTTATTACAAACATCACACACATGATTCTTCTCTCCTGTATGTACAAGCTTATGTACCTTCAAATAATTAGCCAGAGTGAAAGCTTTATTACAAACATCACACACATGATTCTTCTCCCCTGTATGTACAAGCTTATGTACCTTCAAATAATTAGCCCGAGTGAAAGCTTTATTACAAACATCACACACATGATTCTTATCTCCTGTATGTATAAGCTTATGTCTATTCACATCACCAGCACGAGTGAAAGCTTTATTACAAACATCACAAACATGATTCTTCTCTTCAGTATGTATAAGCTTATGTTTCTTCAAATCACCAGCATGAGTGAAAGCTTTATTACAAACATCATAAACATGATTCTTCTCTCCTGTATGTACAAGCTTATGTACCTTCAAATAAATAGCCCGAGTGAAAGCTTTATTACAAACATCACACACATGATTCTTATCTCCTGTATGTATAAGTTTATGTCTATTCACATCACCAGCACGAGTGAAAGCTTTATTACAAACTTTACACACATGATTCTTTTCTTCTGTATGTATAAGCTTATGTAACTTCAAACTGCCAGCCTGAGTGAAAGCTTTATTACAAACATCACACACATGATTCTTCTCTCCTGTATGTATAAGCTTATGTTTCTTCAAACTGCCAGCCCAAGTGAAAGCTTTATTACAAACATCACACACATGATTCTTCTTTCCTGTATGTATAAGCTTATGTTTATTCAAACGGCCAGCCTGAGTGAAAGCTTTATTACAAACATTACACACATGATTCTTCTCTCCTGTATGTATAAGCTTATGTTCCTTCAAATAGCCAGCCTGAGTGAAAGCTTTATTACAAACATCACACACATGATTCTTCTCTCCTGTATGTATAAGCTTATGTTTCTTTAAACGGCCAGCCTGAGTGAAAGCTTTATTACAAACATCACACACATGATTCTTCTCTCCTGTATGTATAAGCTTATGTTTCTTCAAATCAGCAGCACGAGTGAAAGCTTTATTACAAACATCACACACATGATTCTTCTCTCCTGTATGTATAAGCTTATGTTTCTTCAAATCAGCAGCATGAGTAAAAGCTTTATTACAAACATCACACACATGATTCTCCTCTCCTTTATGTATAAGTTTATGTTCCTTCAAATCAAAAGCCCGAGTGAAAGCTTTATTACAATCACACACACGTTTCTTTTGCTCTCTGGTCTTCTGTTGCTGCTTTGTCTCTCTTCTGCACTCATGATCTGTGAGACAGACTTCACTGTGGGGAGTGACTGAGGCAGAAGAGAACTCGACCAATAATGACTGTGGTGTTGAGTTGACAGTAAGCAGTTGCGTAGCACGTGCAGTTGGAATCTGAAAAAGAAAACCAAGATTTACAAAAAATACTAACTATAATGTGTTCATCATCATCATCATCATCATCATCATCATCATCATCATCATCTTCATCATCATCATCATCATCATCAAAGTGGTCCTGATTTGGCTACCATTATCACAACAACGTGTTGAGTTTCTTGATAATAGTTAAAATAAACCTAGTTCAGTCCTGATAATTAAGAGGATATATTAATTTGCAATAACAACCAGAGTGTCGCTGACCTGTTTTAATTTCTCATTTCAGGTGCCTATGATGTGGATTAATTATTTTATAGCTAATCACTCTTCTGTTGCAAATAACGTTATTAGTTTTCGGTTTGCACGTGTAGTTGGTTGGCATTATGTATTAATCTGATTAGATGTTCTCATATGGTTCAAAAATCCATAATTGTATCGGCAGTTAGACTTTAGATGTTTGTTTTTGGGATCTCAACAAGTAACATCACCTTAAAATGTGGTGACCAAAATTGGTACCCAAAATTGGATCAACAGGTTGTTGTGTATACGTTACATGTATGTCTAGAAATAGTTGGAATAACCAGTCACCATGGAAAGGTCTTGTTCCTTGTGAGTATCGAATATTTGTCTGGGTGTGTTCATTATGGAGTAAAAGAGAGAGAGAGAAATAGAGAGAGAGAGAGAGAGAGAGAGAAAGAGGGGTGAGGTAGAGTGTGGTGGAATTAATGGTAGTTTTTGCATTCATGGAAATTGCTTCAATCATATAGTTCATTTGGATTCATTATTTCATGGTTCGCATTTCAAAACTAAATTTTACGTGATTACGACAAAATAAACCATATGAATAACTCGTTGACACTATATCTAATAGTGGCCATGTAGGCCTGTGTCTGTGTTTCTGTCCAGCGGCAGGGCGCTGATGGACACTAGGGTGTTGTGGATGTCCGCGTGGAGAGTTTCTTCATGTCCCTATTCCCAGTCCACCCGATGTACTCAATACCCAACCTTTAATGAACTGATGCCCCTTTCCGCATTTTCCCCCAAATTTCCTCATGAATAGTGATCCCCGAGCCATTGGGCTTAGAGGTCGGTCATGTTCGAGTGACGTTGAGAGCTCATGCGATTTTAACGAGAGTGAGTCTGCAGTTTCAGCTTTCAGCTACGCATCGTAAGTATTTTACTGGTGGTCCACGAAGGCTAACAGGGTGGAGAGCCGAAGAAAGGATCGTCATCTCTTTTTGCTTAAATCGCCGCTTCATGTTAATCATCATTGCAGTCTTCATCGTGGTTCATCGGTCATCTAAGTCGACATTACTGTCAGAAATAATTGGAAGCCGACGATGCTGTAGTTACTTTGAGAGAGCAGAGTTCTAACCCTTTGTAGTGGCCTCAAGGAAGGCTAATCTCATCATCATCGTCATCATTACCGTCGTACACATCATCGTCTTCATCATCGTCCTCGTCATGGTCAGCGATTACATCGTCATCTCCATTTTGACTTTGTATGTTACTCAATATCTGTTGAATGAGTGATTGTCCGTTTGTAAGTAAAGTTTGTTTAGCATTTAATATTGTGTTTGTGTCAAATTTCTCGGAATTCCTTATGTTCTTTGTGTGCCACATGTTTGAGTGATAGATGTGTTTGTTGTGTGTGTCACATGTTTGAGTGAAAGATGTGTTTGGTGTGTGTGTCAGACTGGGTGAAACATGTCTGTGTGCCTATGTTGGTACAGAATGCCACACTGATCGGTGATTTGGGGAACAGCACCTACAGTGGTACCTCGGGTTACGAACCAAGTTCTGGAAACGTTCGTAATCCGAAACATTCCAATCAATTAAATAGAGACAATCCGTTTCGAGACAAAAGAATCATTATTTTTTATTTACATCTGGATTTACCTGACAAAAGGTAAAGAATACGTGTACTTGTATTACATACGGAGAAAGAATACGTGTTCTTGTATTACATACAGAGAAAAAAAAACAACCAAATAAATTAAATGTAAAATAAAATAAAGATTTTATCTATCTTTCTTACCAAGAAAACGATCATGGAAAATGTGTCACTTTCTTTGCTATTCTGAGTCTATAGTTTCAGGAGTTTCTTGTCGTTGTTTCTTATCAGCTGACTGGGAATCTTTCTGCATCAATAAACTATCAAGGGAAATTTATGCTTCGTAACCCACTGTTCCTTCCTATCCTATCCATTACTTGAAGGTCGTTGGGCCACCACAGATGATCTTTTAACCAGCATACTCCATCTTTCTCTGTCCTCAGCAACTCTCATGGCTTCGCTCAGTGTCAAGCCAGTCCATTCTCGAATGGTGTCCTCCCACCTCTTTTTCCATCTCCATCTTCTTCTGCTTCCTTGCATCGTGCCTTGCAGGATGGCTTTTGCAAGGCCTGATGTTCTGGTGAAGTGGCCATGCCATCGGAGTTTCCGTTTCTTCATCAATGAGAGCATGTCATCGTGTTGCCCAATGGCTTGTGTGATGATCTATCAGACTTCGGCATTGGTGATTTGATGGGTATAACAAATTCTTAGAGTTTCATGTTTCGCAAGTTTATAGGAAGATGGAGATAACAAGGCAGAGAAGCAGTCTTACCTTGGAATGTAGACTGATGGTCCTGTCTTTCCAAATGGACTTCAACCTTGCCAGGGCAGCAGTTTGTGCGATACTGGAGAGGACTTCCTGTCGGGACCCTATCCTATCCTATTCTATCCCGTAACTCAGAGGTCGTAGGGGCACAACAGATGATTGTTTAACCAGCGTACTCCATCTTTCCCTGTCCTCATCAACCCTGATTGTTTCGCTCAGTGTCAAACGAGTCCATTCCCGAATGTTGTCCTCCCACCACTTTTTCAATCTCCCTCATCTTCTACCTCTTTGCACTGTGCCTTGCAGGATGGTCTTTGCAAGAACTGATGATCTCGTTTTGTGGCCATACCATCAGAGTTTCCGTTTCTTCACCACTGTGAGCAGGTCATCGTGTTGTCCAATGGCTTGTGTGATGGTCTGTCGGACTTCGTCGTTGGTGATGTGCTGGGTATAGGAAATGCCAAGAAGTCTTCTGTAGCACCTCATCTCCACGTTTTGTATTCTTCGTTGTAGATCTGCTGTGACGGTCCATGTTTTGCAAGCATATAGGAAGAATTAAGATAGAGATTACAAGGGAGTACAGCAGTCTTACCTTGGAATGTAGACTGATGGTCCTATCTTTCCAAATTGGCTTCAACATCGCCAGGACAGCAGTTGTTTGTGCGATCCTGGAGAGGACTTCCTGTCGGGACCCATTGCCTGATACAATAGCTCCTAAATATTTGAAGCTATGCGCTGTGTTGAGGGATTGGCCTTGGACTTTGATGCCTGTGTTGATGCCATTGGTGTTGGTGGTCATCATTTTGGTCTTCCCTGCACTTATTTCCATTCCATGGGCTCTGGAGGTGGTGTCAAGCCTCTGTACCAGCTGTTCAAGTTCTTGTTCATCTCCAGCCAATCCATGAATGCCATCCGCAAAACGAAGGTTGGAGATTGCTAATTCCAACTATGCCTTCGTGATGTGCAAGGAAATCTGACATGATGCACTCTAGGAAAATGTTGAAGATTGTAGGGACCCATTGTCTCCTAAATATTTGAAGCTATGCACTTTGTTAAGGGATTGGCCTTGGACTTTGATGTCCATGTTGATGCTGGTCATCAGTTTGGTCTTCTCTGCACTTATTTTCCATTCCATAGGCTCTGAAGGTTGTGTCAAGCCTCTGTTCCAGCTGTTCTTGTTCCTATCCAGCCAATCCATCAATTTCATCCGCAAAACTGAGGTTGGAGATCGCTTTTTCCCCCTATGCTGACTGTAACTTTGTTATCTGTAAGGGCATCTCTAGGAAGATGTTAAAGAGTGTTGGAGAGAGTAGGCATCTTTGACGCACACCGATTGTTGGTCTTAACCAGTTTCCGATGGCGCTGTTGTAAAGGACTGGACTAGTAGCCTTGTCATATAGGCTTTTGATGACTTCAATAATGAGGTCCACTTGTGTCTCCCCAGTTGTGGTGCACATCTTGGCCAACACTCTCATGGTTGCCCATAGAGCTGCATGTAAAGACTCGCTCAAATGCTTTCTTGAAGTCTACAAAAACATGATATAGATGGTCCTGTAGGTAATTCACGCATATTATTCTGAGGTAGAAAATCTGTGCAGTGGTAATTCGCCCTGCCCTGAATCCTGCGTGTTCTTCAGCTATGATATTTTCAGCTTGGGGTTTCAACCTGTTGAGTATTATTTTCAGGAGGACCTTGCTGGGATGGATCATAAGGTTGATGGTGTGGGAATTTTCACACTCCTGAAGGTTTCCTGTCTTAGGAAGAGTGATGACAAGCATCTGGTTCCATGAGGTAGGCCACTCCCCACAATGCCAGATCTTGTTACAGATTATGGTGAGGGTGCCACTCATCACTTGTTTTTCTTGAAGCAATTCGGCGGGTATGTTGTCCACTCCTGCTGACTTCCTCTTTTTCAGTGATTGCACTGCTGCCTCAACTTCTTCTCGGAGAATTGGGAGGATTTATTCCTCTTCTCTGTTCTGGGGACATGCTAGAACTGATGGGTCCTCGTTTGGTGTTTGGCTGTAAAGGTCAGAGCAGTACTCTGTCCATCTATACAAGACTTCTTGTTCTTCTGTAAGGCATGTGCCAGAATTGCTTTGGATTGAGGACACCTAGGGTTGTTTAACATTTGTCAGCCGCTTCACGGTCTGGTAAGCCTTCTTGCAGTTGTTCTTGTTCAGACTGTTCCCTTTTTTTTCTGGCATTAATCTTCTGTCCAGTTCTCCTTTGCTGTATGCATACCTTTTTGGATGTCATTGTTGATTTTTCAGTAGGCAACAGCTCCCTGTGAGTTTTTTTTTATTTTTTCATTTATCACACAGGTCCAATTGTTCAGCTGTGAACCACAGTTTCTTCTTTGGGCAGTGCTTGCCAAGGATCTCAGTGGTGGCATCTGCCGCTGCTGAGTTGAAGGTGTGGCAATGCTGTTGACATCTACTTAACCAGCTCCAAAAATAAGCAGTTTGAAATTTGCACTGTTCCTTACAAGAGACAAAAAAATTTAAAAGATGTTGTTTGTAACCCGAATTGTTCGTGACCTGAGGCGTTCGTAACCAAAGGTATCACTGTATATAGCATCCATTATTATTACTATTATTTTTTTTTAAAATTATTATTGGACTAGTGGTTTTTGTACCCTGGCTTGCCAGGGTACACAGGTTGCTGTTTAAAATGTAGACAGAGAGACAACTGTTGTCTGCGAGTTTCATTTGGACGATGATACCTCCCCATATCCCCCTTGATACCTCACCATATCCCCCCACCCCATGATATCTTCCCTCCACCCCCCCATGATGCCTCACCATACCCCCTTGATACCTCCCCGAACCAACTTGATACCTCCCCATACCCCCTTGATACCTTCCGTACCCCTCTTGTAACCTACCTGTACCCTCCTTAATACTTCCCCGTTGATCGTTTCGCAGGTATGGATGAAAGGAATCGACCATTAGAATATATATTAACGTCCCCGGACACATAAGCGTATAGGGGACGATAATAATCGACCATCACCATACCCCCTTATATATACCCGTATCCCCGTTATGCCTACCCATGACCCTTTAAAACTACCCGTAGCCCCCTTTTACCTACACGTATTACCCCATCCCGATCCTTGGTAATAATAATAATAATAATAATAATAATAATAATAATAGTAATAATAATAATAATGATAATGAATAGAGAACAATACAAATAGAAATCATACAAAACACCAAGGTTTTAAAATAAAATTTGATATAAGATATTATAATTATAATAATAATTATTATTATTATTAGTTTATAAATAATAATAATAATAATAATAATAATAATAATAATAATAATAATAATAATAATAATAATAATAATAATAAGTTAAAAGTAAAAAGCCTAAATTAAAAAGAAATCCATATTGTAGTGTAAAAAAAATAATAATAACATTAAAAAAAAAAGGACCGCGTAAGATTTGAAATCGGGTCGCCTTTCACGGTAGGCGAATGTCTTATCAACTGAGCTACCAATGCTTCGTATGAATACCGTCAATTTTTTGGTCTATGTGGAAAAACATGCTGAAACCCCGATTCGATTTTTAATTAAACAAATTTAATTAGTTAAACACAAAATTTTGTAAGATTGGTGACATGAGTGCAAAAGTGTTTTGAATGGAAATAAAACAAAATTTACGGTATTACGGAACAGCACTATCTTGACACGGGTTGAATCGAAACCGCGCGCGGAATGAGGCTATTACAGTTTGTGGACATTTTGTTTATTTATTTATCTCAGAAACGGTTAAACGTTCGGTAAGGAAATGTCGGCTATAATGATTTCGCGGATTTTGAGCACACAGCAGGCCGATTTGCAGCGCCCAGCACCTGCCCAGATCAGCGTCCATACCGGACAAACTTTACAGTAGAGGCGAAGAAGGACTTCCGGCTAAGCAATTTATATATATAGATTACTATACCACATAGTTATTGTGTGGAAGATTTGTAAAAGAGATGTCAAGTTCCATTATTACCTCAGACTCCATTGGATGTACATCTATGTACCTCTCGGGCTTCACCCACACCATCTTTGTTTCCAATGGGTCAGTGCTTTCTGTAACAAAGAAATCAGCAAATTGATCATGGGTGATAGCAGTAGCACTGTTGGTTAGGACTGTGGTTTTCTATGCCAAAATTTGAGAGTACAAACCCTGCACATGATGAATGTCTATGACTTAGATACAAGACTTTTCAGATCACCCTGCAGAGGATGAATGTCTATGACTTAGATACAAGACTTTTCAGGTCACCCTGCAGAGGATGAATATCTATGACTTAGATACAAGACTTGTCATGTCACCAGTGTTTTCTCCAGGTACTTTAGTTTCCTCCCACCCTTCAATAATGGTGTCGGATGTAGTCAATTTAAATAAAAAAATACAAATCTCCCAAAATTAACATTTGATTTCCTTTTTGTTTTCTAATAGCCACTTTTATTTACACTACATGTTTGACAGATGAAAATGTGTTTGGTGTATTGGTAGGAGTGCACTGACAGGGACGCTCTTCTGGATGGGTCGTCGCTAGGAGAAAAGGTCAATGTCATCCTCCTATGTCCAGTTCTGTATCGACATGTTGGTGCCAACTAAAGAGGTGAAGACTTACCCCAACAACAAGCCTTGGGTGACCAGATGACGTGAAGAAACTGCAGAAGGAAGTCAGAAGAGTGATCCCAAACAACAAGTGGAAGTTCAGGGACAAGGTCGAAGAAAACTTCGCATCTATAAAAATCCCATGAAACTGTGGAGCAACCTACAGACGATGGCTGGCTATAAGCCATGGAAGAGGGCCTTGAATGTAGAGGACCAGTAGAAGTGGGCCAACGACCTAAACACCTTCCATGCCTGCTTTGACACCACTGAAATCTCACTAAGCAAGCAAGTACTGTGGCTGACCTGAGTGAGAGAGACAACAGTGGGGAGGCACTGAGGGAGTAAGAGGTGAGTCAGCGCTTTAGACAGGTCAACCCCAGGAGTCCTTGTGGTCCAGTTCACGTTCCAGGAGCTGTACCCAGGAACTGCAATGACTCAGTGTTCACCATCCTGTTCCAGGAGTCGATGGACACTGGACACATCCCACCCCTTTGGAAGTCTTCCAACTTTATCCCTGTCCTTAGGAAACCCTCTCCTGCAAACCTGAATGACTATCGCCTTGTCGCTCTCACAAAACCCTCTCCCGCAACCGTCCATTCCTTTTAAGTACCTTGAGCGCATTGTCCTTCAACGACTGCTTGGGGAAACGCACCCACTCCATGACCCCCATGCAGTTCGCATACACGCCCAACAGAAACACCGAAGACACCATCATCACCGTAGTCCACTCTGTATTGGGGCACCTAGAGTGGCCGAAGTCATATGCCAGAATTCTTTTCCTGGATTTTTCATTAGCTTTGAACACCATCCAGCCTCTCCTAATGATGCGGAAACTGATGAAAATGAAAATGGACGCCAACCCCTTGATCATCAGATGGCTCTTCAGCTTTCTCACAGACAGAGTACAACGCGTTGTGATTAGGTCGTCCATCTCCGTGAAGGCATCTAAATACCTTTATAATAACACAGGGGTTCCTTATGGCTGCGTCCTATTCACTGCATTTTTTATCCTCTACACGACCGACTGTCCCTGTATCGCTGAAGACGGCCTCCAAGTCAAGTTTTCTGATAACACGTCCCTAACCGGCCTTATCACAACGAGCGAGAGCTCGTACCGCTGCGCCGTGGAAGAGCTCGTCAGATGGTGCGACGACAACCATCTCCTCTTCAACGTCTCTAATACAAAAGAGATGGTTGTTGACTACAGTAGGAGCACTCCGAGACACGACCCATTGGTCATTAGGGGTGAAATGGTGGAGGTGGTGGACCAAAACAAGTACTTGGGCTCCATCATCTATAACAATTTGGACTGCCGCACGAGGACTGACAGGTTCCGCCGGTCCATTCTGCCAAGCGCCATTCGAATCATAAATGTTATTCTTTGACTTCATGAAATCTGATCAGTTAGTCAGTCTGTCAGGCTGATAAATTTAGCCAGTCAGCCACAGTGTTTGCCTACCAGCCTGAGTGTGTGTGTGTGAGAGAGAGCGCGCGTGATTTAATTGAGTGTGAAATAGCGTGTCAGTATGTGTGTGTACTGCGTGTGTGTGTGTATGATATAGCATATAGTAGATATATACAGTGTCTAATACAGTATTGTTGTTGTTGATGTTGTGAAAACTGTGCATTGTGTCTTTATGTGTCTGGTACAAGTGTGTGTGTGTGCGTGTGAATGTTAATTTTTCAAATAGTCTTGCTTTGTGATTTGGCTTAGCATGGGATGCTCATGCATGTACATGAGTAGCATGTGTTGTACAACTGTGGTTAATGTTTGTGGGTGGTGGCGCTGGTATGTGATGGTGTGTCGGTTTGTATACAGGAGTGTACAGTGCAAGTATGTTTGGGATGTGGGATAGTAGTTGTTTTATTGTATGTGTTGCACTATTTATTTTTGTGTTTCTACATGTCATTTAAAAATATATATAATCTATATTTTACATTTACTATATTTGTGCAGTTAAAAGGCGAGTTTCTATGTACATTTCATAGACCAACACAGTCTCAGTCTGTCAGTCTCTTGTATCATGTGAACGTGTATGCTGGTTACAGATCACCACTTTAAGTCTGATTTAATAATAAGGCACATTTAGCATCCATTTATTTATTGACATATTTATCTTGAATTATAAAACACAAGCACAGTTTTTAATCATTCAAGCCTGAATTACTATGGGGCTTACACCACAAAAAATTCCTCAATAGGAAATGTTCCTGTCACATGCATGTAGCATAGCTCAGAGTTTATTCTACACTTTAGGTCAAGAAAGTTGAAATTGTATAGCAGCAAAGCCACAATCACAATACAGATACACAGGCGGCGGAAGCAGGGGGGGCAGGGGGGCCATGCCCACCCCCCTAGAAAAATGTTGGAGGGGGCAGCCTTATATATTGCCCCCTCCAATAATGAGTAGTTTTTTATTTGTTTTTTTTTTTTTTGCCAGGGCATCAAAGGATTTTTTTTTTCAAATGGAATCAACCAATACTAGTGTTTATCATCATAATCATCATCATCACCCTCTGATCAGTGAGAGAAGTTCGTCCCTTCGTCATCATTTCCTGTCGACGCGTCATAATCGTTAGCCTTAGCGTAGATCAAAGTGACCGACAGTTTTCGACATCGTGCACGTCACAGTCGCGTTTTGAAAACTTTAATTTGCTGTCAGTTTTTACAGTCTACCATTTTCAATATCAGCAATTTTCTCGATTACAAGTGAAGAAGTCAGCAAAATGGCAAATGCTTTGACAACTGGTGTTATTGTTCCTCGTCAAGCATCCCGACAGACTCTCCGTGACAACCAACCTGCGGCCACTCCAGAAGAATATTTCAAGATTAGCATTGCCATTCCTTTCTTGGAACACCTGTCAACCGAATTCTCGACTCGAGGTTCAAAAATGCTGGTCTAGCAGTTGATGGTCTATTTCTGGTGCCAAGCATTTTAATAGACAACCAGGATGGTTTCATGCAGGTTCCAGAAGGGGTGATGCTGGCAATGTTGTGGGAGACTGACCTACCAGACAACGCTAACCTTGATGCAGAATACCAAAGGTGGGTTTGCAAATGGCGAAGTGCTGCTGAGAATGCGACAGCTATCATCCCATCCACGGCATCAGAAGCACTGAAACATTGTGACAGGGACTTTTTATCCCAACCTGTTCATCATGCTTTAGAACCTTTGCACCCTACCTGTCACTACTGCCGAGTGTGAGCGTTCAAACAGTCAGTTGTGCAACCTGAAAAACTACCTGCGCTCTACAATAGGGCAACAGAGACTAAATGGACATGCTTTACTGAAAGTGCACAGGGATGTTGATATTGACTTCAAAGAGGCAGTAAACTGTTTTGCCAGAAGATACAATTCACAAATGGTAGTACTAGTCTACTAATGCCGAGGAACCTAGTGCAGCAAGACTGAATTAAGTGAAAGCAGGGCGGTGATGTTCATAAACTACAAGGTAAAGCTTTATACCGTTAACGATCAACAAAAAGTAGTGAATAATAATAGTATACAAAACATCTCTGCTAATAAATAAATGTGTGTGTGTGGTGTTTTTTTACGGGAGGGGCAGAGGATAATTTTTGTACCCCAGAGTTTGTCAGTTCAATTGTTCAAAAAGCTCAAAAGTCCCTGACCATCACAGATGGCTTTTTCAAGGTTCAGATTGCACCAGATTGCACCATTTTGCATCCTTGAAAAAAAAATTTCCGGGAGAGCATGCCCCCGGACCCCCCTAGAAGGCTCGGCGCTTCGCGCCTTAGCTGAATCTGTAACCCCCACCCCCACCCTCGACTTTTCCCAGGTCTGGCCCTGATGTCAGTGAATATAATGTGTGTGTGCCCCCCCCCCCCCCCCAATCCTGAGCAGCTTCCGCCGCCTGTGTAATATACTTACTATATCCCTCTGTGTCACTGTCAGGCTCTGTCTTCACAGTACACAGTTCTAAGTCATGTGGCGCCTGAAAGCAAGAATGAGAATATAATTATTACTTTACAACAACTATCAGTACATTTGGATTACTGTACCACACAGTTCATGTGTTGAATTGTATAAGAGGCATCAAGCTCAATTATTACCTCAGGCCCCACTGGATGTACATCAATATATGTCTTTGATGTCACCCGCACTTTCTTTGTGTCCAATGTCCAACTGCTTTCTGTAACAAAAAAATCAGCAAACAAATCATGGGCAAGTGCCATAGTGGATGATAAAACTGAACAGTTGTTGTCACTCACATCCATAGTCCTGTGTGGATCACACAAACTTGTGATCACTAAACAGTTGTTGTCACGGATATCCATAGTCCTATGTGAATAACACCAACTTGTGATCACTAAAAAGTTCATTTCAATGAAAATTGATCTTGACACTTGTGGAATTAAACATTGGTTCACTGGCACAAAAGGCAAGTTATTGAGCTCAGAGTCTGTAATATACTTACATGAGATCTAGAGATGCAAAACTGTAAAGCATTTCAGCTACAATCACAATACAGTTTCTTTTTAAAAAACAGAACAAAAAACAAAACAAAAAATCATGACAAGCATTACTATCAGGGTTCTCCATTATGCTGAGAATGGGGCATAATCATGCCTTAAGACCCTCAAAATCATGCTTTAGAATCGCTGATCAGGTGTGAGAAATACGTCTTAAATGTTACAATTGGTGCAGAAAACACGCCTGAAAAAAACAATCTACAGGTGAAAAGATCATCAATGCATTTATAAAATTAACACGGCCATGCGACTGAAAAATTATCTCGATGTTCATTGGTTTATCTGTTGCACTATCAACCAATTCCAAAGCTCCTAAATCATCTCGCTAAGCTTAGGAAGTGACATCATAGTTTGATGAGGTTTGTTATGCACAATGTGCCATGGTTACTTCCCTTGTTTCACTACAAAACTATCAATCATGGCGTTCTTCCATCGGCTTTCTTCCCCATTCCTTAAAATGCTTAACAAGGAGAGAAAAAACAAAAAACAAAATAAAAGTGATTCCACTCCTTAGATTTACTGCAAATGGGGAGCCCTGACTATTATATGCTAATATACTTACCATATTCCTCAGTGTCACAGTCAGGTTCTGTCTTCACTTTACACAACAGTGAGATATGTGGCTCAGTCACATCACTGTCCGGTGCTGTCCTGCTTTCTGATTCTTCCTTTATGTTGAACTCACTTCCAGTCATGTTAGTGGTAGGTCTGACAATCTGTTCACTGCTGCTGTGAGAAATATGATGGCTTTCTCTTCCTGCAATTTCTAAACAAAACAACAGCTTTCATGTAAATATTTCCTGGCAGCAAGCATAATGACAAACTGAAAAGCCATCACATAAGAACTTATATCTTTTCCTCTCACATAAATATGACAGTAAATAAACCTCCAAAGTGCAATCAAGGATGAACAAAGAACTGGTCTATTTCGCTATTTCCAATTAAAACAAATCCTGTTTTAAAGGAATGTTCTAGTCAGTTATCTTGTGTTTTTACTCGCCTTTTTCAACTTTTAATGAATTATCATTTTGTCCCAAGATCATGGCGCACCTCTACTGTAATACCAGTTGCTAAAAAGCCAAATGCCAGAGAAATGAATGATTTTAGGCCTGTCGCCTTGACCTCGGTGGTTTGTAAATGCATGGAAAAACTGCTCTGTAGTCAGCTGACTACCTCAGTGGCAAATCGCATGGACCCTCTGCAGTTTGCTTACAAGGCAAAACGCGGGGTAGAGGACGCAACCTTGACCTTACTTGATTCTGTTTCTAGACACCTTGATACCTCAGGTACTTTTGTCCGGTGCCTTATGATGGATTTCAGTTCTGCATTTAATACGCTTCAACCCCACTTACTAATCAAGCGTCTTCTTGACCTCGACGTTAGTCCAGGACTCGTTCTCTGGATTTGTTCCTTTCTCCGCGATAGGCCACAGAGGGTCAGTATTGACGGTATCTTGTCCGACGAGATTATTGTAAACACTGGGGCGCCGCAGGGCTGTGTCCTCTTGCCGGTTTTGTTTTCTCTCTATACCAACGAACTGACGTGCGACACCAGCATTTTTACTTTGATAAAGTTTGCGGATGATATGGCTCTAATATGCAGGCTGAAAGATGAACAATCTCTCTTGCAATTTACTTCGATTTTACTTGTACGCTTCTTACCTGGTTCAGTGACAGTTAATTAAAACTAAACATAACTAAAACTAAAGAAATTTGCTTTGAAGAACACCGTGCGAGAGATCCTGCCCTGCTTCGCCCCCTGAAAATTGCATCTGAAAATGTAGAACAGGTTGAAACTTTTAAGTATTTAGGGACGGTTTTAGACAAGAACTTGAAGTTCAGTGATCATGTTGGTTTTATTTGCAAAAAGGCCAATCAAAGGATGTATCTAATACGAAAGTTGAAAACTTTTGGGGTCAATGTACAAATCTTAGAAATAGTTTACAGATCTCTAGTAGAAAGTATTCTATGCTTTAACATTGTTACCTGGTTCGGAAATCTTGGCGTTAGAGACAGGAACAGACTCAACAGCATTGTAAACCTAGCTAGCAGAGTGAAAGGAAAGACACAAAAGCCAATAACAGAAATATATAAAGATTTTGTAAAAAGTAAAGCTAGAAAGATCATGTCTGATAACAGTCATCCCATGTGTAGATCATTTGATTTGTTGCCCTCAGGTCAGAGGTTTAGAACCCCGGCCTGGAAAAGAAACTTGTATGGCCACTCTTATGTACCAAGTGCAATCCGCATCTTAAATTTAAGCAAACTGTAATGCCCTTAGTTACCTACATTTTTCTTCTGTGTACTGTGATGATGTAATGTAATATGATGTGAGTTGTGCAATGAAGTCAGCTATTTGTCATGCGTATGATTGTCTTAATTAATGTTTTATATAACAAAAACTGTTAATATTTCTTTTAGTTTTTAATCTTTCCGTCTTAGTCTTTGTGCTACTAAAGACAAATTTCCATGTTATTGTATTTTAACTATGGACAATAAAGATTCGTATTCGTAAACAACGTTGCCATAGTTAAGATCAGCACCCAGCATTCACTGCACAGTCCACACAAAAGGTCAGGAAAAAAAACAATTTTGTTGGTGTTAGGGTGTGGGTGTGCTAACCCTGACAGTTATTCTAATCCTTTTCTGTGATACCATTCTTCAAGGAGCGCTGATGTTAACATTTGCCACCACTTTGTGGCATCTGTAACGAAAAATCAATTTACATCGTAGTAAAATACATTTTGAATAAAGAAAAAAAAAAGATGAGCCATCCAATTCACAGGACAGTACTAATAGGAGAATGACAAAGCTTTCATTTTGACTGGCGTGGAAATTATATTTTTATGTACAGGTTGATACCACGATGTTGATCTTAACTGTCCTGTATTGGCTGTAGTTGTAAAATGTCAGTTTCCATGTTCAATGATGAATGTTTCATCACCGGAGCCAACTCACCTTGCGCATGCCACGCTTGCAATCTCATCCAGTCTACCACTGGATCCTCAGCAATGTCAATCTCCAGCTTTACCTCAGACAGCACTGGACTGTCTTCGTCCTCCATAACAGAGCACTGCAGCACTCGATGTTGCAAGACAACTGCACAACCTCAACATGAACAGGGGAAGTAATACCGAAAGTTTGCTAAAGAAAAAATCTCCATACCGCGCCGTCATAAATTTATTCGCTAAGGTTTTACAGTATTTGAAAGAGACCTGGCGCAAAAGAAGTTTTTAAAAACTTATTATAATTAAATATAATAATGCTTACCATTAAAACATTATTTATACCAAAGGTGAATAGAACAAGCAGTATTTATACATGATTAAACTAATTCGGGATATTAGGAAGATCACAAAGACAGGTTGTCATTTACTAAATCAGTTTCGTATGTCTCCAAAGATTAACTAACTTAGCACTAGTAACAATTTTGAATACTTGCTTTTTATAGGACTTTTACATTTATGTTATATTTTTTATTTTTATAAGACTTTTACATTTATGTTATATTTTCATTTTTATAAGACTTTTACATTTATGTTATATTTTTATTTTTATAAGACTTTTACATTTATGTTATATTTTCATTTTTATAAGACTTTTACATTTATGTTATATTTTTATTTTTTATAAGACTTTTACATTTATGTTATATTTTTTTATTTTTATAAGACTTTTACAATTATGTTATCTTTTTATTTTGATAAGACTTTTACATTTATGTTATATTTTTTATTTTATAAGACTTTTACATTTATGTTATATTTTATTTTGATAAGACTTTTACATTTATGTTATATTTTTATTTTTATAAGACTTTTACATTTATGTTATATTTTTATTTTTATAAGACTTTTACAGTTGTTATATTTTCATTTTTATAAGACTTTTACATTTATGTTATATTTTTGTTTTTATAAGACTTTTACATTTATGTGATATTTTTTATTTTTATAAGACTTTTACATTTATGTTATATTTTTATTTTGATAAGACTTTTACATTTATGTTATATTTTTATTTTTATACGACTTTTACATTTATGTTATATTTTTATTTGTATACGACTTTTACATTTATGTTATTTTTTTCATTTTTATAAGACTTTTACATTTATGTTTTATTTTTATTTGTATAAGACTTTTACATTTATGTTATATTTTTAAGACTGAACTTATTATTTGTGGCTTCTTTTGTTTGTTTGCTGAATGCATGTTTATAAAGTTGTTCTTGTAACCTCTACTTCTCTCTTCATTCCTTCTTTATTCTATCAGTGAAACTTTAATTTAAAAACAACAACACAATACTCAGCTTAGCATTTTTATAAACATTTTAATGCTTTATTTACAGCATATTCTTTTAGCTGTTAGAAACATGCAATGGAACAGTCTGTACACAACAACAAACTGCTGTATTACACAGCCTGTACACAACAACAAAGTGCCATATTACACAGCCTGTACACATCAACAAAGTGCTGTATTCCACAGCCTGTACACAACAACAAAGTGTTGTTAGTTATTCATTGCTTATGGGGTCCAGCGGACTGCAAAGAGCCGAATCAGGACCACAAAATCAAGTGCTTCATCAAATTGTCTGCATGAATAAAAGCATTCAATACTACAAATTGTACACATACATTTTCACTTCAGTATGTATCAAAAACATATTGTTGCATCAAATAGTCAGCCAAAGAGAAAGCCTTACTACAAGCTTCACACAGATTTTTCTCTTTTGTATGTATAAGCTTTGGTGCCTTCAAACTGCTACCTGTAGTGAAAGCTTTGTTACAAACATCACACACATGATTTTTCTCTCATGTATGTATAACCTTATGTACCTTTACATCATTGGCCCCAATAAAAGCTTTATTACAAATATTGCACACATGATTCTTATCTCTGGTATGCATAAGCTTATGTGTAAGTGTATACAAGCTTATGTGTCAGCAATATACAGCAAAATCATGTCATAATAAAGCATAATTTGACAATGATGCAAACTGTATTCTTTTCCAAGTTTAGTATCCTCTGAAACTACTGGATATACCGGGCATTTGGGCTTTATTTGCTACAAGGGATGACAGAGAAAAGGGGACATAAAAATAAACTCTCTAATTATCTAAGTGAAGTCGATTACAAAAGAAATTATAATAACATTGTTACCGAGGTTGATAATATTGCAGAGAATAACAGGTTTTACAAAATAGGTCTAATAAAGTAATAATACATAAATATTAACACTATATTAATTTTTAAACAAAAGTCTTACTTAGATATTATCCATTAAGTTTTTATTAATCCATTCAATATATTTATTGTTTTGGAATGCAATCCTGGAACACTAGAGATCTCCTTTATTAGCTCATGTAGTTGTAACAAGCATAAAGTAGTCATAGTAAAAAGGATCTGATTAGCATTAATACAAAAGGGCAGATTTTATATACATTTTTCACATGCATACCTACATGCAGTAACTCATCACATCCATATTCATGCACCATCAATCCTGAAATAAGCAATCTAACAGCAGGGTGACTCTCTTGTTATCTCCTTTACAATCAATGGTAAAATTCTACACATCATATAACTGGTATCATAAAGGTGGTTACAAACATCCCATGCTATACAATGTGCATTACAAACATCCCATGCCATACAATGTGTGTTACAAACATCCCATGCCATACAATGTGTGTTACAAACATCCCATGCCATACAATGGTGGTTACAAACATCCCATGCTATACAATGGTTGAACCAGGGGTCACACATATTGCATGTATTATATTTTCTACTATGCATTTCTCAATCTATGCTTCTTTTAGTACTCAACTTGAGTCAACACTTATCACATGCATAATGTGTCTTTATAGTATGTGACAACTGTTGATACCTCAAACTCCTAGCAAACATGTTGTCTCTGGTTAAATGTTACACATAATATTCAATGACATTAAATACATTTTACACCATTTTTTCACCAGAATATGTTTGGGATACTATGTTTAAATTTTAATTTGAACATTGTTCACAATATTATTCAAGCCAATATGTGGAATTGCTGTCAAGACTGCAAAGAGCCGAATCAGCTTGGTTCAAAGAGGCTGTCAAGAGTTTTAGGCATTAAGATTTATTTTACATTGAGAAAAACTTTCAAAATGAACTGGAAAGCTTGGTTTTATGAGATGACTCATTGTGTTGTTTTGATCTTCTTTTCTGCCTCCAACCTATGTTACTGTAAGCTTCTTCAAGTTCTCAATTTAAATAAAAGCATTATTTCACAGCCGCTAATTGTCTTTTCTGTATGTACCAACTGTGATTCATCAAACTGTCAGCATGAATAAAAGCATTAGATATTACAAATATGTCACGTACATTTTCACTTCAATATGTATAACATGTGTTGCTTCAAATCGCCAGCCACAGAGAAAGACTTAATACAAAATCAGAAACATGAATTTTCTCAATACAAAATCAGAAACATGATTTTTCTCTTCTGAACAGTCATGTAAGTGTATGTCTCTTCAACTTGCAAGCTGAAAGAAAAGATTTTCTTAAAAATGTCAAACACATGAATTTTTTTGTCCAGAATGTGTCAACTTGTGTTTCTTCAAATTGCTAACCAAAGTAAAAGCTTTATTACAAGTCTCACACACATGATTCTTCTCTCCTGTATGTATAAACTTATGTACCATCAAAAAGCCAGCTATAGTGAAAACGTTATTACAAACATCACACACATGATTCTTCTCTCCTGTATGTATAAGCTTATCATGTACCTTCAAATTGCAGGCAAGAGTGAAAGCTTATTACAAATATTACAAACATGATTCTTTTTTTTTTCTTTTTTTTTTTTTTTTTAAATTTTCAACACAAAATATTACATAACAGTCTGGTTACAAAAAGATATTCCAAGTATAAACAGTAAATGTACATATATCCATTCATACCGACAACAACAGCAATGATAACAACACAACTCAAAAAGTGAACATGTTGAAGACACCTGATCATCATGGAGGTATAGAGAAAGGAAAGAGGTGGAGCTATGGGGAGTGGTGCCAATTACTCAAATACGTGTTTGTACAAAATCCAATCAGACGCAAAATGCAGATATAACCTAGAATTATACCTTTCAGCATCGAAAAATTGCCGTGCCCTTCTGATAAATAAGTTTATACTAGGTGTAATGTTTTGTAATTTTGCACAAAAGATTTCATATTTAGCAATCAAAATGATTAGGTCAATAACTCTGTCTGTTCTCACACCTTGCTGTAGGCCAAACACGATAAGCTCCCTTGACAAAGACAATGAGTTACAATGATCAAAATTTGTTCTAATCCATGCTTGAATATCACACCAGTATTTCTGACATTTATTACAGTCCCATAGAAAATGTATTAGCGTTTCATCATACATGCTACAAAAGGAACATAAAGGTGAGTTAACTATTCGTCTGATATACAAAAATCGATTAGTTGGTAGGATTCTGTATATTATTTTGTATTGGAACCATCTAAGTCTAGCATCATTTGTAGTGTTAATTATTTTCATAAAAATGTTCTTAGGATCAATATTTACATTTAAATTCTCACTCCATTTCTTTATGGATTGATGTTCCTCGGGACTCTGAATCAGTACAGAGTAAATATGCTTAGCATCACCTTTTGAAAGACATTTCCACAGAAGTGTATCATCAGTCACAAAATCATTTTCAAAATCAACTTTCAACAGCGTTTGATACCTCTTAACTGCACGTATGACACCTTCATATAACAAAAAATTGGTTACAATACCAGGAAACTTCACTTTAAAAGCGTCAAACGAAAGGTACCCGTCAAAATTCATCAAATCACCGATTTTTATTACACCATTCTGTAACCAGTCTTTCAAGTAGACCACTTTAGTGTCTCTGCAAATGTGTACATTGTAGTGCAAATTCTCTGAAACAAAATCACAGAATGTCTTTGGGGTTAATTTATCACCACATTTTTTGTAATGTTTAAACACATCGGCCCAAAACAAATTTTTACATTGCCTCATAATAACGTGTGCAATTTCGCTTCCATACTTTTTAACATCAGTAATCAAAGCACAAGTTGTTGAAACAATCCTATAGATTCTGCCGTTATCCTGTAAAGTGCGCTTAAGACAACTTAGCTTCAAAGCTGACAAAAAGGATTTGATATCGACCATTTTCAACCCACCAGCAGCATACTCTTGGCATATCTGCTTACGCTTTATTTTATCAGGTTTATCGTTCCAAAGAAACTTAAAGAACATGGAATTTATTGTATTCAAAAAGTTATCGCTTGGATCAGGCAGGTTCATCAATAAATGAGTTAATTTCGACATCGCCAGTGTCTTTATAACAGTTATTTTCCCAAAAGCTGTTAAATTACGCTTGGACCACACAGCCAACAATTTTCGTATGTCATTAATTTTGTCTTCATAATTTAAATGAGCTATTTCCTTTTCATCAACAGAGAAAAAGACACCAAGCACCTTGAAAAATGGTGGATTCCACTGCAAATTCATCTCTGGCAAAAACTTCTGGTTGGAGTACTTATGTGACCCAATCCACACAACAACTGACTTATCAAAATTGATCTTTAAGCCAGAGTATGCCGCATATAATTTTAAAATCCGAATACACTCTAAAAAAGATTGTCTGGAACCATCCAGAAAAAAAATGGTGTCATCTGCATATTGCGAAATTAAAACTTCATCATCCACAACACGGATTCCACGAATATTTTTATTTTGCTTGATCATGACTGCCAAAATTTCAGCACAGAGTAAAAAAATATAGGGAGAAACAGGATCTCCTTGCCTTGTTCCTCTCTGTACATCAAACCACAACGAATATTGACCATTAACACAAACACAGGATCTAATATTCTTATAAAAAACAGATATCCAACGCCTTATATCTGGACCAAAATTGAATACACATAAACACTTTTCTATGAAAGACCATGCCACAGAGTCGAAAGCTTTCTCTTGATCAGCCATCAAAAGCATACCAGGCACTTTATTATTATCACAATAAACAATAGAATCGTATAATAAACGAATATTATCACCCATAAACCTTCCTTTTAAAAAACCTGTTTGTTGATCACCAATAATCTGTGGTAAAACTTTTTTTTATCCGGTTTGCAATGCAAGAGGAAGCTAATTTATAAACAGTATTTAGAAGAGTAATAGGCCTCCAGTTTTTAACAAAAGCTTTGTCTTTACCTTCCTTTGGAATACATGTTATAACTCCCTGACGCTGCGTCACAGACATTTCGTTTTTGTAAAAACCATAGTTAATCGATCGCGTCAAAAATACACCAAGATCAGAGAAAAAGAATTTTAAAAACTCAGTTGTATACCCGTCCGAACCAGGACTCTTATCGTTCTTCATTTGCTTTAATGCCGATAGGGCTTCCTTAACAGAAATGGGGCCTTCTAATAGTGCACTTTCTTCATCCGATAGCGTAGACTCAACATTTAGATCTTTTAAGTTTACATCTACAACATCATGTTCACGAGAACTATACAAATTCTCATAAAAAGACTTAACTTCATGCACAATAGCATCACAATCATGTAAGATATCCCCCGACTCTGTGTGTAAAACACACATAGATTTTTGGACAAAGTGCCGTTTTTCTAGATTACAAAAATATTTAGTACTTTTCTCCCCTTCATTGATCCACCGGGAACGGGATCTTATGATCAAACCATCGACTTTTTTCCTACGCAAATCAACTAATTCTCTTTTTTTTTGTTCTAATAGATGCACATTATCGTTTGAAAAAAATTCTTCCAGCAACGAAATATCACTAATTAACTGCTGTTCTTGCTGTAATTCTTTTTTCTTTTTATAGGTTGCATACGAAATACACTTCCCTCTAATTTCTAACAAAAGCATTTCCAAAAATAGCTGATCATCAATCAACAAAGATAGATCGCAGTCATTGATCAAATGCAAATCATCCATATTGTAAACAGGAACAGCATATTGCCGCTTCGTATCCAAGATGACCTGTTTGACCAGGTTTACAAAACATATATCTTTCAATAATGAATTATTGAATTTCCAGAATGGACGGTGCCGTTTAACAATATCTGTTTTCAAACAAATTTCAACCAAAGAATGATCAGAACAGTATCCAGAGGCTATGTTTGCATCAACAATATCAAGACACATTTCATTTGAAACCAAAAAAAAGTCCAGTCTACTTCTTTGAGTGCCATTAAATCTACGCCAAGTATAAGATCTTTTATTAGGAAACAATGTTCTAAAAATATCAACAACATCATGATCAAACATGAAGTCCAACACTTTTTGCCGACTTCTAGGTCGGTATACATTAGAGGGTTGATTAGAATCTATTCTCGGATTCAAAGCAAAGTTAAAGTCTCCACCAATAATCATTACATCATTGTCAATCAACACAATTTCATGAAACACTTTCTCAAAAAATTCAGGGTGATCTCCACAACTAGGTGCATAAATGTTAACAAGGGTAACACGTTTTTTTAATATTTCAATATCAGCAATTATGTATCGTCCTTCCGAATCACGCAAAACCCCATGTAATTTAAATTCAAAATTGTTGCGAAACAAGATAGCAACACCATTACTAGCCGTTTCTTGCCCAGCCACAATGCAGTCATAGCCCCATTGTGATCGAATAAGGTTCTCACAATCCGACTTTATATGAGTTTCTTGCAGTAAAAATATATTGCCTTCATAATTTCTCAAATAATCAAAAACATCTTTTCTTTTCTTAAAATCACCTATCCCATTGACATTAAAAGAGCAAATCCTTAGTTTTTCATAACTATCCAGTGTCTAATGGTCGGAAAGTACAAGAATGCAAAAAGTTACATGACGCATCCATCAAAAAACATGTCTGAAACACAACGCCAAGAAAGGTGCTGCTCTCTCTCTCTCTCTCTCTTGACATGGAAAGCCTAAAAAAGCCAGAAAAACCATGAGAAAACATAGCATTCAAAAAGCAAGAATAGCAGTAACAGTAAGCAACACAAGGGTTTCCCCATAGTAAACCACGGGTTCAAGGTCAGGTCACGTACAGTTAAAAGATCATCAATACACAAACAACAAAGACAACATATAAACAGCATCAGCCACACCCACAAAAACACAAAACAAAACATAATCGAATTTTCTGAACTCGTCGCTCGCGCAGTGCCAAAAATAAAACGTAATGGTTAGCCAGCTATACACATGGAGATAAAAATAGGCTACAAGAAATAGGCATACAAAAATCCACAGAGATGTAAACGCAGACCGGTGTCAGAAATAAAACATCAATCTCAGCGGCAGATGAGATGTAAACAACAACCAATCAAGGCTCGAACGCAAACGCGTAGTTGTGTAGTCAAAATAAGCTACAAGAAATAGGCATACAAAACTCCACAGAGATGTAAACACAAACAGGCGTCAGAAAAAAGCATCGCTCTCAGCGGCAGAGATCTGATGAGATGTAAACAACAACCAATCATAAAGAAAAACAGGCTCGAATGCAAACGCGTAGTCAAAGCGACAGAAATCTAATGCGATGCAAACAACAACAAATAATTTGCATATGACTGAAAATAATAGGAAAATAAACACATACTTATAACAAACATGATTCTTCTCTCCTGTATGTATAAGCTTATGTTCCTTCAAATGGCCAGCCTTAGTGAAAGCTTTATTGCAAATAATCACACACATGATTCTTCTCTCCTGTATGTATAAGCTTACGTTTCTTCACATCACCCATCACACACATGATTCTTCTCTCCTGTATGTATAAGCTTATGTTTATTCAAATCACCAGCATGAGTAAAAGCTTTATTACAAACATCACACACATGATTCTTCTCTCCTGTATGTATAAGCTTATGTTTTTTCAAATCACCAGCACGAGTGAAAGCTTTATTACAAATATCACACACATGATTCTTCTCTCCTGTATGTATAAGCATATGTTCCTTCAAACGGCGAGCCCGAGTGAAAGCTTTATTACAAACATCACACACATGATTCTTCTCTCTGGTATGTATAAGCTTATGTTCCTTCAAATAGCCAGCCTGAGTGAAAGCTTTATTACAAACATCACACACATGATTCTTCTCTCCTGTATGTAGAAGCTTATGTTTCTTCAAATCCCAAGCATGAGTGAAAGCTTTATTACAAACATTACACACATGATTCTTCTCTCCTGTATGTATAAGCTTATGTACCTTCAAATTGCTAGCCTGTGTAAAAGCTTTATTACAAATATTACAAACATGATTCTTCTCTCCAGTATGTATAAGATTATGTTTCTTCAAATCACAAGCATGAGTGAAAGCTTTATTACAAACATCACACACATGATTCTTCTCTCCTGTATGTATAAGCTTATGTACCTTCAAATTGCCAACCTGAGTGAAAGCTTTATTACAAACATCACACACATGATTCTTCCCTCCTGTATGTATAAGCTTATGTAACTTCAATTGGACAGCAAGAGTGAAAGCTTTATTACAAACATCACACACATGACTCTTTTCTCCGGTATGTATAAGCTTATGTTCCTTCAAATAGCCAACCTGAGTGAAAGCTTTATTACAAACATCACACACATGGTTCTTCTCTCCTGTATGTACAACCTTATGTCTATTCAAATCACCAGCATGAGTGAAAGCTTTATTACAAACATCACACACATGATTCTTCTCTCCTGAATGTATAAGCTTATGTTTCTTCAAATCACCAGCACGAGTGAAAGCTTTATTACAAACATCACACACATGATTCTTCTCTCCTGTATGTATACGCTTATGTACCTTGAATTGGCCAGCATGAGTGAAAGCTTTATTACAAACATCACACACATGATTCTTTTGCTCTCCGGTCTTCTGTTTCTGCTTTGTCTCTCTTCTACACTCATGATCTTTAAGACTGACTTCACTGTGGGGAGTGACTGAGGCAGAAGAGAACTTGACCAATAATGACTGTGGTGTTGAGTTGACAGTAAGCAGTTGTGTAGCACATGCAATTGGAATCTGAAAAAGAAAACCAAGATTTACAAAAAAAATACTAACTATAAAGTGTTCATTATCATCATCATCATCATCATTATCATCATCATCATCATCATCATCATCATCATCATCATCATCATCATCATCATCATCATCATCAAAGTGGTCCTGATTTGGCTCTTTGCAGTTTGCTGGACCCTATAAACAATGACTAACTAATCTTTAGTATTTTTTGTATTAATATAATCGATTATTATTATACCATTATCACAACAACAATGTGTTGAGTTTCTTGATAATAGTTAAAGTAAACCTACTTCAGTCCTGACAATTACAAGGATATATTAATTTGCAATAACAACCAGGGTGTCGCGGACTTGTATTAATTTCTCATTTCGGGTGCCTGTGACGTGGATTAATTGTTTTATAGCTAATCACTCTTCTGTTGCAAATAACATTATTATTTTTCGGTTTGCACGTGTAGTTGGTTGGCGTATATATGAATCTGATTAGATGTTCACATACGGTTCAAAAATCCATAATTTGGGTCAGCACTTAGACTTTAGATGTTTTTTTTTTTTAGATCTCAACAAGTAACATCACCTTGATGTTCATTGGTGTGGCGACCAAGATTGGTGCCCAGAATTGGTTCAACAGGTTGTTGTGTAGATGTTATGTCTAGAAACAGTTAGAATAACCAGTCACCAGGGGAAGTTCTTGTGAGTATCGAATATTTATTTGATTCGATGTGTGCATAATGGAGAAAGAGAGAGAGAGAGGAGGGTTGAGGTGGAGTGTGGTGGAATTAATGGTAGTTGTTGCATTCATCGAAATTGCTTCAATCTAGTTCATTTGGATTCATTATTTCATGGTTCTGGCAAGTCTGGCATATGCCTTACACAAGAACAAGAACTATTGGACAGATGGATAGAGTACTGCTCTGACCTTTAAAACCACACACCAAATGGAGACCCATCAGTCCTAGCATGTCCAGAGAACAGAGAAGAAGAAGAAATCCTTCCAATTCTCTGAGAAGAAGTTGAGGCAGCAGTGCAATCGCTGAAGAAGGGGAAGTCAGCGGGAAAGAACAACATACCCGCGGAACTGCTTCATGCATGCAGGAGGAGAAGCGATGATTGACACACTCCCCATTATCTGTAAAAAGATCTGGCAGAGTAGGGAGTGGCCTACATCATGGACCCAGTCGCTTGTCATCACTCTTCCCAAAAAGGTAACCTTCAGCCTCATCAGCCATCCCAGCAAGGTCCTCATGAAAATAATACTCAACAGGTTGAAAACCCAAGCTGAACAAATCATAGCTGAAGAGGAAGCAGGATTCAGGGCAGGGTGAAGTACCACTGAACAGATTTGCAATCTCAGAATTATCCGCGAGAAATACCTACACACCAACAACATCTATATCATGTGTTCGTAGACTTCAAAAAGGCGTTTGACCGAGTGTGGCACTGAGCGAAACAATCAGGGTTGCTGAGGCCAGGGAAAGATGGAGTACGCTCTTTAAATGATCATCTGTGGTGCCCCAACGGCCTCCGAGTTACAGGATAGGATAAGATAGGATTTCATGGTTCGCATTTCAAACCTAAATTGAACGTGATTATGAAAAAAGAAACCATATGAATAACTGGTTGACACTATATCTAATAGTGGCCATGTATGCCTTTGTCTGTATTTCTGTCCAGCGGACGGGCGCTGATGTACACAAGGGTGTTGCGGATGTCCTGGTGGAGAGTTTCTTCATGTCCCTATTCCCAGCCCACCCTATGTACTCAGTACCAAACCTTTAAACGACGGATGACCCTTTCCGCATTTTCCCCAAAATATCCTCAGGAATAGTGATCCCCAAGCCATTGGACGTAGAGGTCGGTCGTGTTCGAGTGATGTTGAGGGCTCTGCGATCACATCATAGTCGTTGACATCTCATGCGATTTTAATGAGAGTGAGTCTGCAACGTCTGCTTTCAGCTACGAATTGTAAGTACTGTACTGATGGTCGACAAAGGCTTACGGGGCAGAGAGCTGAAGAAAGGATCATCATCTCTTTTTGCTTAAATCCCTGCTTCATGTTAATCATCATTGCAGTCTTTATCGTGGCTCATCGGTCATCTAGGTCGACATTACTGTCAGAAATAATTGGAAGCCGACGACGCTGTAGTTACTTTGAGAGAGAAGAGTTATAACCCTTTGTAACGGCATCAAGGAAGGCTAAGGCCAACGACGAAATGAACAATCTTATCATTATCGTCATAGCAGTCATCATCACTGTCATACAAATAATCGTCACCATTATCATCATCACAGTCAGCAATTACATCACCATCTTCATTTTGACTTTGTATGTTACACAATATCTGTTGAATGAGTGATTATCCGTTCGTAGTAAAGTTTGTTCATCATTTAATATTGTGTTTGCATCAAATTTCTCAAGTTCCTGATGTTCTCTGCATGAAATAACAGGTCCTAAATGAACTCTTAAACACTTGGGGCACACACAGAGCAAGGAGCAAACTTATATGACTTAGTTACTAGACTATTGAAGTCACCGAGTGTTTTCTCTGGGTACACCGGTTTCCTCCCTCCCTTCAATAGATTATAAAAATAATGGTATCGGATGCAGTCACAATGAAAATGTCAAAAATAAAAATTTGATTTCCTTTCAATTTTCTAAAAGTGATCTCCCTGTCTTCACACCACATGTTAGAGTGATAGATGTGTTTGTTGCATGTGCCACATGTTTGAGTGATAGATGTGTTTTTTGTTTGCCACATGTTTGAGTGATAGATGTGTTTTTTGTTTGCCACATGTTTGAGTGATAGATGTGTTGGTTGTGTATATCACATGTTTGAGTGATAGATGTGTTGTGTGTGCCACAATGGGTGAAACATGTCAGTGTGTTTGTTGTGTGTACCACATTAGGTGAAAAACGTCAGTGTGTATGTTGGTACAGATCGCCAAGCTGATGGGTGATTTGGGGAACAGCATCTACAGTGGTTCCTCTGGTTACAATTCAAGTTCTGGAAACGTTCATAACCTACAGTGGTACCTGGATTAACAAACCAAGTTTTGGAAACGTTCATAACCTATAGTGGTACCTCAAAATACAAACCAAGTTATGGAAAGGTTGATAACCTACAGTGGTATCTCGAGTGACAAACCAAGTTCTGGAAACGTTCATAATCCGAAAACATTGAAATCAATGAAATTGAGGCAATCCGTTTTAAGAAAAAAGAATCGTTCTTTTTTATTTACATCCTGTCATTTACCTGACAAAAGGCAAAGAATACGTGTACTTGTATTACATACGGAGAAAGAATATGTGTTCTTGTATTACATACAGAGAAAGAAAACAACCACAAAAATTAATATAAAGTTTAAAAAAAAGATTTTGTCTATCTTTTTTACCAAGAAAACCATTATGGGAAATTTGTCACTTTCTTAGCTATTGTGAATCATTAGTTTCAGGAGTTTTTTGTCACTGTTTCTTGGCAGCCGACTGGGAATCTTTCTGCATCAAGAAACTATCAAGGGAAATTTGTCCTTCGTAACCCACTGTTCCTTACTCGAGACAAACAAAATGAATTCATAATCCGAACTGTTCGTCACATGAGGCGTTCGTGACTAAAGGAACACTGGTATATAGCATCCATTATTATTATTATTATTATTATTATTATTATTATTATGGGATAGTTATTGTGTTGAAGATTTGTAAACAAGATGTCAAGGTCCATTATTACCTCAGACTCCATTGGAAGTAAATCTATGTACCTCTCGGTCTTCACCCACACCATCTTTGTTTCCAATGGGTCAGTGCTTTCTGTAACAAAGAAATCAGAAAATGTATTATGGGTGGTAGCAGTAGCACTGTTGGTTAGGACTCTGGTTTTCTATGCCAAAGTTGAAGAGTGCAAACCCTGCAGGGGATGAATTTCTATGACTTAGATACAAGACTTTTCAGGTCACCAAGTGTTTTCTCCTGGTATTTTGGTTTTCTCCCTCCCTTCAATAATGCTGTTCCATTTAATAATAAGGCACATTTACAAAAGAGCAGTTTTTAATCACTCAAGCCTAAATTACTATGAAGTTCACACCACACACACAAACAAAAGCAACAACAAAAAACACCCATGAGAAATGTTCCTGTCACTAGTAGAATTGAACCCTTGTTCACTGGCACACATGCATGTAACACAGCTCAGAGTCTATTCTATACTTTAGGTCGAGAAAGTTGAAAGTATACAGCAGCTAAGCTACAATCACAATATAGATAACAACATCATAATATAGATAACAACATCACAATTATTGCTAAGTATAAAACACTACTATACTTACTGTATCCCTCTGTGTCACTGTCAGGCTCTGTCTTCACTTTACACAACTCTGAGTCATGTGGCTCCTGAAATCAATGATGATAATATATTATTCTACAACAACTATCAGTACATTTGGATTACTGTACCACACAGTTCATGTGTTGATTTTTTTTATAACAGACATCAAGCTCGATTATTACCTTAGGCTCCACTGGATGTACGTCAATATATGTCTCTGACTTCACCCACACTGTTTTCGTTTCCAATGGCCCACTGCTTTCTGTTAACAAAGAAATCAGCAAACACATCATGGGTGAGTGCTACATTGGATGATAAAACTGAACAGTTGCGGTCATTCACATCCATATTCCTGTGGGGATCACACCAACATGTAATCACTAAAGCGTTCACTTCAGTGAAAAAAGTTCTTGACACTTGTGGAATTAAACATTGGTTCACTGGCACAAAAGGGAAGTTGTTTAGCTCACATCCTGTAATGTACTTAAGATATATCTAGAGAAGCAAAACTGTAAAGCATTTAAGCTACAATAACAATATAGTTATGTTTAAACATAACAAGCATTACTATCAGAGCTCCAAATTATGCTGACATTGGGCGAAATCACACCTTAGTCCTTCAAAATTATGCTGAACACACGTGAGAAGTATGTCTTAAATTTTACAATTGGCACTGAAAACACACCTGAAAAAACAATTTATAGCATGAGAAGATCGTGAACGCATAATCGTTTCTAAAATTAACATGGCCATGTGACTAAAAAATGAGCTTGATGTTCACTTGTTTACCTTTTGCACTATTAACCAATCACAAAAGTTTATAAATCATCTCGCTAGGCTTAGGAAGTGACATCATAGTTTAATGTGACCTAGATTTGTGATGCATCGTTTGCCATGGTTACTTCCTTTGTTTCACTAAGAAACCATCAATCATGGCATTTTTCCATCTGTTTTCCCATTCCTTAAAATGATTAACAAGGAGAGGAAAAAGTTCCTTAAAATTATAAAATGAAAGTGATTTCACTCCTTAGATTCACTACAAAAATAGAACCCAGATTATAATACGCTAATATATTTACCATATCCCTCAGGATCACAGTCAGGTTCTGTCTTCACTTTACACAACAGTGGGATATGTGACTCCATCATGTCACTGTCAGGTGCTGTCTTGCTTTCTGATTCTTCCTTTATGTTGAACTCACTGCCAGTCATGTTAGCAGTACCTCTGACAATCTGTTCACTGTTGCTGTGAGAAACATGATGGCTTTCTCTTCCTGCAATTTCTAAACAAAACAACAGTTTTCTTGTGAATATTGCCTGACAACAAGCTTAATGATGAACTGAAAAGCCATCACATAAGAACTTATATCTTTTCCTCTCACCTAAATATTACAAATGATACAGTAAATAAACCTCCAAAGTGCACTCAAGGATGAACAAAGAACTGGTCTATTACTATAACACTATTGGAATTAAAACAAATCCTGCAGAAACAACGTTGCCATAGTTAAGATCAGCACCCAGGATTCACTGCACAGTCCACACAAAAGGTCAGGAAAAAACGATTGTGTTGGTGTGAGGGTGTAGGTGTGCTAGTAAACCTGACACTTATTTTAATCCGTTTCTTTGATACCATTCTTCAAGGAGCGCTGATATTAACATTTGCCACCACTTTGTGACATCTCAAATGGAAAAAAAGTACATACTAAAATACATTTGAAACAAAGAAAAAAATAAATGATGAGCCATTCAATTCACATAACAATACTAAAAAAAGGTAAAGTTAGTCCCATAGCCTTGTGGCCCTAGGGGAGCGTGATGTTGGAGATCACACTTATCTTGGGCCAGCGTATTGAGGGTGATGCCCATCTCTTTCCGTCGCTGCTTTACCTTCCCCACCCTTAAGAGAGTAGGTACTCAGTCACAGTTGAGTCATCTGGGGGCGTTGTTATTTGTCGCTTCACGTTTTTGCGGTCACCCATCCAAGTGCTAACCGCACCGGACGGTGCTTAACTTGCGACACAGTGGCGAGTGTTCCAACCACTGCGCTATCCTGACACCCCTATAACAATAATTGGTGAATGACAAAGCTTTCATTTTGACTGGCGCAGAAATTATAGTTTTCTGTACAGGTTGACACCACGGATTGGGGGGCCGGGTAGCTCAGTTGGTAGAGCGTCTTAAAAGGAATTAACCGAAACGTACCTGGTTTGAATCCCGGATTGGCCAATGTGTGACCATATTATTTTCCCCTTACCATCAACTGGTTCGCTGGTGTCAGAATAATGTGACCAGTAGTCGCCTATACGCTTCGGTGTCGTGTGACTATAATCTACAGTTACATTTAGTTACCACGGCCTTGATCTTAAGTTAACTGTCCTGTATTGGCTGAAGTTGTAAAATGTCAGCTTCCATGTTCAATGACGAATGTTTCATCACTGGAGCAAGACTCACATTGCGCATGCCACGCTTGCAATCTCATCCAGTCTACCACTGGATCCTCAGCAATGTCAATCTCCAGCTTCACCTCAGACAGCACTGGGCTGTCTTCGTCCTCCATAACAGAGCAATGCAGCACTCAACGTTGCAAAACAACTGCACAACCTCAACATGAACAGGGGAAGTAATACCGAAACTTCACTAAGGGGAACAAACTCTACATACTGTCATACATTTATTCGCTAACGTTTTAGTAGAAAGAGACCTGGCGCAAAAGAAGTTAAAAAAAAAAAAAAACGTGTGTAACCTCACAACTGTGTTGCAGTTTGAAACATAGTAAGTTAAAGGGAGAGAACCAATTCTTTCCCAGGGGTTCACACAATGTTATCTCCCTTGGGTTTATTGAAATGTTTTTTGACGTATATTTATATTTTTGGTTATATTATATAGTTTGTAATTAGTAATGTAAGTTTATTAATTATAATAATAATATTGAGAATTAGATTTGAAACAGTTTGTTTTCCCATCATGCCTTGCGGTTGGTAGTCGCGCGAGATTTGTAAAGGAGGCCACACTCTTGCTCTGTTAATGCTGGAGGGAAGAGGTGTCTGGCTCTCCATCTAAAATATAATATGACCGATGTTCACGCCTTGTGTGTAATGTGAAATGCTAGGCCATTATTCCTAATTCAGGTCGGTATTCTTATTATTGGTTATTGTGTAATTTTTGTCGGAAATGTCTAGTTGGGGTGTTGAGTGAGAATCGACTTTTTGCTCACGAGACATTTGTGACTTGTGGAACGTGACTGCAGAATGTAAACGATTTTGAATTTGTTGGGGTATAGGTGTGCATGGTGTAATTATTATAAATATTATTTAGGCCCCTGTGAGATGAAACTGTGATAATTTGAGGTCAAGTTGAGTTGTATGGTGGAAGAGACAGAATGCAATACTGAGCTGTGGTCCTAGGGATGACATTCAGATGCATGTCAGGGGGAGGTAATGAGATAGTTGTTAGATGTGCATCTTGTGGAGAGCCAACTCTATCTCGTGCGGCAATTTATTGTGATAATTGTCATACGGCCTTGGGATAGTTTTGTATGGTATTTATGTAGTGAATACCAAGCGCAAACAAGACATAACCTTGAACCAAATGTTTGAGTTGAACCATTTTAAATATTAGCATGGGTTTGTATGGTCACAGATTTATTGATGACCTTGACCTTGTGGACACAGTGACAATCTGTTTGAGATTGTTAGTCCATATTTTATTATTTTTGTAACTTATGCAAGGCAAGTGTGTCATTTTATTGTCTGTTGCAGGGGTGAATTGGCACCTGTGGGTCACGCTGCAACTTTTATAGTAGGGTTTTAGTGTGCTGTTTTTGACATTTCTCATGCTGCATCTGTGAATAAAGATGATCGCCCCCGAACTCATTGACTGTAGCTTCCTTGCTTTCACTTTCTGATATATCTGCAAAGGACTAGAGTTACAATTATTATAAATATTATAATGCTTACTATAAAAAAAATATAAAAAAAATATTTATACCAAAGGTGAATCTTTCCGTCTTAGTCTTTGTGCTAATAAAGACCAATTTCCATGTTATTGTATTTTAACTATCAGGGGTGGGAATTGCTGAAGTGAAAAATAAAGGAAACTAGGGGGGCCCGGGGGCATGAATTTTCAAAATCAAGAACAAAATCTGTGCAATCTGGCGTATTCTGATTGGAAAATGTAAGTAGTTTTGAAGTATGAAAAACATTCCTTTTTGTCTTTTTTTTCTTGTGCTTTTTGTTTGAATGACCAAAGAATATAATGCTGTGATGTAGTGCTGATAAACAATGTACAACTAACAGACACGTTGCATAAAGAAAATAGCATAAATTCAAAAAGGATTTTTGTATATAACTGTATACATGTACAGTGATTATGTGAGAGAGAGAGAGAGAGAGCTGTACATACACACACACACACACACACACACACACAATTTGTACATAGTAGCTGAACATGTACACAACTGTATATTCAACATCTGAATATCAGCTGTCAAAACTAAACATAGCTCCAACATCAATATGGCAAGCAATGACATTCCAAATTGCTCTTCAGCTAAAACAACCAAAGAAAAAGAAAAACATATTTCTGCAGTATGCTGTGCCTGGCTTCTTCAGCTTGCGAATAAATAGGCTGAGCCAATCATCATTGACTTCGTACTCCAACCAATCCCACCTCCATTTGTTTTTGACGCCAAAACCTTCTTGAAAAGTTTCACCACCCTGTACAATCATAGCCTTTAAAGACATGAAGGCGGTGATTAAGTATAACGACCTCGACCTCTCACTTCCGGTGAGACTTCTGTTGCGCTGTGTCTAAACACCGCAATAGTGTAATTTTTTTTTTTTAATTTTTGGCGGAAGCATTATTGTTTTTGGCGGATGGGATTTTTTTTATGGCGGAAATCCGCCAAATGGCGGACAATTCCCACCCCTGAACTATGGACAATAAAGGTTCGTATTCGTATTATTTTGTGGCTTCTTTTGTTTGTTTGCCGAATGCATGTTTATAAAGTTGTTTCTGTAACCTCTACTTCTCTCTTCATTTCTTCTTTATTCTATCAGTGACATTTTAATTTTAAAACAACACAATGCTCAGCTTTGCAGTTTTAAAAACATTTTAATACTTTTTATACAGAATATTCTTTTAGCTGTTAGAAACATGCAATGGAACAGCCTGTACACAACAAAGTGCTGTATTACACAGCGTGTACACAACAACAAAATGCTGTATTACACAGCCTGTGCACAACAACAAAGGGCTGTATTACACAGCTTGTGCACAACAAAAAAGTGCTGTATTACACAGCCTGTACACAACAACAAAGTGCTGTATTACACAGCCTGTAGATAACAACAAAGTGCTGTATTACACAGCCTGCACACAGCAAAAAAGTGTTGTTAGTTAGTCATTCATTGCTTACAGGGTCCAGCGGACTGCAAAGAGCCGAATCAGGACCACAAAATCAAGTGTTTCATCAAATTGCATGAATAAAAGCATTCAATATTACAAATTTTACGCATAAATTTTCACTTCAGTATGTATCAACATATTGTTGCTTCAAATAATCAGGCAAAGAGATACCCTTACTACAAACTTCACACAGATTTTTCTCTTTTGTATGTATAAGCTTCGGTATCATAAAAGTGGTTACAAACATCCTATGCCATACAATGGTGGTTACAAACATCCCATGCCATACAATGGTGGTTACAAACATCCCATGAAGTACAATGGTGGTTACAAACATCCAAACCCATACAATAGTGGTTACAAACATCCCATACAATGGTGGTTACAAACATCCCATGCCATACAATGGTGGTTACAAACATCCCATGCTATACGCATGGTGGTTACAAACATCCCATGCTATACAATGGTGGTTACAAACATCCCATGCTATACAATGGTGGTTACAAACATCCCATGTCATACAATGGTGGTTACAAACATCCCATGTTATACAATGGTGGTTACAAACATCCCATGCCATGCAATGTGTGTTACAAACATCCCATGCCATACAATGTGTGTTACAAACATCCCATGCCATACAATGGTAGTTACAAATATGATGCTATACAATGGTTGATCCAGGGGTCACACATATTGCATGTATTATATTTTCTACTCCTCGTTTCTCAATCTATGCTTCTTTTAGTACTCAACTTCAGTCAACACTTATCACATGCATAATGTGTCTTTATAGTATGGTGATATCTCAAACTCCTAGCATACACATGTTGTCTCCCTTACATTCAATGGTTAAATGTTACACATAATATTCACTGACAGCATTCAATATATTACATACATTGCACAAAATTTTTTACCCAGAATATGTTTGGGATACTATGTTTAAATTTTAATCAATATTATTCAAGCCAATATATGGAATTGCTGTCAAGAGTTAGTTGTTTATAGGTTCCAGCGGACTGCAAAGAGCCGAATCAACTTGGTTAAAAGAGGCTGTCAAGAGTTTTAGGCATTTAGACTTATTTTACCTTGAGAAAAACTTTGAAAATGAACTGGAAAGCTTAGTTTTATCTGACGACTCGTGTTGTTTTTATCTCTTCTTTTCTGCCTCCAGCCTAGGTTACTGTAAGCTTCTTCAAGTACTCAATTTAAATAAAAGCATTATTGCACATCCGCTAATTGTCTTTTCTGTATGTATCAACTGTGATTCATCAAACTGTCAGCATGAATAAAAGCATTAGATGTTACACATATGTCATGTACATTTTCACTTCAATATGTATCAATATGTGTTGCTTCAAATCGTCAGCCACAGAGAAATACTTAAAACAAAATCACAAACATGATTTTTCTCTTCTGAACATGTAAGTGTATGTCTCTTCAACTTGTAAGCTGAAAGAAAAAGATTGTCTTACAAACGTCAAACACATGAATATTTGGGTCCAGAATGCGTCAACTTGTGTTTCTTCAAATAGCTAACCAAAGTGAATTCTTTATTACAAGTCTCACACACATGAATCTTCTCTCCTGTATGTATAAGCTTATGTTCCTTCAAATGGCCAGCCCGAGTAAAAGCCTTATTACAAACATCACACACATGATTCTTCTCTCCTGTATGTATAAGCTTATGTACCTTCAAATCTCCAGCCCTAATGAAAGCGTTATTACAAACATCACACACATGATTCTTCTCTCCTGTATGTATAAGCTTATGTAACTTCAAATGGCCAGCAAGAATGAAAGCTTTATTACAAACATCACACACATGATTTTTCTCTCCTGTATGTATAAGCTTATGTTTCTTCAAATCACCAGCCTGATTGAAAGCTTTATTACAAACATCACACACATGATTCTTCTCTCCTGTATGTATAAGTTTATGTCCCTTCAAATTGCCAGCCTCAGTGAAAGCTTTATTACAAACATCACACACATGATTCTTCTCTCCTGTATGTATAAGCTTATGTTTTTTCAAAACACCAGCACGAGTGAAAGCTTTATTACAAACATCACATGCATGATTCTTCTCTCCTGTATGCATAAGCTTATGTCTCTTTAAATTGCCAGCCTTAATGAAAGCTTTATTACAAACATCACACACAAGATTCTTTTGCTCTCTGGTCTTCTGTTTCTGCTTTGTCTCTCTTCTACACTCATGATCTTTGAGACTGACTTCACTGTGGGGAGTGACTGAGGCAGAAGAGAACTTGACCAATAATGACTGTGATGTTGAGTTGACAGTAAGCAGTTGTGTAACACATGCATTTGTAATCTGCAAAAAGAAAACCAAGATTTACAACAACAACAAAAAAACTATAAAGTGTTCATTATCATCAGTATCATAATCATCATCATGTAATGTAACGTGCGAATAGTCTTGATATAATGTAACGTGCGAATAGTCTTGGAAGACTTGTACAGTGTTCCCTCCACACACAAAAAATGAGAGTCTTGGGACTCCCAGGTATAAAATTTTAAGAGTCCCCAAATCGGTGGATGAACGGGTTTTGGGCCCAGTCAACCAAGTCAGAAGTGACATGATCGTGTATGATAGAATCAAAAAATGGATTAACGAAGATTTCTTTTGTTCAGTGAATGTATTGCTTGGAGGAAGTTTACAATGCGTGCGCATGCGATTTTTAAGGACGACAACTCCCGACACAATCTTTAATCGTCTGCAATGGCAGTCTCAGTTGTGTTCTGATTCTGATTATGACGTGAATTAGTTCGCCACTCGTTGGTCGTATTTATGACTTCAGCGTTTCCAAAAAAATGTGTGCGTCCACAGGACGCACGCATGCAAATTTTCCTGCGTCATTTTTCATATTTTGTGCGTAATTGACGCACTACTGTGCGTAATCGGGAACACTGCTTGTAACTAAAGGGAAGTTACTCAGTTGAATGGACATCCGGGGATTTAGGCGGTTGAACGAAGACCTAGATCCAAATGGCTGTTACAACTTACTAGATCTAATAAAGTAGTATTTGTGAACATCATCAACGTCTCTTTGAGTTTTATGCTGTTGCATAAAAGGACAAACATTACATGGTGGCTAGCGGTGGGATAGTGAATCTCGTCGTCATGCCTGTTTTCAAAGCACCGTCGGAGTTTGATTTCTCCAAACCCAACACCTAGCCGGACTGGATTCAGCGCTTTCGTCGCTACAGGACAGCGTCAAAATTGGACAAAGAAGATGGCACAATCCAAGTATCTACTCTTATCTACTGCATGGGTGTTGAAGGTGAGCGTCTACTGTCGTCATTCAGACTTACGGCAGATCAACAGAACAATTTCGATATTGTGATCGAAAAGTTTGACTCCCACTTCGTTCCCAAACGTAACCTTATCCATGAAAGAGCCCTTTTTAACATGCGTTCCCAAAAGGAGGGGGAAAACATTGAATCATATGTTCGCAGTTTGTATGAGCTATCAGAAAATACAGAGTTTCAGAATAGAGAAGAAGCTATCAGAGACAGGTTAGTCCTGGGAGTTAGAGACAGAGAGCTGAGCGAAAAGTTGCAGCTTCAGTCAGATCTAACCTTACAAAGTGCCACAGAAATGGCCAGACAGTTCGAGCAAGTTAAATCACAGCTTGTAACACAGAGGGAAGGATCAGGTTCTTTAGATGCAGTACATAAAGATAAGAGAACAGTAGAAGATGTTCAAAACAAAAATAACAAAGGTCAGAGGTCGGGAACAGGTCATAAATGGAACAAAGGTCAACCGCAGGGGTCAGGCACATTTAAATGTCAGAAATGTGGTGGAAAACATGGGCGCAGTGCTACATGTCCAGCTAAAGGGAAAGAATGTCACTAGTGTCATAAATTAAATCACTTTGCTAGAGAATGCAAATCAAAAAGTTTGCATAATCTGACTGCTAGTAGAAATCCGTTGTTTCTAGGTTCGTTAAGCACAGTTGATGAGCCGTGGAGGATAACAATTCCTATCAGTGGCAAAGCAGTCTCGTTCAAAATTGACACTGGGGCTGACGTTTCAGCTATTTCAGAGTCCGTGTACAAATCGATACGCCCGAGACCGAAATTGAAACACAGTGATACAGTGTTGCAGAGCCCTGGAGGCAAAGTCGAATATCTAGGTCAATTCGTGACACAGACCGAACACCGCGGAAACAAAGTTTCCCTTCGCATTTTCGTGTTGAAAGGTAGTATAGACTGTTTACTCAGCCGTGACGCGGCGATCCGGTTGGGTCTAGTGCGTAGATTAGACGCGACCGAAGCGAAAGATCTAGCATTTGGTGACATTGGACCACCAATTCGGTGTGACCCAGTCAAGATTGTTTTGGCACAAGATGCTGAACCATATAGCATTTCTGTTCCTAGACGCATACCTATTCCACTGTTGCCAAAAGTGGAAAAAGAGCTAAAGCGCATGGAAGAAAATGGCGTCATTGAAAAGGTCACAGAGCCCACTGACTGGTGCGCGGGAATGGTGCCAGTTCTAAAAAAAAATGGAGACGTCAGAATTTGCGTAGATCTGAAACACCTTAATAAATCAGTGAAACGTGAGAGGTACACATTACCTACTGTTGATGATGTGACACACAAATTAGCCGGATCAAAAGTGTTTTCCAAGCTCGATGCAACTTCGGGTTTTTGGCAAGTACCATTAGATCGTGAGTCAGCAAAACTCACAACGTTCATGACACCATTTGGGCGATACTTTTTCAAACGGTTGCCGTTTGGGATCAATCTCGCACCAGAAGTTTTTCAAAGAACAATGGAAAACATACTCGCGGGCGTCCCTGGAGTAGTTTGCTACATGGACGATGTAGTCGTTTGTGCTGATTCAGACGAGGAACATGACCGCAGATTAGAACAAGTGTTTCAAAAAGTAGCGGCAGCAGGGCTAAGGCTAAACAAAGAAAAATGCGAGTTTAAAAAGCAAAGCATTAACTTTCTTGGGCACACAATCAGTTCGAGTGGTATTCAGCCAGATGCGGCAAAAGTCAAAGCCATAGCTGACATGGCAGAACCCAAGAATGTTCCAGAATTGCGCAGATTCCTAGGGATGGTCAACTATTTAGGACGTTTTATCCCGAATCTGGCAACTATTCTGCATCCACTCAATTCACTTTTACATAAAGAGAACACATGGGTATGGGGTCCTGCACAACATCAAGCATTTACACAAATCAAAACTCTGTTAACAGAATCGCCTACGTTAGTGTATTTCGAGTCAGACAGGGAAACAGTTGTCTGTTCGGATGCCTCATCCTATGGCTTAGGTGGTGTTCTGTATCAGATGCATGAGGAAGGCCTCAAGCCTGTTGCGTTTGCTTCACGTACACTCTCAGAAGCTGAAAAGCGTTACGCACAGGTAGAGAAAGAGTGTCTAGGGGTAGTGTTTGCATGCGAAAAATTTGAACGGTATCTCATAGGGTTACCAAGTTTTCGTGTTCTGACGGATCACAGACCGTTGATCCCGATGATAAACAAGAAAGACCTGCACGACACACCACTTCGCTGTCAAAGAATGTTAATGCGTTTAATGCGTTACAACATTGTGGCGGAATACGTGCCAGGCAAAAATCTCATTGTCGCAGACGCACTATCACGCAGCCCGATTGCAGACACTGACACCGGCCATAAGGTAAATAACCTTGAAACAGATGTGCATGTGCACGTTGACACAGTCCGCGTCTCGTGGAACGTCACAGATAAAAAGCTCGTTGAGTTAAAGCATGCCACAGAAAAGGACATACAGCTTAGTGCAGTACTTCGATACGTCAGAGAGGGCTGGCCCGAGTATAAAGCAGATGTCATTCTAGCAGCACGGGAATATTACCCACTAAAAGATGAACTCAGTGAGTACGAAGGGTTGGTTACCAGGGGTAACAGAATAGTGATCCCATGGTCAGCGCGTAGTTACGTGCTCGACAGAATCCATGATGGGCACCAGGGTATCGTAAAATGCAGAGAGCGCGCCAATCAGAGCGTATGGTGGCCCGGGATGAGTCAGGATATCAAAGACGTGGTAGGGAAATGCAAGCATTGCATAGAAAAGCGACCTACTCAGTCAAGTGAACCACTGATTACATCACAATTACCAGACTATCCATTTCAGAAAGTTGGGGTGGATTTGTGTGAACTAGAGGGTCAGAACTATATTGTTCTAGTGGACTACTACTCAAGGTTCATAGACGTGGCAAAAGTGGGCAAAATCACATCAGAAGTGATTATAAGGCAGTTGAAGGGGATGTTCGGGAGGTATGGGATACCAGAAATAGTGATTTCAGATAATGGTAGGCAGTTTTCCTCCTCCGAATTCCAATCCTTTGCCACCCAGTGGGGTTTCTCCCACGTGACCAGTAGCCCCCACTATGCCCAGTCCAATGGGGCAGCTGAAAGAGCCGTCCAGGAAGCCAAGAAGTTCCTACGTCAGAAAGACTATGATCTCGCTCTACTGACCTACAGAGCGACACCCATCCCTTCTCTTGGATATAGTCCTGCCGAGTTGGCATTTGGCAGAAAACTACGTACCACTATGCCTATTCTGCCAGAAAGACTTATTCCAAACACTCCAGAAGCCATGGCAGTGAAGGACAATGATCACTTCGCCAAGCAGCAGCAAAAGCTGTACTACGACAGGCGACATGGAGCCAAACCATTGCAGACTCTTCAGCCAGGCGACAGCGTGCTCGTCAAGAAAGATGGCGAGAAAGGCTGGAAATTGCCAGCCACTGTGACAGGTCAGTGTGCATCCCGCTCTTACACAGTGCAGACAGAGAGTGGTGCACTACTTCGACGAAATCGGCGACATCTGATGGCGTCAAAAGCAGCCAGCAGTGTTGACGCACCTGCAGATCAACGGCCGACAGCAACACAACAACCTGCAGCACATCCACAGCCAACGGACGCAGGAGATGATGCAGGTGACTCGTCTAAATCCACACCTGTAGTGCCTCAGTCAGGGCAACAGACCACTGAAGCATCAGGGGCGACAACTCGCAGTGGACGACATGTTCGAACACCAGTTCGTTTCAAAGACTATGTGGTCTGATCATCGAGACCATATGTTGTGTTTAATGTGGACTCGGGTGAAAGACCCCGCTCCCACTAAATTAATATTGTGTTTGAAGTGGACTCGGGTGAAAGACCCCGCTCCCATAAATCTATCATAACATTTAAACAGAGACACGGATGGAAGACTCCGTTGTGCGAGAGAATGTTTTGTGTGTAAACAGTTTAACATATTCATCGTCGAAGTCAGTTTAATTAATTTTAATCAAATGTTTTCCTCTGAACTTGAGAAAGAAGTTATCTTATAAACAAAGGGGGATGTAATGTAATGTGCGAATAGTCTTGATATAATGTAACGTGCGAATAGTCTTGGAAGACTTGTAACTAAAGGGAAGTTACTCAGTTGAATGGACATCCGGGGATTTAGGCGGTTGAACGAAGACCTAGATCCAAATGGCTGTTACAACTTACTAGATCTAATAAAGTAGTATTTGTGAACATCATTAACGTCTCTTTGAGTTTTATGCTGTTGCATAAAAGGACAAACATTACAATCATCATCATCATCATCATCATCAAAGTGGTCCTGATTCGGCTCTTTGCAGTCCGCTGGTCCTTATAAACAATGACTAACTAATATTTAGTATTTTTTGTATTAATATAATCGATTATTATTATTATTATAACATTATCACAACAACAATGTTTTGAGTTTCTTGTTAATAGATAAAATAAATCTACTTCAGTCCTGACAATTACAAGGATATATTAATTTGCAATAACAACCAGGGTGTCGCGGACCTGTATTAATTTCTCATTTCGGGTGCCTGTGATGTGGATTAATTGTTTTATAGCTAATCACTCTTCTGTTGCAAATAACATTATTAGTTTTCAGTTTGCACGTGTTGTTGGTTGGCGTTATATATGAATCTGATTAGATGTTTTCATACGGTTCAAAAATCCATAATTTGGGTCAGCACTTAGACTTTAGATGGTTTTTTTTAGGTCTCAACAAGTAACATCACCTTGATGTTCATTGGTGTGGCGACCAAGATTGGTGCCCAGAATTGGTTCAACAGGTTGTTGTGTAGATGTTATGTCTAGAAACAGTTAGAATAACCAGTCACCAGGGGAAGTTCTTGTGAGTATCGAATATTTATTTGATTCGATGGGTGCATAATGGAGAAAGAGAGAGAGAGAGGAGGGGTGAGGTGGAGTGTGGTGGAATTAATGGCAGTTGTTGCATTCATCGAAATTGCTTCAATCTAGTTCATTTGGATTCATTATTTCATGGTTCTGGCAAGTCTGGCATATGCCTTATACAAGAACAAGAACTATTGGACAGATGGATAGAGTACTGCTCTGACCTTTAAAACCACACACCAAATGGAGACCCATCAGTCCTAGCATGTCCAGAGAACAGAGAAGAAGAAGAAATCCTTCCAATTCTCTGAGAAGAAGTTGAGGCAGCAGTGCAATCGCTGAAGAAGGGGAAGTCAGCGGGAAAGAACAACATACCCGCGGAACTGCTTCATGCATGCAGGAGGAGAAGCGATGATTGACACACTCCCCATTATCTGTAAAAAGATCTGGCAGAGTAGGGAGTGGCCTACCTCATGGACCCAGTCGCTTGTCATCACTCTTCCCAAAAAGGTAACCTTCAGGAATGTGAAAATTATCGCACCATCAGCCTCATCAGCCATCCCAGCAAGGTCCTCATGAAAATAATACTCAACAGGTTGAAAACCCAAGCTGAACAAATCATAGCTGAAGAGAAAGCAGGATTCAGGGCAGGGCGAAGTACCACTGAACAGATTTGCAATCTCAGAATTATCCGCGAGAAATACCTACAGGACCAACAACACCTATATCATGTGTTCGTAGACTTCAAAAAGGCATTTGACCGAGTCTGGCACTGAGCGAAACAATCAGGGTTGCTGAGGCCAGGGAAAGATGGAGTACGCTCTTTAAATGATCATCTGTGGTGCCCCAACGACCTCCGAGTTACAGGATAGGATAAGATAGGGCTTCATGGTTCGCATTTCAAACCTAAATTGAACGTGATTATAAAAAAAGAAACCATATGAATAACTGGTTGACACTATATCTAATAGTGGCCATGTATGCCTTTGTCTGTATTTCTGTCCAGCGGAAGGGCGCTGATGTACACAAGTGTGTTGCGGTTGTCCTGGTGGAGAGTTTCTTCATGTCCCTATTCCCAGCCCACCCTATGTACTCAGTACCAAACCTTTAAACGACGGATGACCCTTTCCGCATTTTCCCCAAAATATCCTCAGGAATAGTGATCCCCAAGCCATTGGACGTAGAGGTCGGTCGTGTTCGAGTGATGTTGAGGGCTCTGCGATCACATCATAGTCGTTGACATCTCATGCAATTTTAATGAGAGTGAGTCTGCAACGTCTGCTTTCAGCTATGAATCGTAAGTACTGTACTGGTGGTCGACAAAGGCTTACGGGGCAGAGAGCTGAAGAAAGGATCGTCATCCCTTTTCGCTTAAATCGCTGCTTCATGTTAATCATCATTGCAGTCTTCATCGTGGCTCATCGGTCGTCTAAATCGAGATTACTGTCAGAAATAATTGGAAGCCGACAACGCTGTAGTTACTTTGAGAGAGAAGAGTTATAACCCTTTGTAACGGCATCAAGGAAGGCTAAGGCCAACGAAGAAATGAACAATCTTATCCTTATCGTCATAGTAGTCATCATCACCGTCATACAAATCATCGTCACCATCATCATCACAGTCAGCAATTACATCACCATCTTCATTTTGACTTTGTATGTTACACAATATCTGTTGAATGAGTGATTGTCTGTTCGTAGTAAAGTTTGTTCAGCATTTAATATTGTGTTTGCGTCAAATTTCTCAAGTTCCTGATGTTCTTTGCATGAAAGAACAGGTCCTAAATGAACTCTTAAACACGTGGGGCACACACAGAGCAAGGAGCGAACTTATGTGACTTAGTTACTAGACTATTGAAGTCACCGAGTGTTTTCTCTGGGTACTACGGTTTCCTCCCTCCCTTCAATAAAGTATAATTCTAATGATATCAGATGCAGTCACAAAGAAAATGTCAAAAATAAAAATGTGATTTTCTTTCAATTTTCTAATAGTGATCTCCCTGTCTTCTCACCACATGTTTGAGTGATAGATGTGTTTGTTGTGTGTGCCACATGTTTGAGTGATAGATGTGTTTGTTGTGTGTGCCACAGTAGGTGAAACATGTCAGTGTGTATGTTGGTACAGATGGCCAAGCTGATGGGTGATTTGGGGAACAGCGCCTACAGTGGTTCCTCTGGTTACAAATCAAGTTCTGGAAACGTTCATAACTTACAGTGGTACCTTGATTAACAAACCAAGGTCTGGAAATGTTCATAACCTACAGTGGTACCTCAATTAACAAACCAAGTTCTGGAAATGTTCATAACCTACAGTGGTACCTCGATTAACAAACCAAGATCTGGAAATGTTCATAACCTACAGTGGTACCTCGATTAACAAACCAAGTTCTGGAAACGTTCATAACCTACAGTGGTACCTCGATTAACAAACCAAGTTCTGGAAACGTTCATAACCTACAGTAGTACCTCGATTAACAAACCAAGTTCTGGAAATGTTCATAACCTATAGTGGTACCTCAAGTTACAAACCAAGTTCTGGAAACGTTGATAACCTACAGTGGTACCTCAAGTTACAAACAAAGTTCTGGAAAGGTTGATAACCTACAGTGGTACCTCGAATGACAAACCAAGTTCTGGAAACGTTCATAATCCGAAAACATTGAAATCAATGAAATTGAGGCAATCCGTTTTAAGAAAAAAGAATCGTTCTTTTTTATTTACATCCTGTCATTTACCTGACAAAAGGCAATGAATACTTGTACTTGTATTACATACGGAGAAAGAATATGTGTTCTTGTATTACATACAGAAAAAGAAAACAACCAAAAAAATTAATATAAAATTTAAAAAAAAAGATTTCGTCTATCTTTTTTACCAAGAAAATTATTATGGGAAATTTGTCACTTTCTTAGCTATTGTGAATCATTAGTTTCAGGAGTTTTTTATCGCTGTTTCTTGGCAGCCGACTGGGAATCTTTCTGCATCAAGAAACTATGAAGGGAAATTTGTCCTTCGTAACCCACCGTTTCTTACGCGAGACCAAAAAAAATGAAAAGTTGTTGTTTATAACCCAAACTGTTCGTCACATGAGGCGTTCCTGACTAAAGGAACACTTGTATATAGCATCCATTATTATTATTATTATTATTGGATAGTTCTTGTGTTGAAGATTTGTAAACAAGATATAAATGTCCATTATTACCTCAGACTCCATTGGAAGTACATCTATGTACCTCTCGGTCTTCACCCACACCATCTTTGTTTCCAATGGGTCAGTGCTTTCTGTAACAAAGAAATCAGCAAATGTATCATGGGTGATAGCAGTAGCACTGTTGGTTAGCACTCTGGTTTTGTATGCAAAGTTGGAGAGTACAAACCCTGCAGAGGATGACTTTCTATGACTTAGATACAAGACTTTTCAGGTCACCAAGTGTTTTCTCCTGGTATTTTGGTTTTCTCCCTCCCTTCAATAATGGTGTCCCAGTTAATAATAAGGCACATTTACAAAAGGGCAGTTTTTAATCACTCAAGCCTGAATTACTATGGGGTTCACACCACACATAAAACAAAACAAAAAAACAGCAACCAAAAACACCCATAAGAAATGTTCCTGTCACTAGTAGAATTGAGCCCTTGTTCACTGGCACACATGCATATAACAAAGCTCACAGCCTATTCTACACTTTAGGTCAAGAAAGTTGAAACTGTACAGCAGCTAAGCTACAATCACAATACAGATAACAACATCACAATATAGATAACAACATCACAATATAGATAACAACATCACAATATAGATAACAACATCACAATATAGATAACAACATCACAATTATTGCTAAGTATAAAACACTAATATACTTACTGTATCCCTCTGTGTCACTGTCAGGCTCTGTCTTTACTTTACACAACTCTGAGTCATGTGGCTCCTGAAATCAATGATGAGAATATATTATTTTACTACAACTATCAGTACATTTGGGTTCGTGTGTTGATTTTTTATAAGAGACATCAAGCTCGATTATTACCTCAGGCTCCACCAGATGTACATCTATATATGCCTCTGACTTCACCCACACTGTTTTCGTTTCCAATGGCCCACTGCTTTCTGTAACAAAGAAATCAGCAAACACGTCATGGGTGCGTGCTATATTGGATGATAAAACTGAACAGTTGTGGTCATTCACATCCATATTCCTGTGGGGATCACACCAACTTGTAATCACTAAAGCGTTCACTTCAGTGAAAAAAGTTTTTGACACTTGTGGAATTAAACATTGGTTCACTGGCACATAAGGGAAGTTATTTAGCTCACACCCTGTAATATACTTAAGAGATATCTAGAGAAGCAAAACTGTAAAGCATTTAAGCGACAATAACAATATAGTTTGTTTTTTTTTTAAACATAACAAGCATTACTATCAGGGCTCCCAATTATGCTGACATTGGGAGAAATCACACCTTAGTCCTTCAAAATTATGCTGAACACGCGTGAGAAGTATGACTTAAATTTTACAATTGGCACTGAAAACACACCTGAAAAAACAATTTATAGCATGAGAAGATCGTGAACACATAATTGTTTCTAAAATTAACATGGCCACGCGACTGAAAAATGAGCTTGATGTTCACTTGTTTACCTTTTGCACTATCAATCAATCACAAAGTTCCTAAATCATCTCGCTAGGCTTAGGAAGTGACATCATAGTTTAATGTGACATAGATTTGTGATTCATCGTTTGCCGTGGTTACTTCCCTTGTTTCACTACGAAACCATCAATCATGGCATTTTTCCATCAGTTTTCCCACTCCTTAAAATACTTAGCAAGGAGAGGAAACAATTCCTTAAAATTATAAAATGAAAGTGATTTCACTCCTTAGATTCACTACAAAAATAGAACCCAGATTATAATACGCTAATATACTTACCATCTCCCTCAGTATCACAGTCAGGTTCTGTCTTCACTTTACACACCAGTGGGATATGTGATTCCATCATGTCACTGTCAGGTGCTGTCTTGCTTTCTAATTCTTCCTTTATGTTGAACTCACTGCCAGTCATATTAATGGTACCTCTGACAATCTGTTCACTGTTGCTGTTAGAAACATGACGGCTTTCTCTTCCTGCAATTTCTAAACAAAGCAACAATTTTCTTGTGAATATTTCCTGACAACAAGCTTAATGGCGAACTAAAAAAAAAAGCACATGTATAAGAACTTATATATCTTTTCCTCTCACCTAAATATTACAAATGATACAGTAAATAAACCTCCAAAGTGCAATAAAGGATGAAAAAAGAACTGGTCTATTTCACTATTTCCAATTAAAACAAATCCTGCAGAAACCACGTTGCCATAGTTAAGATCAGCACCCAGCATTCACTGCACAGCCCACACAAAAGGTAAGGAAAAAAACAAACTATTTTGTTGGTGTTAGGATGTGGGTGTGCTAAACCTGACACTTATTTTAATACGTTTCTGTGACACCATTCTTCAAGGAGCGCTGATGTTAATATTTGCCACCACTTTGAGAAATCTCAACTGAAAAAAACCCAACAATTTACATTGTAGTAAAATACATTTTAAACAAAGAAAAAATAAACGATGAGCCATTCAATTCACATAACAGTAATAGGAGAATGACAAAGCTTTCATTTTGACTGGCGTGGAAATTATATTTTTCTGTAAAGGTTGATACCGCGATGTTGATCTTAACTGTCCTGTATTGGCTGTAGTCTAGTTGTAAAATGCCACTGTCTCAATGTTCAATGACGAAAAAAGAATATCATTGTTGCAAACTTGCCTGAGAGTGATAAACCATCAATAGAAGAAAAGAGAAAGGAAGACAGGGATAGGGTAAGGGTGTTGGTTAGCAAACTGGGGGAAGACATTTGTGTGGAAGAAGTTGATGAACCAATGCGACTAGGAGCACTGAGCATCGGCAACAATGTCAGGCCTAGACTGCTTAGGATGACAGTGAAAACTGATGAGACAAAAAGAAAAATTAGGAAAAATGTGGCCAATCTCAACAAAAACATTCCACCCAAAGAGAGAGTATACATCAATGATGATCAGACACCAAAAGAACGGGAAAAGATTAGAGTACTCAAGGAAGAACTTAAAACTAGAAGAGAAGGAGGAGAAGAAAATCTTGTAATAAATTACAGAGAGGGGAAGATCGTGACACGCATTCTAAGGTCTGGTCCTGGTACCGGGCAACTGCGATTTTCTCTCAATTCATCAGCTGCTGCCGTTCCGGCAAATGCTGGTGTATCACATTGACAACCCAGCCTTGCAAACACTCATGTAAATAAATGTACATATGATCACAAACTTGGTAACTTTTGTTTTGATTCTCTTGACTCTTGTAAAATTTTGTACACAAATTGTGACAACGGATTTTTGAACAAAAAAGATGAATTTATCACACGCTTTCAACCTATTAAACCCCATATTATTGGTTTAACGGAAGTAATAACAAAAAATAATGTGTATGGTGTAAATACTTCTGAGTATGAAATAGGTAGTTATGATTTATTCATGAACAAAAATCCAAAAAGGGGGATCGCCATGTATGTAGATAAATGTTTGAATGCGAGAGAGTGTACAGTTCTCAATGAAACGCAATTTGAGGAGAGTTTGTGGTGCACTTTCAAGGGTGGTAATGATGAAGCGGTCTTGATTGGATGCCTGTATCGCAGTCCAAGTTCATCCATAAATAACACTCAAGAGTTATTCAATCTGTTGAAACATGATGAAATATCAAAGTACGATAAAGTTTGTATAATGGGTGACTTCAATTTTCCAGGTATATGTTGGGAGGGAGCTTGGGAAGGAGATACCAATAATGACTTTGTTGAATGTGTAAGGGATGCATTTCTTATCCAGAAGGTTTCCTCTCCCACTAGACACAGGGCAGGACAACAGTCTACAAGAGATGACTTGGTGTTTGTAAGTGAAGAACATTTGGTGCCCGACATAGAGCACATAGATCCTTTGGGGAAAAGTGATCATGACGTACTACTCTTTTTTCTGTATGTTCCCAGAGTCAAAGGTAGTAAAGAAAGCAGTAAGTACAGGTTTAATTTAAACAAGGGGGATTATTGTAGTCTACGTAACATGATCTCTGCACATGACTTTTCTACGCTTCCACAGGAGGATGTACACGAAATGTGGCAAGGTATAAAAAGTGTTATTTTAGAAAGCATGGATATACTTATTCCAAAAGTAAAGGCTGGAAACAAGAAGAGGGCTACTCCACCATGGATGAATGAGAAGATAATTAAAACAATAAAAAAGAAGTATAACCTATACAAACGATACTTACAGACTAAACAGGGGAGAGATTACGAGAAATATAAACAAGTGCGTAACAAATGTGCTACACTTATGAAAGCAGGAAGAAAGCGTCACGAGAAGAACATTGCAAATGAATGTAAGATAAATCCAAAGAAATTTTGGAAATATGTCCAAGAAAAAAGTAAAGGAAATAGTGGTATTAGTGCGTTGAAAAAGGAAAATGGTGAGTTCGCTACAACTGACATGGAGAAAGCTGAGACACTAAACTCTTTCTTTGCCAGTGTATTTACAGTGGAAAATATGAATAATGTACCTGAAATGACAGAAGGTCAGTACTCTGATGGTAAGTTTCTAGCTGATGTTATTGTTACTACCGAAGCAGTAGAAAAGAAATTAGCTAATCTTGATTCTTCCAAAGCACAGGGTCCTGATGGTGTTCCCCCTAGGGTACTGAATGAGTTATCCAAGGAATTAGCAAAGCCCTTAAGTATTCTATTTAATAAGTCCATTGAAAGCGGAGTTGTACCCAGTGACTGGAAAGAAGCCGATGTGACTGCCATTTTTAAGAAGGGTAACAAGTCGGAACCTGGTAACTACAGACCAGTAAGTTTGACATGTATTGTATGCAAAGTCTTTGAATCATTAATCCGAGATGTAATAACATCACATTTTAAGGATAATAATCTGTTCGCTTCTTGTCAACACGGTTTTAGGTCTAAGCGTTCATGCATGACCCAGTTAATGGAAGTGATGGAAGATTTAACACAAATTCTAGATAGGCATGAACCTGTAGACATCATATACCTGGATTTTCGCAAAGCGTTCGATAGTGTTCCACATGAACGACTACTACAAAAAATGAAGGCATACGGAGTGACAGGTAAAGTGTTAGAATGGATCAGATCCTTTCTTTCAGGCAGGACACAGAGAGTTCGGGTTGGAGAAGCCTTATCGTCTAGCGCCAATGTATTAAGTGGCATCCCCCAAGGTAGTATTTTGGGCCCTATTTTGTTCACAATTTACATAAATGATCTACCTGATTGTGTCAAAACCTCATGTAAAATATTTGCAGACGATACTAAAATATACGACAGAGCTTCAAATAGTACTCATATGCAGGAGGACCTCGACAGACTTCAACATTGGACTGATGAGTGGAATTTGTACTTCAACGTTGAAAAATGCAAAGTAATGCATATGGGGCATAATAATCCCAATGCTGAATATTCCATGAGTGTAAATGGCACTACCAGAAAAATTACTACTTGTGTAGAAGAAAAAGACCTGGGGGTGACGTTTGATACAGGATTAAAATTTGATGTGCATATTCAAAATGCTATAAGTAAAGCTAACAAGATGGTTGGGCTGATTAAAAGGACCTTCACGTTTATTGATAGAGATGTATTTGTCAAGCTATATAAAGCTTTGGTCAGACCACATCTAGAATATGGTAACGTCATTTGGCACGCTCACTTAATACGTCAATCAGTGGCAATAGAAAAAGTGCAACGTAGAGCCACGAAGCTCGTAAAGGAGTGTAGTAACATGTCGTACAGTGAGCGTTTACAGTTCTTAAAGTTGCATTCTCTAAAAGGTAGACGTGTGCGTGGTGACCTCATCGCGACATACCAAATTTATCATAACCATGTAGACCTGAGATGGGATTATTTCTTTGAGAGTACACACAGTTCAAAAACAAGAAACGCTGAGGGAAAGGTCTTTATTAAACAATGTGATACTAACTTAAGGAAATATTGCTTTAGCTATCGGGTTGCTAATTTTTGGAATAACCTACCACCAGATTTTAAAAATGCACACTCAACTAACATCTTCAAAAATCTGCTTGATGCCAATGCTAAATTTGTTAATCTATTTAACGAATTCGATTGAATTCAAGAGAGGAAAATTTTAGCACCGAATGACCATGACTGCTTTAAGAATGTATAATACAAAGATGGGGCGTACACAGGCTTCACAGCCTATACCCAGCCTCTACTACTACTACTACATCACCGGAGCCAACTCAACTCACCTTGCGCATGCCACGCTTGCAATCTCATCCAGTCTACCACTGGTTCCTCAGCAATGTCAATCTCCAGCTTCACCTCAGACAGCACTTGACTGTCTTCGTCCTCCATAACAGAGCACTGCAGCACTCAACGTTGTGAAACAACTGCACAACCTCAACTTGAACAGGGGAAGTAATACCGACAGTTTGCTAATGAAAACTCTCTATACCGTCAAAGATTTATTCGCTTGCGTTATAGTAGAAAAACACCTCGCGCAAAAAAAAGTTTTTAAAAACTTATTATAAATATAATAAATGCTTACCCTGGATAAATTTTGTATATCAAAGGTAAATAGAACAAGCAGCAATTTATATATTATTCAAAAAATTAATTCGGGATAGGAGGAGGATTACAAAGACAGATTGTAATTTACTAAATTAGTTTCGAATGTCTCTAATGATTAATGACAATTTTGAACACTTGTGTTTTTATTTTGACAAGACTGTTACATTTATGTTACATTTTTAAGCTTTTACTTATTATTTTTTGTGGCTTCTTTTGTTTGTTTGCTAATGCCGGTTTATAAAGTTGTTCCTGTAACCTCTACTTCATCTCCCTTCATTCCTTCTTTATTCTATCCAGGGACATTTTCATTTAAAAACAACAACACAGTGCTCAATTTTTCATTTTTATAAACATTTTAATACTTCATTTCCAGAGTATTCTTTCAGCTGTTAGAAACATGCAATATCACAGCCTGTACACAACAACAATTTAAAGGGCTCAATTACATAGCCTGTACACAGTAAAGGGCTGTAATACACAGCCTGTACACAACAACAAAGTGCTCTATTACATAGCCTGTACACAATAAAGGGCTGTATTACACATCCTGTACACAACAAGTGCTGTATTACACAGCCTGTACACATTAACAAAGTGCTGTATTACACAGCCTGCACACAACAACAAAGTGCTGTATTACACAGCCTGTACACAATCTAAAAAAGTGCTGTATTACACAGCAGCCTGTACACATCACTGATCTAAAAGAATTTATTTAGTTCAGTGGTACACACCAACAAAGTGCTGTATTAAACAGCATGTACACAACAACAAATTGCTGTATTACACAGCCTGTACACAACAACAAAGTGATGTTGTATTACACGGCCTGTACACAACAAAAAAGTGCTGTACTACACAGCCTGTACACATCAACAAAGTGCTGTATTACACAACCTGTACACAACAACAAACTGCTGTATTACACAGCCAGTAAATAAAACAAAAACTGTGCTGTAACCACGCTCTTGTGTGCTGAACAGTATTTATGTACTATATTACATTGGCATACATTATTTTCTCTTACAAACACACACACACACACACACACAAACATTCAACAGACATCATAGTCAGCAATACACAGCAACATAATGCCATATTTATAAAGTTTCATTTCACAATGATCCAAACTTTTTATTCCAGGAATTGTTTTATGATACTGATGTTTGTAATTATGTCTACGCTTGTTATAATGTATTTAGTGGTTGATTGTCAATGCTATTTTGTATTTTAGGCAAATCTGAATATTGTTTTGTAGAAGGTGTGATATTGTCATGTTTGGGGACTGCTATTGTTATTGCTATGTATGTAGTGTTATTTTAGTGGTGTTTTCAAATGTTTACAATGTTTTTTTTACTGTGAAGAGCAGTGTGCTTTATCATAGATCAGGAAACTGCGCTATATAAATTAGTTATTATTATTATTATTATTATTATTATTATTATTATTATTATTATTATTATTATTATTATTATTATTATAATTGATATTATGAAACTGTTTTCTACTTTTCAGAGTTTAATGTTTTCTGAGACCTCTATCTATACTAGGCGATTGGCCTTTAAGTGTTACAAGTGACGAAAGAGAGAAAAGGGGACATCAAAACAAGTTATATATACTTTAAAAACAATATTGCTGCTATTTATGTGTGTGTGTGTGTGTGTGTGCGGTACACATGGTGTGTGGGTGTGTTTGTGTGCGCTTTGATCTCTGCAAGAAAAAGAGCCTTAATTATTAAATAACAATTAAAAAATTTAAAATAAAATTTAAAAATGGCTAAACAATATAGAATACTTGTGTTCTAGTCTTGATGAAGGTGGTTGTGGGCATTTGTGTTTGTTGGCTGACTGCATGTTTATAACATTGTCCCTGTAACACCTCATTCATCTCTCTTCATTCCTTCTTTGCTGACTGCATGTTTATAACGTTGTCTCTGTAACACCTCATTCATCTCTCTTCGATCATTCCTTCTTTGCTAAATGCATGGTAGTTATTCATTGCTTAGAGGGTCCAGCGGACTGCAAAGAGCCGAATCAGGACCACAAAATCAAGACCACAACTTCGCTGAAAGAGCACCCACCCCTGATCTGCATAAAAGATCTACCGAAACAACCCTATAGTGGCAACACTGAAGGCACTCCACTAGCCGGTCACTTTATAATAAAGACATCACACGCAGGGGACGCTGAGGTTATACTCTAAGTTATCGAACCCCCGTTTACAAAAACAAAATAGAATACAAACATCATTATAAAATATCAACAAAACACATACAAATAAAATAAAATGCCTAAATTGCCAAATAATAACATAATAGGAAGCCCCAGTGACCATTTGGCAGAAAGAGTCCAATATTCCCAAGCTGATCCAACAGACTTCACACACAAATGAGGAGTTTTGTTCCGGATGAGTTTTCAAGAAAAAAAAGTAGGTGACTGCTCTAGCGAAGAAGAAGATAGTATAGACTATAGTAGATTGATAGAACAGAGTAGGAATGAGAAAGAACAAAGGAGAAAGACAGCGACAGTGGGAATTTAAAGCACTAAATTTCCAGAAAGTGGGGATACTATTTTATACTGAAACCCCCGGCAATCCCACGGGGGCAAATGCATGTTTATAATGCTGTCCCTGTAACACCTCATTCATCTCTCTTCAGTTCTTCTTTGCTGACTGCATGTTTATAGTGTTGTCCCTGTAACACCTAATACATCTCTTTTCATTCCTCCTTTATTCTATCAGTGACATTTAATTTAAAAACAGCACCAAATGTTCAGTTTTAAATGTGTATTAACATTTTAATATTTTATTTTCAGAGTATTGTTTAAGCTGTACACAACAACAAAACTGTATTACACAGCCAGCCTGTACACAACAACAAAACTGTATTACACAGCCAGCCTGTACACAACAACAAAGCTATTACACTGCCAGCCTGTACACAACAACAAAACTGCATTACACAGCCAGCCTGTACACAACAACAACAAAACTGTATTACACAGCCAGCCTGTACACAACAACAATAACACTATTACACAGCCAGCCTGTACACAACAACAACAAAACTATTACACAGTTAGCCTGTACTCAACAACAATAAAACTGTATTACACATCCAGACTGTAAACAACAACAAAACTGTATTACACAAACAGCCTGTACACAACAACAAAATTATTACACAGCCAACCTGTACACAACAACAACAAAACTATTACACAGCCAGTCTATACAATCAAAACTGAATTGTGAGCACGCTCTTGCGTTGAACTAATTACACGCACCTTATATCAATTAGAAGACAAACGTACTTATACAAGTCCACTAGCATTAACAAGCACCACACATGTCCCTGCCTTACAGGAACAACAATGGTGTGGGTGAAGAGTACAATAGCATTAACAAGCACCACACATGTCTCTGTCTTACAGGAACAACAATGGTGTGGGTGAAGAGTCCACTAGCATTAGCAAGCACCACACATGTCTCTGTCTTACAGGAACAACAATGGTGTGGGTGAAGAGTACAATAGCATTAACAAGCACCACACATGTCTCTGCCTTACAGGAACAACAATGGTGTGGGTGAAGAGTACACTAGCATTAACAAGCACCACACATGTCTCTGCCTTACAGGAACAACAATGGTGTGGGTGAAGAGTACAATAGCATTAACAAGCACCACACATGTCTCTGCCTTACAGGAACAACAATGGTGTGGGTGAAGAGTACAATAGCATTAACAAGCACCACACATGTCTCTGCCTTACAGGAACAACAATGGTGTGGGTGAAGAGTACAATAGCATTAACAAGCACCACACATGTCTCTACCTCACAGGAACAACAATGGTGTGGGTGAAGAGTACAATAGCATTAACAAGCACCACACATGTCTGCCTTACAGGAACAACAATGGTGTGGGTGAAGAGTTCATTAGCATTAACAAGCACCACACATGTCTCTGCCTTACAGGAACAACAATGGTGTGGGTGAAGAGTTCATCAGCATTAACAAGCACCACACATGTCCCTGCCTTACAGGAACAAATATGGTGTGGGTGAAGACAGAGAGATCTATACATAAACCTACTTCCAATGGAGTCTGAGGTAAAAATCCAACTTGACGTCTGTTGTACAAATGTTTAACACAATAACTATTTGGCACAGTAATCCAAATGTAATGTTCAACACAATAACTATGTGGCACAGTAATCCAAATGTAATGTTCAACACAATAACTATGTGGCACAGTAATCCAAATGTAATGTTCAGCACAATAACTATGTGGTACAGTAATCCAAATTTAATGTTTAACACAATAACTATGTGGTACAGTAATCCAAACGTAATGTTCAACACAATAACTATGTGGTACAGTAATCCACATGTAATGTTTAACACAATAACTATGTGGTACAGTAATCCACCTGTAATGTTCAACACAATATTTAGTCTACCAGTAATCCAAATGTGCTGATACTTGTGGTAAAGTGATGTCTCCTCTTAATGTCAGGACTGAAGTAAGAAAATCATCACCATCTAACTAGACTACATTTGGCAAAAATATGGACGGTGAGTAAAACTACCACCAGCACCAACAACATCTATATCATGTGTTTGTAGACTTCAAGAAAGCGTTTGACCAAGTGTGGCATGCAGATCTGTGGGCAACCATGCGAGTGTACATGTACAGCAGACCTAAAATTATTGAAGCCATCACAAGCCTGTATGACAAAGCTACCAGTGCAGTCCTCCACAACAGAACCATCAGGAACTGATTCAGAAAAACAATTGGTGTGCATCAAGGATGCCTACTCTCTCCAACACTCTTCAACATCTTCCTGAACAGCTGGTACAGAGGCTTGATACCACCTCCAGAGCCTATGGAATGAAAATAAGTGCAGAGAAGAACAAAGTGATGACCAACAACACCAATGGCATCAAAGCAGACATCAAAGTCTCAGGCCACTCCCTCAAAACAGTTCATAGCCTCAAATATTTAGGAGTCATTGTATCAAACAATGGGTCCCGACATGAAGTCCTCTCCAGGATTGCACAAACAACTGCAGACCTGATATCTCCATCTTACTAAACTCTTGCAAAACATGGACCCTCACAACAGCTCTACAACAAAGAATACAAAGCATGGAGATGAGGTGCTAAAGAAGACTTCTGGGCATTCTCTATACCCAGCACATAACCAACAACGAAGTCCAACACACCATCACACAAGCCATTGGAAAACACAATGGCATGCTCACAGAGGTGAAGAAACGGAAACTCCGATGGTACGGCCACGTCACCAGACAATCTGGCCTTGCAAAGACCATCCTGCAAGGCACAATGCAAGGAGGATGAAGAAGAGGGAGACAGAAAAAGAGGTCGGAAGTCAACATTTGAGAATGGACTGGCTTGACACTGAGCGAAGCCATGAGAGTTGCTGAGGACAGAGAAAGATGGAGTACACTGGTTAAACGATCATCAGTGGTGTCCCAACGACCTTCAAGTTACGAGATAGGATAGGATAGAGTAAAAACATATATGACTCTTTTTTGTTGGTAGGTTATAATTGACATAAACGAGTGTGAAATACATAGTATAATAATTTGGATTTGACTTTATGCTATCACTACATTTATATATTCTGTTATAAGGTGCACACCATTGTGCTTCACAAACTTGGTCATTCTTGTTTTATGTTGGAAGCAAAGTAAATGTTGACATGCGACCCAGTGTGGAGGAAGACAGACATCTGCTTGGTGCTTGACACCACAGTCATAGGTTGCCATGGTATCACATGTAACTTGCAAGTTAGTGTTCTCTATCCTCCCCTCTCCCCACTTATCCCCTCCTCCCCCACTAATCCAATTAAGCCACACCATCTCCACACCCTGCCACACCACTACTCCAATTAAGCCACATCATCGCCACACCCAACCTCACCACTACTCCAATAAAGCCACATCATCGCCACACCCAACCACACCACTACTCCAATAAAGCCACACCATCGCCACACCCAACCACAGCACTTCATCTGCTGTCACAATGTTTATTTTCTGTCCAATGTTCTGCATACCTGGTAATTTTTATTTTTTAAGGAGTATTGTTTGCGGACAAGAATTGTGGAAACACATCTGAGTATAACCCTAAGCCCAATCCAAGGCAAAACAAGAATTGTGGAAACATATGTGAATATACAGTAGCCCTAAGCCCAATCCAAGGCAAAACAAGAATTGTGGAAACACATCTGATTATAGCTCTAAGCCCAATCCTAGGTAAAACAAGATCTGTGGAAACACACCTGATTATAGCCCTAAGCCCAATCCTAGGTAAAACAAGATCTGTGGAAACACACCTGATTATAGCCCTAAGCCCAATCCTAGACAAAACAAATGTGTGACTCATCAGACGGCTCAACAACTGTAGGCTACTCCATTGATCTAAATGTACAAACCAGCGGACCACATCAAGGATTTCTATTTGTGGTACTTAAATTACAGTAACTCCCCCTTCTCCTCTCTGCCCCCCCCTCTCCTCCCCCATTAAAAGGTATTTATTTGAAAGTTGGTTTGTCCATATATTAGATAAGTCGACCGCTAGTTCTTGGTTGTCGTGAAAGATAGCTATTGCACACCAGCTCAATGCCTATGTGAGCAGCACTCTTTGGTTCCCCCACATTTTGCTGGCTGCGGGCTATTTATAGCTTGCTTACACCCTCCCTTCCAGTGAAAGGAAAGGAAAAAAGCACCGGCGAAGCTATTTATAGCTAGCCTGGCTGAACTAACCTCTAAACCTAAAAGCTTTGGTTGAGTCTGTGTGATTGGAGACATATCAAAATAGCTATTGGAGACATATCAAGATAGCTATTGGAGACATATCAAGATAGCTATTGGAGACATATCAAGATAGCTATTGGAGATATATCAAGATAGCTATTGGAGACATATCAAGATAGCTATTGGAGACACATCAAAATAGCTATTGGAGACATATCAAGATAGCTATTGGAGATATATCAAGATAGCTATTGGAGATATATCAAGATAGCTATTGGAGACATATCAAGACAGCTATTGGAGACACATCAAAATAGCTATTGGAGACATATCAAGATAGCTATTGGAGACATATCAAGATAGCTATTGGAGACATATCAAGATAGCTATTGGAGATATATCAAGATAGCTATTGGAGACATATCAAGATAGCTATTGGAGACACATCAAGATAGCTATTGGAGACACAACAAGATAGCTATTGGAGACATATCAAGACAGCTATTGGAGACACATCAAGATAGCTATTGGAGACACATCAAGATAGCTATTGGAGACATATCAAGATAGCTATTGGAGACATATCAAGATAGCTATTGGAGAGATATCAAGATAGCTATTGGAGACATATCAAGATAGCTATTGGAGACACATCAAGATAGCTATTGGAGACATATCAAGATAGCTATTGGAGACATATCAAGATAGCTATTGGATACATATCAAGATAGCTATTACAGACATATCAAGATAGCTATTGGAGACATATCAAGATGTCAAACTTCCTGACCCTGTTGATGGTGCAACTTCACAAAATTTAAATTTTTCATTTTTTCTTTAAGGCATTATAGATATCGATGAGGCACACATCCTGTGCACATTTGGTCAACTTCACTCCAAGATTAAGGTCACTGGAGCTGTCCAAAGTCAGTATAGGTACTTTGAAGTGACCTTGACCCAAAACTACAAGAGATATAAAGTTCAATCTTTTTGTATTTAGAGATAGATGGATATTCAATGCTTATAGGGTCCAGGGGACTGCTTAGAGCTGTATCAGGACCAGATGATAGATCTGTCATATATGTCCCATTTTTGCATCGGTCTTGAAGATGAAGGTCATTGTAGGCCTTGCAAAAACATAAAAAGAGTAGATGATGGTACAGTGTCTCTATTTAACCCACAGTATGCGACAACATATTGATCCTACATGAGCTTGAGAAGTCACCTGTAGACCAAGGTCATGTTGGTTACAGATGGCTGTAGACCAAGGTCATGTTGGTTACAGATGGCTGTAGACCAAGGTCATGTTGGTTACAGATGGCTGTAGACCAAGGTCATGTTGGTTACAGATGGCTGTAGACCAAGGTCATGTTGGTTACAGATGGCTGTAGACCAAGGTCATGTTGGTTACAGATGGCTGTAGACCAAGGTCATGTTGGTTACAGATGGCTGTAGATCAAGGTCATGTTGGTTACAGATGGCTGTAGACCAAGGTCATGTTGGTTACAGATGGCTACTGTTTGAGTCTGTTTTAGGACTAAGGCACATTGTGCACCCTTTATTATATAATCATTATCATTATGATTAATCTTTATTATATAATCATTATCATTATGATTAATCTTTATTATATAATCATTATCATTATGATTAATCTTTATTTATTAAATTTTTCTTTAACCATAAAACTAAAGAGCAATTGTTATCAATCAAGTCTGAATGACTATGGGGTTCACATCCAAAACAATTGCCACCCATAAGAAATGATCCTGACTAGTAGAATTGAACCCTTGTTTACTGGCACATATGCATTCATTTGCGCTTTGAAACCTTTTTTTTAAAATAGGAAAAGCGCTATATTAATAAATGTACTCTTATTGTTATTATGTAACGTAGCTCACAGCCTATTATATATAAAATTTAATACATGTACTAATTATTATTATTATTATTATTATTATTATTATTATTATTATTATTATTATTATTATTATTATTATGTAACGTAGCTCACTGACTCTTCTATATAAATACATGTACAAATTATTATTATGTAATATAGTTCACAGCCTATTCTATATAAATACATGTACTAATTATTATTATGTACATTACATGATTATTGCTTTAGGTCCAGCGGACTCTTCCGAGCCAAATCAGGACCGGACACCCCTGATACGCATAAAAGATCTGCTGAAACAACCATAGTGGTAAAACTGAAAGCTCTCCACCAGCCAGACACTTTACAATAAAAACATCCCACGCAGGGGACGCTGAGGCTTAACTCTAATTTATTGAACCCCCATTTACAAAAACAAAATAGAATACAAACATTATAAATTATCAACAAAACACATACATATAAAATGCCTACATTGCTAAATAATAACATTATAGGAAGCCTTAGTGACCACCTGGCAGAAAGGGTCCAATATTCCCAAGCTGATCCAACGACCTCATACACAAATAAGGAGTCTTGTCCCGGAAGAGTTTTCAAGATAAAAGGTAGGTAACTGGTCTAGCGAAGAAGACGATAGTATAGCAGATTGATAGAACAGAGCAGGAATGAGAAAGAGCAAATGAGAAAGACAGCGACAGTGGGAATTTAAAGCATTAAATTTCCAGAAAGAGGGGATACTATTTACACTGAAACCCCCGGCACCCCAACGGGGTTATTATTATGTAATGTAGTTCACAGCCTATTCGGTTTAGAAAGGTGAAACTGTACAGCAGCTAAGCTACAATCACAATATAGATAACAACATGACAATATAGATAACAACATCACAATTTTTTCTGAGTATAAAACTTACTACTTACTATATAATTTGTGTCTTTTTCTGTGTGGCTTGAACTTTCATTTTTGCCCCTTGTTGTATCTCCAAGACTTCCTGTGTGGAGCTTGAAATGTCTTCTCTGAGCTTTTTGATCTCAGCTGAATTTTTTTTTTCTTAAAGGACTGCTTGCTAATGAAGATATCTTTCTAGCTTTTACTTGTTTTTTTCAAAGCAAATGACTTCCCTTTGGTTTTACAAATAACGGTTTGTCTGTCATCAGACTGACTCATTTTGATCTGAACCAAACCTGTTAAGTAGGCTTCTTCTTCACTCGTCAGTGGTGCCACTAGCTGGTTAAGAGGTCGGACTGAGTTAGTTTGTCTTTGCTCACAGTCCGTTTGTGATGCAGAGTCTGATGTGTTTCTGTGTTGTCCAGGTGTGGGACACCGCTGTGTGGTAGTGACAGATGAGCTGGATGTGCAAGCAGCTGTTGCTTGTCTGCCTGTAGCAGTGGAGGTGTCAGTGAAAGTGACAGTCGGGTTATATGTAGCCGTTTTAAAGAATCTATATTTTTTAGTTTTCTTCTTTATGTGTCTTCCACATGCACTCCTGTTCACCTGTTTATACTGACTACAAACTGCACAGTCACTGACCTGTATGTTGGGATTGTACACTGACCACAGATGCTGTGAACCCTCAATATGCTTTGCAGCTATATGACTACAAACTGCACAGTCACTGACCTGTATGTTGGGATTGTACACTGACCACAGATGCTGTGAACCCTCAATATGCTTTGCAGCTATATGACTACAAACTGCACAGTCACTGACCTGTATGTAGGGATTGTACACTGACCACAGATGCTGTGAACCCTCAATATGCTTTGCAGCTATATGACGCAACGAGCACGAGTCAGGCTGTTTTCTGATTTTTCGTGTGCGATGTCGACATGTGAAGCATAATGTACTGGGATAGACTATACCATCAGTCTCAACAGAATACTGCAAACCATACAAGTCCAAAAGTTCAGAGGCCGTGGTCTTACAGAATCTATGTCTTGGAACATTTTCTCTTGTTTTTTTGGATCTCTGTCCACACAATCGGCATAAAGAGTTTAACTTCTCTCTGTGATAGTGTTCTGTATGAGCTATTTGAGATTGACTATCTATTTGAATGTTATATGCCTGTCCTTCTTTCTGGTTGATCTCTCCTGTATGTAAAAGCCTATGTCTCCTTAACATGCAAGTCTGAGTAAATAGTGTATTACAAACATCACACACGTGTTTCTTTTGTTGTTCAATCCTCTGTTGCTGTTCTTTCTTTATTCTTCCCTTCTCTCTGAGACTGATTTCACTGTAAGGAGCGACGGAGGCTGAAGAGATCATGACCGATGATGACTGTGGTGTTGTGGAGGTCACGGCAAGCAGATTTGCAGCACATGTAGTTGGAATGTGTAAAAACGAGACGCACAATAAACACTGACTATAAAGTGTTCGAAGATCATACCATGTCACGTACAATAAACACTGACTATAAAGTGTTAGAAGATCATACCATCTCACGTACAATAAACACTGACTATAAAGTGTTAGAAGATCATACCATGTCACGTACAATAAACACTGACTATAAAGTGTTAGAAGATCATACCATGTCACGTACAATAAACACTGACTATAAAGTGTTAGAAGATCATACCATCTCACGTACAATAAACACTGACTATAAAGTGTTAGAAGATCATACCATCTCACGTACAATAAACACTGACTATAAAGTGTTAGAAGATCATACCATGTCACGTACAATAAACACTGACTATAAAGTGTTAGAAGATCATACCATGTCACGTACAATAAACACTGACTATAAAGTGTTAGAAGATCATACCATGTCACGTACAATAAACACTGACTATAAAGTGTTAGAAGATCATACCATGTCACGTACAATAAACACTGACTATAAAGTGTTAGAAGATCATACCATGTCACGTACAATAAACACTGACTATAAAGTGTTAGAAGATCATACCATGTCAAAGGCTATGTAAACAACGCTATTTACTGCCCCAGTAGTGAGTACTAGAAGCTTCTATGGCATACTGCAGGCTAATTATAACTTGCCTTATTGCAGACAAAGAGTGTTATATGGTAGTGGCTGACGTGCACTGTTTAGCTTGGATGGCAGCAGTGTGGTGTTGCAGGTTGTCATATAGTACTTATTGTTTAGCTTGGATGGCAGCAGTGTGGTGTTACAGGTTGTCATACAGTACTTACTGTTTAGCTTGGATGGCAGCAAGGCAAGGCAAGGCAAGGCAAGGCAAGGCAAGGCAAATTTTATTCTTTTTTTTTTTTTTTTTTTTTTAATCAGTTTATAGTCCCCTCTCTTCCCGATAAGGATTTTCAGAGAGGAGACTACCTCATTTTAAATTTTATTCCAGAAAAACCCATTAAGGGCACATGGACATGGTTAAAATAATGTACACAAAAATGCAAAATAATTAATTAACATTTTAGATTAAAAAAATAAAATAAAAATTTTAAACTATTTATTTATACAGCGGGATAGCGTGGAGTGGGGGGAGGTGGCAGGGGGAGGTATGGAGTGGGGGAAAGAAAAAAAAAAGAACTTGATTGGGGACAACAACTATGAATCATAACTAACAATACAATTCAACCTAAACACATCAATGACAAACTATTGAAATACTTTTTATTACACATAACCTGTCAACATCAGAACTATATTAATTTTTGACATGGGATAAAAACGTTACATTTGTTTAATTATTAATTTCATTAGACTTACAAGCTTTAATAATTCTGACTTTTTGTTAGATGACAATAATTCTTGAAATTTGATGGCATTGGGATATCTATAATAATATGATTTTAATAAATCTCTTCTCGAGTTACAAAAATGTGAACACAAAAATAAATAATGAAACTCATCACCAAGATCGCCACTATTACATTTTTGACATACACGTTCGTGTCTAGGAATGTTAAAATATCGGCCTCTCTGCACTGGCATTCTGTGGTTAAGTGTCCTAAACTTTAGAACAGATATTGGCAGCTGTGTGGTGTTACAGGTTGTCATACAGTACTTATTGTTTAGCTTGGATGGCAGCAGTGTGGTGTTGCAGGTTGTCATACAGTACTTATTGTTTAGCTTGGATGGCAGCAGTGTGGTGTTACAGGTTGTCATATAGTACTTATTGTTTAGCTTGGATGGCAGCAGTGTGGTGTTACAGGTTGTCATATAGTTCTTATTGTTTAGCTTGGATAGCAGAAGTGTGGTGTTACAGGTTGTCATACAGTACTTATTGTTTAGCTTGGATGGCAGCAGTGTGGTGTTACAGGTTGTCAAACAGTTCTTATTGTTTAGCTTGGATGGCAGCAGTGTGGTGTTACAGGTTATCATACAGTTCTTATTGTTTAGCTTGGATGGCAGCAGTGTGGTGTTACAGTTAAGCAGTTGGTTAGGATTGTGGTTTTCTATGCCAAAGGTCTGAGTTCAAACCTTGCAGGGGATAACTCATATGATTTGGATACAAGACTTTCCAGGTCATTGAGTTCAAACCTTACAGGGGATAACTACTATGATTTGGATACAGGACTTTCCAGGTCATTGAGTTCAAACCTTGCAGAGGATAACTCATATGATTTGGATACAGGACTTTCCAGGTCACCAAGTGTTTTCTCTGGCTACTTCCGTTTCCTCCCTCCCTTTAGTAATGGTGTTAGAACCAGTCACTTGTTAAAATAGTTTTAAAAGAAAATAAGCAGAAAGAAAAAGCAATTAACAGAAACTAAATTAATTTTCAAAACATTTTACTTTCCCTGACATAAACAAAACGGGATTGATTCACAGACATTTCCAAACAGCTCTATCAGATGTGACTCAAAAATTGGTATCATTGAATACACACAAAAACAATTTCAAAACCAAAATCAACCCATAAATACAAACATTACAACACTGTAAGTATAGCAAGAACATTTTCGATCAATGTAGCCCGAGACGCGTTCAGCGGTAGATCAACCAATAGATGCAGCCTATACACTACACTATCAACCAAGGATGGACTAAACCTCCCAATATCACGAAATTCACAACCATGTGCGAGATGAAGTCGCTCAACAGGCTTACGATGTCGGAGTGAACGCCTAGGGACTGGCATTGGGACCCTTTTTGACACGGAGGAATTTCCCGAATCTGAATCCCCATCTTTCGACTCTGCGAACGTACACCAACTTGCAAATGATCAGCTTGCTGCTCATCATCGTCAGCGTTTTCCGATGAAACAGACCCAGAGGAACTCTCTGAAACTGAATCCTGGCCTCCCAACCCTGGAGGTAACCCACCTACATCTGTAGCCCCCTCATTTCCCACAACACGGAGAACAAAAACGGGTGCATCTGGTCTGAGGGGAGTATCTCCCGTGGTTCCCTGCTCCACAGTCACCTTGACAACAAAATCATCATCGAAAATATCTACACCTGCCGTTGAACCTGACTCAACCTGCGAATGTGGGCCCTTACCCCTCTTCAGTCTATCCACCCTATTTCCCCTCTGGTCAGAAACCCTTCTCCTGTCCCCTTCTGTATCTACATCCAACATGCCTACCGGCAGCAGATAATTTCTGTGAAGTGTTCTCTTTTCCTTAGTCTGTTTTTCATCTTGAACAGTATACACTGGCACATCAGGTGACTTGGAAATGACCACATAGATATCATGCTCCCACTTGTCTGAGATTTTGGAATCTACCCGATGTCCTAAACGCCTAACCAGGACACGGTCACCTATTTCTAACTGCGCTGCGTGAGCGGATGCATCATAACGCACTTTGATACATTGTCCCATTTTAGCCATATTGTCAGTGGCCCTTTTGTATGCCGTTGCCAGTTGATCTTTGAACGTACTGATGAACTGGCGAGTGTTATGGTTCTTGCCTGGGTTCAGATCAACTCCAAAAGCTATGTCCATGGGCAATCGGGGATGGCGGCCAAAAAACAAATAATATGGGCTATACCCTGTACTTTGATGTACGCAGCAATTGTATGCATGGACGGCTTCAGGCAAGCTCTTCCTCCAATCCGCTTTTTTGTCTTCCTCTAGACTACGTAGCATGTTCAGGAGCGTTCTGTTCCACCTTTCTACAGGATTTGAATTAGGATGATATGGACTAGTCCGAATCTTTTCTATACTTGCAACCTGGCAGAGCTCTTTGATGAGTTGGGACTCGAAGTCACGCCCTTGATCTGAAAGTATTCTTTTTGGGAAACCATACACCATAAAAAAATCCCTCCATAAGGTTCTCGCTACTGTTTTCGCCGTTTGATCTCTGGTGCAGAAAGCGGCAGCAAATTTGGTGAAGTGATCCATTACAACAAGTATATTCTGCTTTTGATTTTTGACTTCAATCGTTAAATAATCAATTGACAGAAGTTCAAGGGGAAATGTGGTAACAATGCTATTCATGGGGGCCTTCTGGGGTGGTGCACCTCTCCTGATACATCTGGAACACCCTTTGATTTTTCTCTCCAAATCCCTAGCCATGTACGGCCAATAGAATCTCATTCTGAGCTGACTGATGGCGTTGTCAAAGTGTGTGTGAAATAATTCCTCATGAACACCTATTAGTGCTTGCTTCCTGTGTGTGTAAGGTAGTACTAGTTGCCACCGCACTTCGTTTTCGTCTTCAACTTTGCGATGCAGTACGCCATTTTTCAGCACTAATCGCATCTGTTCTTTACAAAAAACCTTCAGTTCTGGATTTCCCATCTGTGATGCTGTTAGTTCTTTTCCCGCCTCTAGACTGCGAATAACCAACACCAAATTATTATCGGCCAATTGCAGTCTCCTCCAATCATGGCAAACATTTTCTGCATCACTCATTTTGGGCTCTAACACATCATCTGGAATCAAAGAGGGGTCTTTCACTAATTGTTCTGCTGCTGGAATGTAACTATCACTTTGTATTCCCCTATCAAACACACTAGTCCCTTTTTGAACTTCCTGACAAAATGACTGAACCTGGGGGCCCACACACAACGCTACTTGGTGTACATGCATTATGGCCCGAACAGAGTTAACATCCACACCCGTCAAATCACTATTCAACTGGTCTGTTCCCTCAAATGCCTTTGCTTTCTCTACCAGAAAAGAGATGTCTTCCATTGTCCTTCTATATTCTTCGTCCTCTTCTGCTGGTGTGTGCGGCCTTCTAGACAAAGAATCCGCATCAATGTGATCTCTACCCTTCTTGTATCTCAATTCAAAATCAAATCTGGACAAAGATGCCAACCAACGGTGACTGGTAGCGTCTAGCTTGGCGTTCTTAAGTACATAGCACAAGGGATTGTTATCTGTCACAACAACGGTCTTTGAGCCCAAAAGATAATCACAGAATTTATCACTCATCGCCCACTTAAGGGCAAGGAACTCTCGCTTATGAGCCGGATAATTCTGCTCAGAACGATTCAATCCCCTGCTTGCGTAGGCTATGACTTTCATCTGCCCCCCCATTTCTTGGTACAGTACAGCTCCAATTCCTGTGCCACTGGCATCACAGTGTAAATAGAATACCTTGGTCTTGTCTGCAATTCCTAACATTAATTCTCCTGTCAAGGCCCTCTTTAGATCTTGAAACGCCTTTTCCTGTATCGAACCCCACAAGTGAGATATGTCAGATGATAAGGATAGGGTGCCTTTCTTTTTTGACTTTTGCCCTCCTTTACAAGGGTCATAACCCACAGTGAGATCATTCAATGGCTTCACCCTGGCTGCAAAATTCGGAATAAACCTGCGGTAGAAACTGGCAAACCCAACAAAACTCTTGACATCTTTAACTGTGTTTGGGCACGGCCAAGAAACAACTGCTGAGATCTTTTCGGGATCTGGGCGAATGGATCCCTCTGAAATTATGTATCCCAAGTGTTTAATCTCAGTGGCCCCGAATACACATTTACTAGGATCTAGCTTTAATCTGTGCTTCCTCAACCTTGACAGTACACGTAAGGTTCTATCCTCTAGCTGTTCCCACGACTGCGCATGCACTAAAATATCATCCAAGAACACTATGAGTTCTGTCAAATTCATGTCTCGGAAGACAGTTTCCATGATTCTTTGGAAGCAAGCTGGAGCATTACTGAGTCCTTGTGGTAGCCTATCCCATTCAAATAGTCCAAACGGAGTTATGAAAGCGGAAAGCTTGCTGGCATTTTCAGACATGGGTACTTGGTAATACGCTTTGCAAAGATCCATGCTAGAAAAGTATTTCGCACTACTCAAAGTCAAGAAGAGATCTTCAACTTTTGGAATAGAATAGCTGTCCCGTACAGTGCGACTGTTCAGTTTTCTGTAGTCCACACACATGCGAAGTGCCCCCGACTTTTTGCGAACCAGAATAATAGGACTAGCGAATGGTGAGGCTGAAGGTCGGATTATCTTGGCATCCAACAGACCCTGAATGTGATGTTTACAGTCTTCAAAGTCCTGGGGTGACAAAGGTCGAGCTCGTTCTCTAATATCAGGACCTGGGTTGACAGTTATGTCAAACAATGTATCAGTGTTAGCCCTGCCAATATCAAACTCGTCTTTGATGAATACATCAGAGTATCCTTGCAACTTTTCTCTGAAATTGGTTTTCCACTTTTCTGGTGCTTTCTCCCCAAAAACAAAAGGAACATCAACATTAGTCTGACATTGTGTATCTGGGCCATTACAGTCACCCCCATCATCAGAATGTAATGTCTGGAAAAAATTGTATACATCATACTCTGCATGAATGTACATAATATCAGCAATGACAGTCTTCTTCTTGAGAACAACCTCATTATCTGAAGAATTGCGAACAGTTACCTTCACACTGTACAAATCTTCAACAGGAATCTTGCTAGCCACCACCCCCAAACCCTCTGGTAAACACTGTGAAACAGGCTCTTGTATTAATACTGAGGTGTACAGTTTGGGCACAGCACTGTGGGTAAACCCTTTTACAGTTATACATGAATGGGCCGGAATGGTCACATCTTTCCCCTTAACCCTGACTGATCCCAACAGCCCCTCAGAATTTTCCCATGAGGCGGCAAGCTGGTACATGGTAGCTACTTCAAAGGGAATCTGACGAAAAATGTTCTCAGTGCGTTCACTTTTGGCTAACTGTTGAAAAACATTGGTACCCACTATTACCGGCACTCTGGTGGAATAGGCAGTATTATTTCCCACGAGGGCAAGCACATGCACAGTTTTGTCTACACCTGCCACTGAGGCTGGTAAAGTACACTGTATAGGGATAGCACCAATAAATGGTACTTCTTGATCGCCCGCCCCTCTCACTGTTAGATCAAACCCTACTATGTCTTGTAGCTTTTGTAGTGGTATGTGAGAGAGACACCTGTGATAGAACTGTTCTGATATAGTCGTCACCTGTGACCCACTGTCTAACAATGCCCTTGTAGCAATACCACACACATCTGCACCACATTCTAGTGACGGTCCCAACAAGGCTTCAGTGTACTCTGAAACATCCAGTTCTGCCAATACAGTTTTTGAACTAATCCGTACTTCTTTTTTGCTAATGTTTTGTACACACACTAGCACACTCTTAATCTGAGAACCTGCTAAATCAGTCACAGATGCTTTTACAACTTCAAGACCCCATGGTAACCCAGTATTGACATCACGAGGTAGAAGGCGACAGGCTTTTCCAGACTCAATAGTTCCCCTTAATTCTACAGTTCTACCAGGAGGCAGTGACAGTGACAGGTTACCCCTCAGACATACGGGTTTCAATTCCAGCGCACCTTGGTCGTAAGCATCTGCTGCAATCTGGAGCTTCCTCTTCATTTCTGAAGTGTGTTCAGCTGTCGGTCGCTCCTCGGCAACAGCTGTTCCAAGTTTAAAACCTTGGCTCTCTCCTCAGCCACTCGTTTAGGATTAGGAGCATTTCTGCATTGTCGTGCATAATGGCCATGGAGGCCACATTTGAAACAAGGCCCTTTTTTTCTGTATGGGGTTTTAAATGGCGATGCCGATGCCTGTTCTGATGGTTGTAAAACGGATGGTGACGATGAGGTGTTCAATCCAGCCTGCAATTTCTTTGCCACCAGATCAGCCAAATGATCATAGTCAATGGCCTGGTTGTTGATTTTCGCCGTGACTGGTTGCGTGGTTTGTTGTTCCGATTCTCTGTCCTTCAACGAGACGAGAACCTCTGACAAATTTGGCACCGCCTGACCAGGTTTTCCATGAAACCCCCGAATCTCCATGGCTAGCAAGGGGTGAGACTCTTTGATGTGCACCAAAAATGCGTGGTACACTTTTCTCCGCACATCCACGTCAGGGAACTGTCCCCCTTTGGCTAGTTTGTCCCACAGCCTCAACAAAAAGTCAGAGGGGTTCTCTCCTCTCTTTGGCCGTAAGCCCACAAACTCTAAGTTTATGTCTTCAGCACACTGAGTAGTGTCATATGCCGTAGAAAGGGTGCAAACAATTTCATCAGCAGTGGCACAACTTTTGGTCTGTTCTTTTGCCACACTCCTGAGGCTGGAGCGAACTCGTTGAAGTTTGGTATCATCGTCTTCGGTACCCTCGTTAATGAAGCTAGTGACTCTCTCCTTCCACTCATGAAACCCCACTTCATGTCCTCCTGTGGGTTTCAAACCGGTGAACACCCCTAGCCGGGGTGCTGACATGCACACATTCACTTTTACTGGAGCAGGTTGACTAATCGTTGCTACCAGTTTTGTCAGTTCACTTTGTAGCTTGAGGATGGCACTCAAGTCAGGCTGCTGTTGATCCGGTACGTTCTGATGTTGCTGATCTTCAACCTCATTGCCAAGTATTTCGTTGTCAGCAGCCAACACACCCGCCCCAGATGTCACGATCGGACGGTCGTCGGCCATCTTGCTGGTATCGAGGTGTTAGTCTCCTAAGTAGACTCAGTATCTCCCATGCCCACCCAGGGACGCCATTTGTAAACTCGTAAGACAGTGGGAGATTTGTGTAATTCTTTATTCACCTCAAGGAAAATCTTAAACAGGTAACCCTGCACACAAACAAAAACAAAACTAAATGAAGTGCCGTTTACAACGTTTCCAACAGACATTCAGATATTTGACTCATGCTTAGGAAAATAATATCTTGTTGACTGTGATCCAATTCACCTGTTTGATGAATACAGCCAGCTACATATCACCTCCATTAGACACAAAATATGGTCTAATTACAGACACGAGGTTTTATCCCCTGTCAGGTTTCACATCAAATCTCCTCCCTATTCAAGTTGCATGACCATCTGAACTTCAATCGCTTTTACCATAGTCTTACACGACGGGATAATTTACAACAATGCCCAACTACTACATAACCAAAGTAAGCAAATGCTTATTTTAGAAAATATCAATTTTCTTTCTCATATAAAGGCTTTAGCCCTGAATAAGTACCAATGTTTACATTTTACATGGCGCGGTCATTTTTGACCACGGGTTTCAACTATTCTTCAACTTCCTGTTCCGGTTCACATGTACCCATAACACTCATACTATCTGTCATTCACCAATAATTTTTAAAACTAAAACAATATAAAACAAAATACCCTTAACCCTACTAAAAATATGAATACAATACAAAATCTACACATCCCTAAAATAAAACGCCTCTCAACTAAAGACTACACATTATCAACTAAAACATTAACACTAAAATACTTGCAACTCCTTTTAAAACAAAATTAACAATCAAAACATATTCAATCAATGAAAATCATATTCACAGAGAAAATATTCCAATAAAAATAGAATACGACCCACCAACCTGGATTAGGATTACTAAAGATTTTCACAGCACAGATGAAACAAAGCCACCAGCAATGGATGCTTATTTTGGCGCCACAGGAAGTTTAGTTCAGAGCGGAAATATAAAAAATATTATTCTTAAAACAATACGCATTATAAATATTAGAATTATGATCAGACAAATTTCACATATTAACCCTAAAAAGAATAAAACATTTTATTAATAACTTCTTCCCTTTCCACACATACAAGCAAGACTTCAATTAATAAATCCCACTTTTTCGTCTGAAACACAATAAAGGGAAGTAATCTAATCTAGCCAGTCTGACTAAACTATTATCTCCCTTGTTCCACTAATCTAAAATATTACTATGGAATACACACAAAATTAATACACATCTTAATTCTTGGTGGGTATTACATATATAAGCTTATGTTCCTTCAAATGGTCAGCCCTAGTGAAAGCTTTATTACAAACATCACACGCATGACTTTTATCTCTTGTATGTATAAGCTTATGTAACTTCAAACTGCCAGCCTGAGTAAAATCTCTATTACAAACATCACACACATGATTCTTCTCTCCTGTATGTATAAGCTTATGTAACTTCGAACTGCCAGCCTGAGTAAAATATCTATTACAAACATCACACACATGATTTTTCTCTCCTGTATGTTTAACCTTATGATTTATCAAATCGCCTGCACAAGTGAAAGCTTTATTACAAATATCACACACATGATTCTTCTCTCCTGTATGTATACGCTTATGAAACTTCAAACTGCCAGCCTGAGTGAAAGCTTTATTACAAACATCACACAGATGATTCTTCTCTTCTGTATGTATAAGCTTATGTACCTTCAAATCACTAACCCGAGTAAAAGCTTTATTACAAACATCACAATTATGATTCTTCTCTCCTGTATGTATAAGCTTATGTAACTTCAAATTACTAGCCCAAGTAAAAGCTTTATTACAAACATCACAAACATGATTCTTCTCTCCTGTATGTATAAGCTTGTGTTTCTTTAAATGGCCAGCCCTAGTGAAAGCTTTATTACAAACACCACACACATGATTCTTCTCTCCTGTATGTATAAGTATATGTACCTTCAAATCACTAGCTCGAGTGAAAGCTTTATTACAAACATCACACACAAGTTTCTTTGTGTCTCCAGTCTTCTGTTGCTGCTCTGTCTCTCTTCTACACTTATGATCTTTGAGACTGACTTCACTGTGGGGAGTGACTGAGGCAGAGGAGAACATGTGGTGTTGAGTTGACAGAAAGCAATTGTGTAGTATAAGCAGTTTGAATCTGATTAAAATAAAACACAAAAGATTTACAATAAACACCCAGTATAAAGTGTTGACAATAAACACCCAGTATAAAGTGTTGACAATAAGCACCCAGTATAAAGTGTTGACAATAAGCACCCAGTATAAAGTGTGTATAAAGTGACGGAGTCTGACAGACCATCACACAAGCCATTGGACAACACGATGACCTACTCACAGTGGTGAAGAAACGGAAGCTCCGATGGTATGGCCACGTCACCAGATCATCAGGTCTTGCAAAGACCATTCTGCAAGGCACCAGTGCAAGGAGGTAGAAGAAGAGGGAGACCGAAAAAGAGGTGGGAGGACAACATTCGAGAATGGACAGATGATCGTTTAACCAGTGTACCCCATCTTTTTCTGTTCTCAGCAACCCTCATGGCTTCATTCAGGGTCAGACCAGTCCATTCTCGAATGTAATTCTCCCACCTCTTTTTTTGTCTCCCTCTTCTACTTGCAGCGTGCCTTGCAGGATGGTTTTTGCACGGCCTGATTCTCTGTTGACATGGTCATACAATCGGGAGTTTCCGTTTCTTCACCACTGTGAGCGTGTCTTCATGTTGTCCAATGGCTTGTGTGATGTTCTGTCGGACATCGTTCTTGGTGATGTGCTGGGTATAGGAAATGCACAGAAGTCTTCTGTAGCACCTCATCTCCATGCTTTGTATTTTTTGTTGTACATCTGCTGTAAGGGTCCATGTTTTGAAATGATATAGAAAGATGGAGATGACAAGGGAGCACAGCAGCCTTACCTTGGAGTGTAGACTGATGGTCCTGTCTTTTGAAATGGGCTTCAACCTTGTCAGGGCAGCAGTTGTTTGTACAATCTTGGAGAGTACTTCCTGTCCGGACCCATTGTCTGATGCAATGGCTCCTAAATATTTGAAACTATGCACTGTGTTGAGGGATTGGCCTTGGACTTTGATGTCCATGTTGATGCCTTTGGTATTGTTGGTTATCATTTTTGTCTTCTCTGCACTTTTTTCCATTCCATAGGCTGTGGAGGTGGTGTCAAACCTCTGTACAAGCTGTTCATGTGCTTGTTCCTTTCCAGCCAATCCATCAATGTCATCAGCAAAATGAAGGTTGGAGATTGCTCTAACCCCTATGCTGACTGTGCGTTCATGATATGCAAGGGCATTTGACATGACGCGCTCTAGGAAGATGTTAAAGGGTGTTGGAGAGTGTAGGCATCCTTGACCCACACAGATTGTTGTTATGAACCAGTTCCCGATGGCACTGTTGTGGAGGACTGCACTTGTAGCCTTGTTATACAGGCTTTTGATGACTTCAATAATTCTAGGGCTGATGTTGCACAACACATCACCAACGACAAGTCCGACAGACCATCACACAAGCCATTGGACAACACGATGACCTGCTCACAGTGGTGAAGAAACGGGAACTCCGATGGTATGGCCATGTCACCAGATCATCAGGCCTTGCAAAGACTATTCTGTAAGGCACAATGCAAGGAGGTAGAAGAAGAGGGAGACCGAAAAAGAGTTGGGAGGACAACATTCGAGAATGGACTGGTTTGACACTGAGTGAAGCCATTAGGGCTGCTGAGGACAGAGAAACATGGAGTATGCTGGTTAAACGGTCATCTGTGGTGCCCCAACGACCTCCGGGTTACGGGACAGGATAGGATAAGATAGGATGTTGCACACTCTCATTGTTGCCCACAGAGCTGCATGCCAGACTCTTTCAAATCCTTTCTTGAAGTTTACAAACGCATGATATAGATGTTGATGCTGTAGGTATTTCACACAGATTATTCTGAGGTTGAAAATCTGTTCAGTGGTACTTTGCACTTCCCTGAATCCTGCTTGTTCTTCATGTATGATTTGTTCAGCTTGTTCTTCACGTATGATTTGTTCAGCTTGTTCTTCACGTAGGATTTTTTCAGCTTGTTTTTCACGTATTTGTTCAGCTTGTTCTTCACGTATGATTTGTTCAGCTTGTTTTTCACGTATGATTTGTTCAGCTTGTTCTTCACGTATGATTTGTTCAGCTTGTTCTTCACGTATGATTTGTTCAGCCTGTTCTTCACGTATGATTTGTTCAGCTTGTTCTTCACGTATGATTTGTTCAGCTTGTTCTTCACGTATGATTTGTTCAGCTTGGAGTTTCAACCTGTTGAGGATTATTTTCAGGAGGACTTTGCTGGGTTGGCTGATGAGGCTGATGGTGCAATAAGGTTTACACTCCTGAAGATTACCCTTTTTTGGAAGAGTGATGACAAGCGACTGGGTCCATGGTGTAGGCCACTCCCCACACTATCCGATCTTGTTACAGATAATGGTGAGTGCGTCAATCATCGCTGCTCCTCCAGCTTGCAGCAATTCTGCGGGTATGTTGTCCACTCCCGCTGATTTTTTCCTTCTTTAGTGATTGTACTGCTGCATCAACTTCTTCTCAGAGAATTGGGAGGGTTTTTTGTTCTTCTCTGTTCTGCGGACCTGCTAGAACTGATGGGTCTCCGTTTGGTTTGTGGTTGTAAAGGTCAGAACAGTACTCTGTCCATCTATCCAAGACTTCTTTTTCTTCTGTAAGGCATATGCCAGACTTGCTTTGGATCGTGGAGACCATGGGCTGTTTAACACTTGTGAGCCGTTTCACTGTCTGGTAGGCCTTCTTGCTGTTGTTGTTCAGACTGCTCTCTCTTTCCTGGCATTGCTCTTCTATTGTTCTCCATTGCTTTGCGCATGCCTTTTCGGATGTCATTGTTAATTTTTCGGTAGGCATCAGCTCCCTGTGAGGTGTTCTTTTTCTTTTTCATCTCTCTTTGTCTATCACACAGGTCCAAAAGATCAGGTTTGATCCACGGTTTCTTTGGCCAGTGCTTGCCAAGGAACTCAGTGGCAGCATCTGTCACAGCTGAGTTGAACATGGTGGTCATGGTGTTGACATCTACTTCAGAAGCTCCCATAATGAGCAGAGGTGCAAATTTGCCTCCAATTGTGGCTTTGAATATTTCTGCCACCTCTGGGTCTTGCAGTTTGTCCAGGTCGAACTTCAGTCTGGTTCTCTTTGCTGTGTTTACTCTCTTCAAGTAGAGCTGGAAGGACATCATCATGAGATCATGGTCACTTCCTATGTCTGCTCCTGCAAAAGTGCTTGTCCTGCCAATGTTGATGCTTGTTCTGAAGCAGGTCTTGACCATGATGTAGTCAGTCTGGTTGTGATGCTCCCTGCTGGGACTGTGCCATGTCCATCGTCTGAATTTTTTGTGGACACCAAGCGTGTTTGCCAGTATCAGATTGTTGTATCTGGAAAACATAAAGAGTCTCAGATCTCTGTCATTTGTCTCGTTGTTGCAGTGGGGTCCACAGGTGTCTCGTTGTTGCAGTGGGGTCCACAGGTGTCTCCCCGGTTGTGGTGCGCATCTTGGCCAACCTTGGCATTTCAGTCGCCTTGCACTATGACTTTGTCCTTCTTCGGCACTTGGTCAAGGACAGCCTCTAGATGTTCATAGAAGTTCTCCACTTCACTGTCATCATAGTCTGATGTTGGGGCATAGATCTGGATGATGGTGTTGTTGAAAGAACTGCGCTCAGACGGATGGTAATGAGTCTACTGGAGACTGGGTGGCAACCCATGACAGTGGCTAGAATGTCTTTGTGGACCAAGAATCCAATGCCCTGTTCGTGACTGTCATCACTACCATTGAAATAAAGCTGGTGGCCTTTGTCGGTCGTTGTTTTACCTAGGCCTTTCCAGCGCAGTTCGCTGATACATGGGATATCTGATAATTAAGACATTGTAAATGTTCAGCACTTTTCTGATTGTAGTCTGATTTCAGTTTTATGTTCTTCTTAGTGATGAAGTAGTAACTAATCAGGCAATGACTGTAGTCTGACTTCAGTCTTATTTTCTTAGTGTTGAACTAAGAACTAATCAGGCAATGACGGTAGTCTGATTTCAGTCATATTTTCTTAGTGTAGAGAATGTGAATTTTCCGGTTCTCAATAAATATTTATATTTTTAGAATGTGAGGTTTTTTTAATACCTTAGGTTGTTATTTTTATTGGTTAAAATTGTTGACCCAATGGAATGATGAATAGCTGGCAGGAAGGGAAATTGTTGTCACTTGATTTGTGTATTCCAAGGTGTGAGGGTGTCTCAAGTCATTTTGTCAGGTTAGGAAAGGAAAAGAAAGAAAGGGAAAAAATAGATGTTGACAGATTTGAGTGATAGAGAGCATCGAGAACTTATCAAGGAAAATAGGTTGGGTGGACGTTCTCGCTAAAATTGGATGTTTATATTGTGCTGTAAAGATTACAGGTATTTATAATGTTTTCATGATTGTAAAATGTTGGAGAGGTATATTTTTGCATTGGACTTATTGTGTTGAGAGGAGGTGAGCTGTTGTCCACTAAGATGGAATATATTTTTCATTGATGTAATAATATTATTAATTACATGGGGCTATAATTATAGAGTAGTAGATAATGTAATATGAATGGAAGGTGTGAGCATGTTGATGGTAATCTTCACTCATGAAATAATTATACCTGGATATGGATAACATTATGGGAGAAGGAAAGAAACGATCACATATGGAATGGAATTGGAAAAGTGAAGAAACTAAGGGATATGAGCAAGGATGAAACAAAGAAGAATAACATGATTATAAAAGCCAGAGCATTGACGTGTGTATATATATAGTAGCTGCCTACGGGAAGCTGGTGTAAGCTTCATACACTTGGACACATGGTGTTGTCTCGGACAACAGAGAAAGGGCGCCTCGGGAAACGTCGGCAGTCAGCTGTACTCCTCGTACCTGACCAAGGCACCATTGCCACCTCTGAGGGGCGGGAGGGGGAGCAGGGGCGCGCTCATCTGCCTGTTTACAACATCACTGCTCATTCATATCCCTGTCTACTTCGTCACTGTTTGTCTAACTACCTGGCTACATGACTCTGTAGCTCGGCTTAACCTTCGTGTGCACATTCTCTCTCCAGTTCCAGAGGTAACACGTTTTTTGTGCTTATTTTGGCTCAGAACAAGTCATTGTCAGCCGTCAATTATCCAAGCTCGAATTTGATATATGTGGTGTGAGAGATTAGTGTAAAAATATTGGTGTAAAAGATCTGGCAAAAGACTAGTGTAAAATATTGGTGTAAAAGATCTGGTAAAAGACTGGTGTAAAATATTGTGGTTTGTTTATAAAAAGTATTGAGAGCGTGGAACATATATTTGTGTTGGTGCTTGCCTGAGTTAGTGAGAATCTGTGAATTTGTGGGTGTGGTAGTAAACAGAGAGACTTGCACGCACACTTTATTTTGATGTAGGAGTCAATTATATTTGCATTCACTTAGCTATTATAAACAGTCACCCATCCAAATATCCATTCATTACACTTAGTGATGAAGTAGGAACTAGTCAGGCAATTGCTGTAGTGTAACTTCAATATTAGTAAATGTACAACAGTTATTTTGAAACAATAGAGTTCAACCTTGTATTGTATTAATGGTTAGGCGAATAGGAATTAGAACACATTGTGTATTGTATGATTTGAAAGGTTATTATGATGTGTAGTTTGGAACAATAGATTTAAACTTTATATTGTTTTCATGTTTAGGTAAATAGTAATTAGAACACATTGTATATTGTATGATTTAAACGGTCATTATGGTGTGTAGTTTGGGAACAGTAGATTCATTACAGTAGGTTACTTTGGTGTGTAGAATTTATACCTCAGCTAATTAACTTTATGAATTAAGTCCTGTATAAACAGTATCCCCACTTTCTGGAAATTCAGTTATTTAAATTTCCCACTGTCACTGTCTTTCTCATTTGTTCTTTCTCATTCCTACTCTGTTCTATGAATCTTCTATATTAACTTCTTCACTAGACCAGTCACCTACCCTTTTTCTTTAAAACTCTTCTGGGACAAAACTCCTCATTTGTGTGTGAGTTCTGTTGGATCAGCTTGGGAATATTGGACGCTTTCTGCCAGGTGGTCACTGGGGCTTCCTATGATGTTATTATTTGGCAATGTAGGCGTTTTACATGTCACGCTTGGTCATTCAAGTACTTTCAGACTGTGTATAAAAACTCCCTTAGTTCCGCCTCGTAGGGTCCCTTAACGCAGGCTGGACTGCTTATAACCTGCTGAGAGACGGCCAGCGACCCACAGCACAAGCTATGCAACTGGCACTCGCCTGGAAGCTTATAATTACTTTAACCGCACGCCAAGCTCTGTACTGTATAGGGCCAGGAAGGGGGCTGGCCGGCCGGCTGCGCTACATGCAATTAAGTGCCTATTGCTTGCACCATTAGCACCACGAGACTTTCGTAAATTCGCTACAATTACAGAGGCCTGCAACCTAACACAAGAAAATATTTTATAATGTCGACCACATCACCAGAAAGTTCAAACTGTGTACTAAGTGACTTCAAATGATGAACATTGTAGAAAGGATTTAAATGTGTAATTAAAACGCGTATATACACTAGATCGAAAACCGGTCCGTTGCAAGGCAGTGAAGGGCCGATCAGTACACACGGTCAAATCGACTAAAATATAAGACAAACGAAATGGTATTCTGAGATTTAGTTTGCTAACACAAAACACAGATATGAAAGTAACTAAAATGCAAAAGGACTACCACAATACAAACGATTATTACATAATATGATCAGTTCTATAGCACAGAGTTAGAGAATGATATCCAGTCAGTGGTACGCCGTTCTTTGTCTAGTATGTTAGCGGGAAGCGAGACTGCAGGCATGATATGAGGCTAGCCGGCTGGCTGCAGGGCTTGCCAGCTATAATTAGCCTAGTAGCTCCACTGAAAAGTCCTTTCCAGTGAAAGAAAGCACAGGCGTGATGTATGTGTTTTGTTAATATTTTATAATGATGCTTATATTCTATTTTGCTTTTTGTAAACAGGGGTTCAATAAATTAGAGTATAGCCTCAGCATCCCCTGCGTGGGATGTCTTTATTTTAAAGAGACCGGCTGGTGGAATGCCTTCAGTGTTACCACTAGGGTTGTTCAGCATATCTTTTATGCAGATCAGGGGTGAGTCCTTTTTCAGCGAAGTTGTGGTCTTGATTTTGTGGTCCTGATTCAGCTCTTTGCAATCCGCTTGACCCTGTAAGCAATGAATAACTAACTTATGCTAGGAGTTTGAGGTATCACCAGTTGTCACATTTCATGAAGACACATTATGCTAGCAGTTTGAGATATCACCAGTTGTCACATATCATGAAGACACATGTAATATGTTATAACTTTTTACTAAGTTGAGTACTTGAAGAAGCATAGAATTATACACGCTGGTGGGAAAATATAATACATGTTACATTTGTAACCCCTGGAATTTCACCATTATACAGCATGGGATGCTTGTAACCACATTTGTGATGCCAGTGTATTTGATGTGTAACATTTTTGTCATTGATTGTAAAGGAGACAACATAGAGAGTCATTCTGTTGTTAGCTTCCTTGTTTCAGGATTAGTGGTACATGAAAATAGCTGTCATGAAGTTACTGTATAATGTAAGTATGAATGTGAAGAATTTATATAAAACCTGACCTTTGGAGTTACTTTTCATCAGATCCTTTTCCTATGACTACTTGATACAGTTGATACAGATACAGGAGCTAATGAAGGTCTATAGTGTTCCAGGATTGCATTCCACAACAATAAAAATTAAGTGGATTAATTAAATATAATGGAACATGTATAAGTAATTGGGGTGTCGGATAGTGCAGTGGTTGGAGCACTCGCTACTGTGTCGAAAGTGAAGCACCGTCCGGTGCGGTTAGCACTTGGATGGGTGACCGCTAAGGTGTGAAGCGACAAACAACAACGCCCCCAGTTGACTCAACTGTGATTGAGTACCTACTCTCTTGAGGGTGGGGAAGGTAAAGCAGCGAGGGAGAGAGTTGGGCATCACCCTCTATTTTTTTTTTCCTCTGTCCATCCGGTCCCTATGGACATTGTTCTTATTTAGCTACTCTATTTTTTTTTCCTCCGTCCATCCGGTCCCTCCAACTGCTCAGCCATGTGCTCAGATATGCGTTGAACTGAGTCAAGTCCGTTTTGTGACGGGTCTGGACTGCATCTGCAAACACACATATACAGAAAATGGTTCAATTCAGTATACAACAGAAAGACCAACCAATATAAAAATTATGGTCACTTGTTTTCCATATAACATACACTTAGTAAGCACCCAAATTTATAAAGGGACCGTAAGCCGGCAGGCAAGGTAAGTATTAAATGCCCCTGAGCTATCAGAAAAATGACACGTTTCACTTCAGACCTTTAAGTCAGATCACAATTATTAAAAACCTGCCTCATTTGGATTTTCTGTATTCCAATGTACTAGGCAAAGAAATAAAACCCCAAAGACATAATGCTTTAAACAATAAAACAAGACCAAAGTATAATTCAAGATTTATGGTAACAACAAAAGCTGAAACTCACTTCTGCTACTAATGTAGAAAAAATATGGGTGGGGAGAGTTGGTGGCGGAGGTTAGAAGGACTAAGTTAAATTAGAAAACAATTCTAAGTTGCCATATCTGAATTCAGTGTAGACGTGCACTTACTAAAAAAAAGACGGTTGAGCGCTTGAAATTGGGAAAACGCCCGTTTTCTTTGCCCCGTCTGGTTGCTTCCGGTCCGGTTATACTGTCCCTGCAACCTGGGCGTCATCAAACAGGCTCCAATGGTCCGGAGCGACTCCTTGTAGTCCTTGCCGCCCAGGTTGAACAGGTATTGCTCCTGTAAGACAGATAAGGATTTCTTTTCCTGTATTCTAAGCTTATTTCTATAAGATAATTTTAAAATGAAAATGGGCTAACAAATGCTAGCATGGCAGCTGTTACATTACATTACATGATTATTGCTTTAGGTCCAGCGGAATGGCAGCTGTTAGGTTGGTACTGTTTAAGTCTGCATTCAGTATCAAGACCAAAAATAATGCACCACTCCATGCTACACAGGAGGAAAACACCATGGAAACACTCAGTAAACAACCTTAAACCACAATAGTTCAATCCTAGAAACCACATTATCAAAACTGCATGTGTAGTAAAATTGTTTTTTCCGAGTCAATATTTAAAGTAACAATAATGTAATACTAAAGCAGCTTTTGCTTACCATTCCTTTCCTCGTCGCCTCATTGCTGGCTATTTCTTGCTCCAGCCTCTCCAGCTCCTCCTCTGTATCTATTGGAAACACAAATCCGGTGGGTAGATCGGGTTCTGCCAGCACTTCTGCCTTGCCCTCAGTGAGGATGGACAGCTTAACCTCCACCTCCCTCGATGCCTGCCTTAGTTTTAACATTTCCTGTTGAAGCTGTTTCAACTGGGAGGACATCTGCTCCTGGTTTCTTAATATGGCCTTAAAATAGGGCCTGTAGTCCTCCTGAGTACTTGTAGCTAAACACACACAGCAAAAGACATAACAGTTAAAAGACAAGTATGACATTTTTGCATAGTCCAAAAATACTAGTTGTTTTTTTTAAATGACTTGTTTTTCCATGCAAACACTGATAGTGTTGTCACTTTAAAATACTATCCCTCTCTCACATTTTTTAATAAATAGATCAAGAGATAAATAAATATGGCCAGCTCTTTCCAGTACAATACAGTTACACTGGTGGTGAGATAGAAAGTAGGAATCTTGTAAATGAGCAACAATTAATTGCACTGTAGTGCTCACAATTAAAATAACTTGTAAACATCCTGGATAAATATGCACTGTGCAACTCAATACTAACTACTATGTAATACAAATATAATCTAGTTAATTTTATTTATAGTGTTTTTTTGTTTGTTTGTTAAGTCTAAACAAGCAACAAATGATTCTAAAAGATTTAATATCCCTAAAAATAAACACGATGAAAAGCAACTGGATTCACATACCAGCGGTGACATCTATTGGACTTGGAGTGGACATCACTGTTGAAGCAAAGCTTATCGAAGGTTGTATCCTTGTATATTCCCGAGGTGGAGGTGGGCTGATTGGCGATGATGAAGCCTGAGGCAGCCCTGGAGGTGTGTGGTTGGAGGTGGGCTTCAAACGTTTCCTTTTACATAAAAAAGTTTGCATGTAAATCAAAAACATATCAGCCTTCTATTAAAAAGAAAATATAAAAAAAAACTATGCACAAAGATTTTCTCTAAACACACGCATTTAACTAAGTTACAAGTATTTTAAGATAAGATAAAACAACTTTATTATCTTTTACAAGAACTTACATTGTGGTGTACAATTACAATCAACAAGGAATAAACATCACAATAATAACAACAATCATAATGACAATGAGGATAAAAGTAAAACTACACAGTCACACATGAATATAATTACGCTTATGCATGCTAACATTAAACGACAACAAATTTTACATGAAATTATTCTGGGCAAACACACACACTCACACACACACATATGTCATTTATTAAGTTTATTATGTTGTGTGTAACATAAGAAAAGTGCTTTATAATTCAACAATCAAACACTATTAGCTATCATAGGAATATTAAATGTGCTGTGTTAAATTCATACCTGGGTGTAGATGGCAAGTCCTCCTCCTCCTCCCTGAAAAATAAAAGTTATTCAAGTTCAGCAAATGAAGCTGCATATACAAAGAACATAGAATTCTTGAATTTGTAAAGAACTGTAAGGGGGGTGGGGGTGGGGGGAGTGTTGATAACTTGGTGATATTTTACACCCTTACCAAATCTACAATTGTGGTGGAATTGACTATAGTAAGTGTATACATGCTTAGTCCCTTTCAGTTAGCATTATGAAGATCAATATCATAAAACCAACACAGCTATATGGCTCTAGAGAACCTAAACAGTACATTTCAACCATTAACTTGTCTGTATCTTACAATTTTGCCTGCCAGCTACAAGGTGGCAGCAAGTCAATATAAACACACTAAGATATTGAAAGGATGACAACAAGTACAAGTCAAAACAGTACATGCGCATGCATGCTGCTAAACATAAAAACAGAAGCGCCTTGAACTGTTTTGAAGCATGAGGCTTTTAAGCACTGCAATTACAAAACACTGACATTTTTGTAATAAAAACACGACAATACAATTATTTTATGTTCTTCAAAGGTTTTACAGATTAATGTGTACATAGAAAAGTGAAATATATACTCATTAGTTTACAGCATAATTTAAAAGGTGTTTGAAAATACTAATAAAAAAAAAAACAATTAAAATCACATACTAACCAAATTTTCTTCTTGATATGTCGCTTTTTTGGTCGTCCGTCTTCAATGGTAGTGTCCAAATCAGTTTGTTGTAAGAATTTGCATTCCAACTTCTTGATCTTCTCCCAATCCCCTGCACAAGAAGAAAAATACTTTTAAACTGCCCCTGGGTGTTATCAACTACTTACTACTACTGCTAACAATAGTGGTATTCATAGTGCACCCTATCCTTATATTTTAATAATAATGTGAGGTTATTTCTTGGTGTAGTAAATTATTTACTCCAATAGCCTTAGTTTAATTATTACGAGCAACAAAAATAAAAAGCAAGTCGATGAGGTGCTACAGAAGACTTCTTGGCATTTCCTATACCCAGCACATCACCAACTACGAAGTCCAACAGACACACACCATTGATTGGACAACATGATGACATGCTCACAGTAGTGAAGAAACGGAAACTCCAATGGTATAGCCATGTCATCAAAGCATCAGGCCTTGCCAAAACCATCCTGCAAGGCACAGTGCAAGGAGGCAGAAGAAGAGGGAGACAGAAAATACTGAATTAAGGGATAGGATAGGATAGGATTACGAGCAAAAAACTTCTTGTATTGAAGTTTGAACCTTGGAATTTGATGAATTCTTTTTCTTTCTAGTAAGCATTTAATAGTATCACACCTGAGCTTCTGACGATTCTATTGTAGTCGTGCTTAGGCCAATTCTTTTGGGGTGTGGCTGCACGTTTCACCAGACTGCTGGAGGCATGAGGTGGCCAATAGCAGGTGTCGGTGTCCATATTTAGCCACCTCTCTGGTACAACAGAGACAGTGGCGACATCAACTTCTCTGTCCTTTTCCCATTCAATCAAATGGTAGTAAATTTTCTCATCCCCTGTTGACATTGTACTGTTATTCTGGAACAATGAAAAGCATATATATATATGCAGTATCAATAAGAACAAGAAGAGCCCATTCAATTTTTTTAAAAATACAATAACTGAATAAGGCCAACAAAAAAACCTAGTCTGTTAACGGTACATAGGAAAGAAAAAGGGTCGTAGTTTTTTGTTTTTATTTTAACCTTTTTCACCATGCGTGCGATTTTTATGGCTTTTTTCAAATTTTTGTCCAGACTATCCCAACAAAAAGTTTAGGGTTGGTCCAAAAAATTAAAGCCGCTGGGAATCCGTAACCAGACAAATTGTTTTGGCCTAATTAGCTATTGAAAAGTAATTAAAAACTGAGAGGACTGCTGCCTTGCATATCACTGAGAAAGGATTTAGTTTTTGCACCTTTAATTTGTATATATATATTCCTGCTCTTTTTCTAACTTAACAAAATGCATAGCTCTAAATTATGCACGAGTTTGTATTGTCATTAAAGGGTAACCTGAAAGGTTATTTTGGTATTTGTTTCTTGCATTGATCAACAACTGAATATTGCTACATGTTTGGTCCCTTGTTTAAATGCTGTTAAAGATATTCAAAGGAAACAAAATAAAACTTTCTTTGTAGGGCAGTGATACTAGTTTATCCTGCACTTCAGATATACAAGCAGTGTCTAGCTCATCAGACAGTCTGCCACACTGAAAAACATCAAAGTCACTAGATTTAAACTTCAAACTAGGCTTATTAAAAAAATCCATAACTTGAGTAAAGCGCTGAACAACTAGAACAGGATCACCTGCATCCATCAATGTTAAAATATTTTGAATGAAATAAAAGGCATCGTTGATCTTGACACAGTTGTTGCCTATACTGATTGAAAAAAACAGAGTTCCAGCTTATTTGCTCATATTGCTTACAGCAGGCACGTACCTGTCTTGGAACTGGCCCATGTTTATGCTCTTTTTTAAATAGAATTCCGCCCAATATTTTATCTGTCCTTGTAATTCCAAATAATCCTTGTTCCATTCTTTCACCTATTCTTCTAACGACTTGCTGAATAGGGTATTGAGGTTTGCGAACAAGTTTTTTCAAATGATATAAAAAATTCTCAAAAGGAAATGCAGAAAATGAATCAAGAGGTCCAAACATTTTGACATCATCAGCAAGATGGACTAAGCCATGCACATTATACACAACAAAATCAGGGCCATAAATCTCTATAGCATTAGATATAAATTTATATAGAATCTTGTGCGCATAATCTGCATGGGTTCTGAAGAAAACAGGACTAGCTAGGCAGTGAATACCAACAAATAACAGTAGGAAATTATCATATAAAGCTTCAGAAAGTCTCCCTTTTAAAGCGACTATGCCGCTATATAATAAAAACTGTCTAAATTCTGTGGCTTTCCAGCGATCAACTTCATGGAGTCCCCTACATTTCCTAGAAAATTCTCTAGGGATGTACTCTCTGAAATGATCCAAACTTAAGGTGATCTGGCTGATAGTGAAATGTCCTAATCGCAGTCCTTTCTTGACAGGGCTTCTAAGCCAAAACATAAGTAGTCTACGTATGACTCCCAAGCAAACCATGTGCATGTAATCAAATGGAAACTGACTCACCATTTTAATATTTAAAACACTCAGCAGAGGGGAGGCTACATCTCCAGTATGATGTAAGTCATCATTAATGCGGCCTAGTCTGAAATCTTCATCTGTTCTTAAATCTACTTTTATATCGGGGAATGTCATTTTACCCTCCCAAACCCCCTTTTGTTTACATGTGTCACAACCCCAATAGCCAGTGTGACCTTTTGTTTGTTTAACGTAAGCTCTAGCAGGAGCGTCACATATAAAACATGATAATTTGACATCAATTAATATGTTTTGATCTTGAACTGGAATAGTAACTGGACCTTGTTCAAGATCTTGCACTTCTTTAATAAAGTCTAAAGTCTTCAAGATACTCGTGTAGATTACTAGGTTTTTTTCTCTCCACAAAACAATCCAATTAAAAAAGGATCACTTTGTACTGGCTGGCACAACCGTCCAAGAATGGGCCAAAACTGTGTGGAGGCCGATTTAAACAGAGGAAGACCATCAATATTGATTTGAAGGAAAATGCAAGGTACATGGAGTAAACATGTTGTGAAATTTGTAACAAAATACTCCAGCAATTTCTTTGATGAAATCAATGCCTTCTTCAGTCCAAAATGGAAATATGTACCTCCATCAATTTGTTTAACCATGCTTTGACGAGGGTTTTTTAATAAGGTCCTAGGATCTTTTGGAATCAGAGGATGGTAAATGCGCAATAACAGCAGCAAAGCCGAGAGAGCAGCAAAAGAAATGCCAAAGGAAGATGCCCAAATTCCCAAATCAAAACCCAGAAATTCATCTGTATTTTCTTTTGCCATTCCACTATCTTCGTTCAAATCATCATGTAAGTCATCATTTGTAAAACTGACATCAGAGAGAGCATCAAAGTAATCATCATGACAATTATCATCCATGAAGAAATCGTCCACATCAGTCGAGTCACTTTTCTCTGAACCTATATTGGTTTTGCCTGAACATAATTCCTCAGTTTCAATAGGCAGGGTTTCTACTATTTGCTGTTGCTGTTGAGTGTTTCGATGGTTACTTTCAGGTTCTAGTCCTAAGGGTAAGGCTATTAGATCTTTGTCCACCAGTTTAGCTAGTTTTTCAGCGGAGATAGATGCCTTTTTTTTTTCACATGCAGAAATGGTTTGTTCAACCCTTTTCCGAATTCGTCTGTTTTGCGACATTCTGATCAATGGAATGAAAAATCAATGGAATGAAAAAAACTGAAATAAACAATATTCACACACAAAATCTGCAAAGTCACAAATCCCAGTCGAAATTTGCAAAATGATAAATCCAAGATCGAGTTAAATGTGCGTTTGAGACTGCGTGTGAAGACACAAAGGGAAGAAACCGACCGGGATAGGAAATTTGAATTGCGAGGAACGGTTAAGAACCGCGGTTGAAAAGAATTACAACTAAAATAAAATAACTATAAGTGAATACAAATCAATGCCAGGAAATAGAGAACAATCTGAACAAGAACAACAGCAAGAAGGCCTACCAGACTGTGAAGCGGCTGACAAGTGTTAAACAGCCCAAAGTCTCCACTATCCAAAGCAAGTCTGGCATATGCCTTACAGAAGAACAAGAAGTCTTGGACAGATGGACAGAGTACTGCTCTGACCTTTACAACCATACACCAAATGGAGACCCATCAGTTCTAGCATGTCCCGAGAGCAGAGAAGAAGAAGAAATCCTCCCAATTCTCCGGGAAGAAGTTGAGGCAGCAGTGCAATCGCTGAAGAAAGGGAAGTCAGCGGGAGTGGACAACATACCAGCGGAACTGCTACAAGCAGGAGGAGAAGCGATGACTGATGCTCTCACCATTATCTGTAACAAGATCTGGCAGAGTGGGGAATGGCCTACACCATGGACCCAGTCGCTTGTCATCACTCTTCCCAAAAAAGGTAACCTTCAGGAGTGTGAAAATTACCGCACCATCAGCCTCATCAGCCATCCCAGCAAGGTCCTCCTGAAAATAATACTCAACAGGTTGAAACCACAAGCTGAACAAATCATAGCTGAAGAACAAGCAGGATTCATGGCAGGGCAAAGTACCACTGAACAGATTTTCAACCTCAGAATAATCTGTGAGAAATACCTACAGCACCAACAACATCTATATCATGTGTTCATAGATTTCAAGAAGGCATTTGACCGAGTCTGGCATGCAGCTCTATGGGCAACCATGAAAGTGTACAACATCAGCCCTAAAATTATAGAAGTCATCAAAAGCCTGTATGACAAGGCTACCAGTGCAGTCCTCCATAACAGCGTCATCGGGAACTGGTTCAGAACAACAATCGGTGTGCGTCAAGGATGCCTACTCTCTCCAACACTCTTCAACATCTTCCTAAAGCGCATCATGTCAGATGCTCTTGCAGATCACGAAAGCACAGTCAGCATAGGGGGCAGAGCAATCTCCAATCTTCGTTTTGCGGATGATATTGATGGATTGGCTGGAGAGGAACAAGAACTTGAACAGCTTGTACAGAGGCTTGACACCACCTCCAGAGCTTATGGAATGGAAATAAGTGCAGAGAAGACCAAAATGATGACCAACAACACCAATGGCATCAACACGGACATCAAAGTCCAAGGCCAATCCCTCAACACAGTGCACAGCTTCAAATATTTAGGAGCCATTGTGTCAGACAATGGGTCTCGACAGGAAGTCCTCTCCAGGATCGCACAAACAACTGCTGCCCTGACAAGGTTGAAGCCCATTTGGAAAGACAGAACCATCAGTCTACATTCCAAAGTAAGACTGCTGCGCTCTCTGGTCATCTCCATCTTCCTATATGCTTGCGAAGCATGGACCCTCACAGCAGATCTCCAACGAAGAATACAAAGCATGGAGATGAGGTGCTACAGAAGACTTCTGTGCATTTCCTATACCCAACAAATCACCAACGACGAAGTCCGACAGACCATCACACAAGCCATTGGACAACACGATGACCTGCTCACAGTGGTGAAGAAACGGAAACTCCGATGGTATGGCCACATCACCAGATCATCAGGCCTTGCAAAGACCATTCTGCAAGGCACAGTGCAAGGAGGTAGAAGAAGGGGGAGACCGAAAAAGAGGTGGGAGGAAAACATTCGAGAATGGACTGGTTTGACACTGAGCGAAGCCATGAGGGCTGCTGAGGACAGAGAAAGATGGAGTATGCTGGTTAAACGATCATCTGTGGTGCCCCTACGACCTTCGGGTTATGGGACAGGATAGGATAGGAATACAAATAAATATACAGTTTTCTAGTCTTATAGAATAAAATAAAATAACTATAAGTGAATACAAATAAATATAAAGTTTTCTAGTCTTATAGAATGCAATAAATACCCTTTTAAATAATTTTTGTTTTGTTTACAATTTCGATTCTGCAGATTGTTCTAGGCTAATGCTTGGATGCCAATTTTTAGCTGCAGTGGGAATTCCTTGGCATCCATTCACGCGCGCGATCAGCTTTAACTAGGATGCCTTGCTTGGGGCAAGGTTGGTGTGCCAATGCCAAGAACCCCAAGTAATTCCCAGCCTTGGCACGGGGAGTTCCCAAGAAGCGTATGTTTACTGGGGTCTTCACTTTAGACAACTCTGAGTCATGTTGCTCCTGAAATCAATGATGAGAATATATTACTTTACAACAACTATCAGTACATTTGGATTACTGTACCACACAGTTCATGTGTTGAAGATTTGTAAGAAAGACATCAAGCTCGATTATTACCTTAGGCTCCATTGGATGTACATCAATGTTAATCTCTGTCTTCACCCACACTGTCTTTGTTTCCAATGGCCCACTGCTTTCTGTAACAAAGAAATCAGCAAACACATCATGGATGAGTGCCAGAGTGGATGATAAAACTAAACAGTTGTCACTCACATCCATATTCCTGTGTGGATCACACCAACTTTAAACCAACAAAACGTTGACTTTCATAAAAAAAATGTTCTTGTCACTTCTGGAATTGAAAATGTATGTGTTCACTGGCACATAAGGCAAGGTATTAGCTCACAGCCTGTTCTATACAAGATCTAGAGAAACAAAACCATAAAGCACTTCAGCTACAATCACAATATAGTAACAAACATGATAATAATTACTATAATACACTAATATACTTACCATCTTCCTCAGAGTCACAGTTAGGTTCTGTCTTCACTTTACACAACAGCGGGATATGTGACTCCATTATGTCACTGTCAGGTGCTGTCTTGCTTTCTGATTCTTCCTTTATGTTGAACTCACTGCCAGTCATATTAGTGGTTCCTCTGACAATCTGTTCACTGCTGCTGTGGGAAACATGAAGGCTTCCATTTTCTGCAATTTCTAAACAGAACAACCGCTTTGATGTGAATATTACCGAAAAGCAAACATAGTGATGAATTGAAAAGCCATCATGTATAAACTTTATATCTTTTCCTCTCTCCTAAATATTACAGGTGACACAGTAAATAAACTTCCAAAGCAAAGTGAAGTCAAGGATGAACAAAGTACTGGTCTATTTCCTGATGCCCATTTAAAACAAACAATGCCAAAACAACTTTGTCCTAGTTAAGATCAACGCCCTGTACTCATTCACTGCACAGTCCACAGAAAAGGTCAGAAAAAACAACTACTACAAATTGTTAGGGTGTGGGCATGGTAAACCTAATAATAATAATAATAATAATAATAATAATAATAAAGGATGCTATGTATGTGCCTTTCCCCAAGGCTCAAAGCACGGCGATGTATACCAACATACGCACTTGTCTCATTTACTCTCACACACACCAAATACACAAACATCACTCAAACAGGTGGTGTAAAGGCACGGAGATCGCTATTAGAAGATGGAAGAAAATGGAATTTTTATTTTTGAATTTTTTATATTGACTGCATCCTGTACCATTATTGAAGGGAGGGAGGAAATCGGAGTGCCCGGAGAAAACCCTCGGTGACCTCAATAGTCTCGTACCTAAGTATCATACAGTGGATAAGAAATTTTTTGACAGACCGGACACAAAAAGTTAGAGTTGGTAATGAATATTCTATAAAAAAAAACAACAAGTTTTCAGTGGTATTCCCCAAGGTAGCATTCTTGGACCAATACTGTTCATACTTTTTATTAATGACTTGCCAGAATCTGTGCAAAGTTCATGTAAAATAAATTTGCAGACGACACAAAATTATATTGTTCTTCAAAAGATAGTCAAATTATACAAAATGATATAAATGAACTACAGAAATGGACAGAAACCTAGCAACTATATTTTAATACTACCAAATGTAAGGTCCTTCACAAAGGCAAAAACAACCCCCAAAATGATTATTACATGACTGTGAACAAGGTACAGGCAGGTATTAGTGACTAAATGTGATAGCGAAAAAGATGTAGGACATTTGACTCCATGTTAACTTTTGACTGTCACATTAGTGAAGTAATTAATAAGGCAAATAAAACTCTCGGAATTATACGGCGATGTTTCTTGTATCTAGATAGATCACCATTTGTACAACTTTACAAGTCCTTGGTTAGACCTCTTCTAGTTATATGGCAATATTATTTGGTACCCTTTATTAAAGAGACAGTCCGCTGCTATTGAGCGTGTACAAAGACGAGCAACTAAAATGGTTCCAGGACTGAAAGATATTTCTTACAGAGACAGACTGGAATCATTATGTCTGCCAAGCCTAAAAGCCAGAAGAGTGAGAGGAGACCTAATAAAAGCTTATAAAATTTTAAATAACATTGATGAATTAGAAACTAACAAATTTTTTTTAATTAAAAATAGGCCGTGGCTGCTCGTACGGGACCGTACGACAAGAAAAAATTCTATTCGTACGGCACCCTACGAAACGCCCTTGCTTATAAGCGCGCTTTGAGTTTGAAATCATTCGAAGTAAAGCGCGTATTAGCATCCGGTATTATTAGTATTATTAAGTTATGGGAACCCCCTCTATAATTCCATGTAATTCAATCACTTGTAGACGGACCGCTAGCCCTAACCCTAACCCGTTTCGAGCGGTATATGTGTAGCACTGAATTACCCTACCCGTCGAGGCACTGCCTTACCCTACCCGTCGTTCCCAGATCCTTTTTTTGGGGCCTTTTTTGGGAGCCGCCTTGGATCCGAGAACCGAGCCGGGTTCCCGGATCCAAAGGCCGGGTCCTCAGATAACCGTAGGGAAAACTGTTAACCGGTTATGTAGGAACATTTTATAAGCCTATATATATTCCTCAAACTCTTTAACTTTTGCTAAAAATTCATCATAGCTACAAAAGGTTTCGCCGCGCTGAAAGCGCAGCGTGCTGTTGGCAGCCATTTTGACTTTTCTCACCAAGGCCCGTAACCGAGATTTCCCAAGTACCGCAACCGAACCGAGATTTCCCGTACGAATAGAATTTTTTCTTGTCGTACGGTCCCGTACGAGCAGCCACTTCGTTAAAAATATTTGATATATATAACAAGAAACTCTGTTAACAAATTATTTATCAAGCATAGCCGTACTAATTTTCGAAAACATACTTTTAATAATAGAGTTGCACTTCCACAAAATATTAAACAGGCAAAAACTGTAAACAGTTTCAAAAATCTTATTGATGAACAAGACATTTTAAAATCTATAAAATACGATTTTGATAGTTGAGCGTCTTGTGCCGGCTTAAATCAGACCTGAAATATATGTGCTAAAGATGGGACATTAAATAAGCCGTGAGGCTTAATGATCACCATGATCGAGACCCCCATGATCTAGTCCCTACACGGCTACAGTACTACTACTACTACTACTACTACTAAGTCACATACGTTAGCCCCTTGCGGGAATTGAACCCGCGACCTTCGGCATAGGAAACCGGCGACTTATCCACTGCGCCACGAGGCCAACCCAATCCTTATCCTATTATTATTTTGTGAATCTTACATTTTTCAAGGGGCGCTGATGTTAACATTTGCGGGATTTGCCACCAAGTTTGGCGTATTTCAAAACAAAGCAACAATGTATCGGCGTCAGCTCACCTTGTGCATGCCACGCTGGCAATACTGTCCAGTCTACTGGTTCCTCAGCAATGTCAATCTCCAGCTTCACCTCAGTCAGCATTGCATTGTCATCGTCCTCCATAACAGAGCAATGTAAGCACTCGACGAGTACAACAACTGCCTTTTCAAACTCAACATGGAAGTCAGGGGAAGTAATACCTTACACCGGAAGTTTAATAAAAACACAATCTCTTCACCATCATAATTTTCTTCGCTAGCATTATAGAAAGGCAAATGATGCAAAATATGGTTTCAAAAAGTTATTATAAATATAATTATGCTTACCATTAATAACGTCCTAATTTAAAGATGAATATAACAAGCAGTAACTTATACATAATTTGAAAGAAATATTTCGGGCTACATTGTAGTGACCTTGACCTTGGCACAAACCGGTCTTGTATCGTATGATTCCTGTTGATTTTATGCGGTTGCTTTGCACGTTGAACATTACATTGAATATTCCTTACATTGCTCTGTAATGGAGGACGAAGACGGGCCACTGCTGTCTGAGGTGAAGCTGGAGATTGACATTGCTGAGGAACCAATGGTAGACTGGATGAGATTGCAAGCGTGGCATGCGCAAGGTGAGTTGGTGTAGTGGAATACAGAATTCACTGTATGTAAACTCACATTTAACAAAAAAAGTATGGTTTTATTCACTTGTGGGACTTCAGTGTCATTTTGTTAGTGATGAAGTAGGAGCTAATCAGGCAATTCCCTTGTATGACTTCTGTGCCCTGAAAGTAAAACACAACATCAAACCCATACTTACACTCTTACTAACAATAACATCATCTCATTATGTGCCCTGAAACACAACATGAAACCCATACTTACTGACAATAGCAGCATCTCATTCTGTGCCCTAAAACACAACATGAAACCCTTACTTACTTAGTTACTAACTTGAACTTCAACTTGAAAAAGTCAATGATATAGGCCACTGGCCTTTACATAGATCCTAACAACTGCTAGACTTGCATGCGTGGCAATTAGCTAAATCTAGTAGTGGCATCTTGGATCATATATCTCCGGGCGGTCCTTCCAGAATACATCCAGCCTGCTTTTGAAGCAGTCAACAGTGGGGGCTGTTACAACTGTTTCTGGTAGGCTGTTCCATGTGCCGATGGCTCTCTGTGAGAAGTAGTTGCTTCTTAGGTTCAGCCTGCAGTGCTGCTTAGTCAGCTTCAAAGAGTGCCCTCTAGTTACTTTGCTTTTAGCAAACTCAAAGAGTGGTCTGTTAGTGTCGTAGAAGCCGTGGACTATTTAAAAACGTCAATCATGTCCCCTCTCAGTCGAAGATGTTCAACAATAACATCTCAACTGTGTTTCATTCTCATTATTCTCAAAAGTATATCAAAATTCTATATTTATCACATTTTCTAATAAAAGTTAAAATAATGACTTAAAAATTATAATTTTTATTGCTGCAGTGGACGTATTGATGGTAACAAACTCAAAATCATATAAAAACAGCTATAAAGATATAGTGTCACAATTATGAAAAAGGCAATTATATTTGACATTACAACAACAATAATAATAATAATAATAATAATAATAATAATAATAATAATAATAATAACAACAACAATAATAATAATAATAATAATAATAATAATAATAATAATAATAATAATAATAATAATAACAATCACAATATTTTTATATTATTAATAATATTAATTATTACCCTAAGCAAACACTTTAAACGTATTGCTTACCCTATTTCATTTGTGGAACAAGGGCCTACGCAATTCTTGTTAACATCAAAACCTTTCACAATGTCTTGCTTCTGAGATTCGCCATAGCAAAGTGATGAAAAATATATGATTACAAAAATGTACACCTTATTTCCAAAACTATTCACACAATATTCAAATGTCTGTAAGCAATAACACCTGTTTGCACTATTTGCTACATTACTGATAAGAACAATACTGATGATAGCATTACCTTATTACATAACACTACAACTAAGGGAAAGGACTCAGGTTACTCAAAACTTGCCTTAATTATACACCACTTACCTCCCTCTTCCTCATCATCATCACCACCTCTCTCTCTCTTTTATCTCTCTTTCTCTCACATCAACACAATACAATCAAGATAGGATGAATAAGAAAAATTAAGAGAAATAATCTCACACATACTGACAAACATACTAACTCACACATACTGACAAACATACTAACTCACTCATAACAAATACTGCTGGTCACATGCTAACACCAGCGCATATTGAAAAATGGCCTCACAGAAGAGAATTAACATAAGGGTTAGGTTTAGCACACCCACACCTTAACACTAACAAAATAGTTGTTGTTTTTCTTACCTTTTGTGTGGACTGTGCAGCAATTGAGTGCAGAATGCTGATCTTAACTACGGCAAAGTTGTTTCTGCATGATTGGTTTTAATTGGAAATCGTGAAATAGACCAGTACTTTGTTCATCCTTGATTTATCTTTGGAGGCTTATTTACTGTGTCACCTGTGATATTAATTTTAGGTAAGAGGAAAAGATATAAGTTCTTATGGTGAGGGCTTTTTAGTTCATCATTTCACTTGCTGTCAGGAAATATTCGTATGAAAGCTGTTGTTTTGTTTAGAACTTGCAGGAAGAGAAAGCCATCATGTTTCTCACAGCAGCAGTGAACAGATTGTCAGAGGTACTGCTAACATGACTGGCAGTGAGGTCAACATAAAGGAAGAATCAGAAAGCAAGACAGCACCTGACAGTGACATGATGGAGCCACATATCCAACTGTTGTGTAAAGTGAAGACAGAGCCTAACTGTAACACTGAGGAAGATGGTAAGTATATTAGTGTTTGATAGTAATGATTGACATGTTTGTTACTATTATTATTGTGATTGTAGCTGAAATGCTTTACAGTTTTGTTTCTGTAGATCTTACTTTTTATAGAACAGTCTGTGAGCTCAATAACTTCCCTTATGTTATGTGCCAGTGAACCAATGTTTAATTCCACAGGTATCAAGAACATTTTTCATTGAAGTGAACGTTTTAGTGATCACAAGATGGTGTGATCCACACAGGAATATGGATGTGAGAGACAACAACTGTTCAGTTTTATCATCTACTCTGGCACTCACCCATGATGTGTTTTGTTGATTTCTTTGTTACAGGAAGCAGTGGGCCATTGGAATCGAAAACAGTGTGGGTCAAGACAGAGAGATATCTTGATGTAGATCCAGTGGAGCCTGAGGTAATAACCGAGCTTGACGTCTCTTATACCAATCTTCAACTCATGAACTGTGTGGTACAGTAACCCAAATGTACTGATAGTTGTTGTAAAGTAATATATTCTCATCATTGATTTCAGGAGCCACATGACTCAGAGTTGTGTAAAGTGAAGACAGAGACTGACAGTGACACAGAGGGATACAGTAAGTATATTAGTGTTTTATACTTAGCAATAATTGTGATGGTGTTATCATTGTGATGTTGTTAGGGTGTTATCTATATTGTGATGTTGTTATCTATATTGTGATTGTAGCTTAGCTGCTGAACAGTTTCACCTTTCTAGACTTAACTCTTTCCCTGCCAATCGACGATATATCGTCGATCTGAGCCGCCATGTTTGTGCCAATCGACGATATATCGTCGATTTCAGTATTCCGTTTCGTTCCGTTTTTTTGCGCAGTCCAATCCAAGTTTTATTTTAACCAAAGAGAGATAACTCTTTCTACTTTCGTTCTCGATCGACAGGCGCTTTTTTTCTTCAAATTGATTCGTTTTTAGAGTGTTTATTGTGCATTTTACTAAGCATAGTGATGGGCACAATCGACAGTGTGTCAAACTCTGTGCTAATAATCAATATAATTTCAAACTGTAAAGTGTATTTTGATCCTAAATAAATTTTCTTGCTGGTTTGTGAAGCTGATTCAGTGATTGGAATTATTCCTCCAGATTTGTTTTATCACTGTGGTATGTAGAAATATTTTTTATTTTATTTTATCATTTCAAAAAGATCAACATGCTTTCAAAACACATATTTCAATAACATAATCAAATTAACATTTTTTTTTTTTTTTTTTTCTTATTCTTCACTCTTTTACCTTTAATTTGATATGAAATATGTCTATTTAACAACTATTATTGAAAGAACAGTAGCTTAAATGCCTAAGGTACTGAACTTTCTTTCGGGTGCCAGAGAAATGTCTGGCACAAACGTGGAAACATGCCTGGCAGGGAAAGAGTTAAAGTGTAGAATAGGCTTTGAGCTATGTTACATGCATGTGTACCAGTGAACAGTTATACATGTTAAAACAAATGCAGGTTCAATAAAACAGTAAAGGAACAGTATACACATGTAATCACAGTTCAAAACGCTATAATTAGTTATAAAAATAATAACAGTTATAAATAGTTATAACATTAACCACAGTTATAAATAGTTATAACATTAATAACAGTTATACATGGTTATAACATTAACAACAGTTATAAATAGTGATAACATTAACAACAGTCATAAATAGTTATAACATTAACAACACTTATAAATAGTTATAACATTAACAACAGTTATAAATAGTTATAAGATTAACAACAGTTATCTGCAACTACAAGAGGAACAATAAAAGGCTGTACAATGTCCACAGTCCAAGTTTATCATGGAGGAACTGGATGAGCTTAAGAAGAAAAGAGTTCGTTTGAAACAAAGTGTTGATGACTTAGCTCTAGAAGCAGAAAACAAAGGAGATATTAACACTTTCACGATTGAAGCTTGCACGAACTTCCTGAATAAATCAAATGATGTGAAAAAGTCTACAAAAGCGAAGAAGGAAGACCTTGGAATTCACAGAACATGGATGCCAAACAACATATGAAAGTAAAGGGCCAAACTAAAATGAATGGCCTTGATGTATTTGTGGAATGGTTTTTGTTTGTGTGTGTGTGTGTTGAGCCGTTTGCTGGTCCTGACCAAATATAATTTGGGCATGGAAAAGTCATGGAAATCTAGACTTGTAAATCTGTATGAATCCTGGCTTTACAGTTTTGCTTCCCTAGATCTCGCTTCAGTATAGAACAGGCTGTAAGCTAAATAACTTGCTTTTGTGCCAGTAAACAATTCCAGAAATTGTCATGAACATTTTTCATGGAAGTGAACGTTTTAGTGGTTCCAAGTTGGTGTGCCAACACAGGACTATGGATGTGAGTGACAACAACTGTTCAGTTTTATCATCCACTGTGGCATTCACCCATGATGTGTTTGCTGATTTCTTTGTGTACCAGAGTGATAGTGATAAACCAACTAAACAAACATCCTTACATGGTCTCGCTCACACACTCATACTCATTTCAAGTTCAACCTCACTTCACGCACAAATACGCCCACACACCCACAAGAATTTACGGAGAGATATAAAGATAAAATAAATTTAAAAAATGAATAAAATAACACTGGATTTAACTTTAAAATTAAATATACTTCTTTATTTCTCTCTTCCAGGGGCAAGAGGGTGGGGAGACTTGGATAATATTCAAACAATAGTCAATACACTTATAACACAAACTACTAATTAATATTAATAACCTAACGTTCTACTAAATAATGATCCTTAACTACGACCAACTATACTCCTAAAACTGATAAACTAAACCCCTAAGAATGCCCAAATAACCTCTACAAATAATAATAAATAAACAACCCCCTACGAATGATAATGATCAACAATGATAAATAAGAAACAAACCACTAGGCTATGAGTGATAATAATCAACAATGATAAGTAAGAAACAACCCCCTATGAATGATAATAACCAACAATGATAAATAAGAAACCACCCCTATGAATGAATGACCCACTGTGCAGCGGGTTTCCGCCCAGTCTTCAGAAGACGATTTTTTCCAAACGTGCCTTCCCAAGCAAAAAATGGCGGAAACGGCTTAACGGAAAACAATCATCCCGGACCCAAAATTCTAAAATCTAAAAAAATTACATTTCCAATTACTCAAAACACAAAATAAAGATCAAAAAAAATATAAACATATTTTTAATATATTATTTATAAATATAACATAATAAAACATTTTTTCTTCTATCCTAAGCCCGAAATAACCATTGCCAAGGGACACAACTACAGAATTTCCATCCTGCAATTAAAAAATATATTGCCTCCCTTATTATTTTATCTTCTAAAAAAAAATCGTTCTCCCACATTCGCCCCCACTTTCGTAAACCACTCCGTGGTTTGACGAAAACCAAGGGTAATATCGCCTTCCACGACAAACAACGTTAAATAACCTAAGTGAAAAAAAATAGACTTTATAACAAATATACGGCTTCATTATTTCTTCTAAAAAAAAAATTTTTTCCGAACATGCTTTCTCGACTTATCCTAGCCATTCCTTTCATCTAACTTCACAAGAGAATTCTAGCACTTTTACAGTTAACTAAAATTAGCTCTCAACCTTCAACAGCTCTATGCAACAGTAAGTGTCTCAGTGCAGAAGAACAGTAGAACAAGCAACAATTCTATCAAGCTATTTAAAGCTACCGACAGTAAGTACATGTTCGTAACTCACACTAGTTCCCAACACCCACCTGAAGCATCACATGGTTCGCAAATCTTACCACCATTCATCTTTAAATTACTCTACACCCATAGTTTAAAATAACTCTCATTATCTTATTTTTAACACCTCCCTATTTTCTCAAAAATTATTGTAACAAAATAAACTTTTAACCAGCCCATAATGGCCCAAACGACAATTAAAATAAAATACTTTCTAAACTTAAAACTTACATTCAACCAAAAGAATTTTCTCATGCTGTAAACACACCGAAGGAAGAATTACTGTAACACTGGAGTGAGAGCAAATATAGCCACATCACTTTGTCTACGATGAACTCATTCCTACCTTCCTAACTGTATCAGCTGGATAGAGTACTCCAAGACCAATGAATACCCCTGCATCACTTAAGATTAACAGGACACTTCAAGGAAGACCTAACTCAGCCTAACAAAAAGACTATCCTAACCAACCTTGTTTCAAGTCACATTAGGTGTTTACCTAACACCACCAAGTTCACACACACACCTCGGCCCCTTCTTTCATACTCACATTTACGCACACAACCAACCCAGCCTTAGTCGCCTCTTACGACATCCCTAACCTGGCGAAGGGAGCAAGCCTATTCGTAAACCACCCGAACCTGCAGGGCTTATTACATGGTAGTCTACTTAAAACAACTTGTGTTAATGTTCAACAGCCTTAATCTTAATGTAAATCAACACTTAAAATAACATTCAACATACTGTATCAAATATGTCACAAACTGATCCCAGGGCTGTCCATAATTTTCGCACAACTATAGACGACAACAGTTTTACGGCCAAAAATTCAAAACTTGGATCGTCTGTCCCAATAGACAATTCATCCACTATTCATACTTCAAAAAAGACTGTACGGTTTGCATGAACTGGGACAACACTACAGACTTGGGTAAATGATGCAAGTTAGTGTGTTTTCCTGCAGTGGTTCTACGATTTCTTCTGACTGGAGTCACACTCACAGGTGTGGGAAAAACTGAAGAATCCGAGGACTCTGAATCTGACTCTGCATCTGTAATTGTTGGAGACCTAACCACCGGAAGATGAATCGGTTTCGTTCGTGGAACGGGCTGTGGTATGGGGCACTTTTTAAGCTCTGCCTTACTGATGTATTTGAGTCTTCCCCCATCCACTGGCTCAACCACTACTGGCGCACCATCCTGGCTGGGCAGTAACCTAATCCTGAATCTTTCAGACTTCCAGGCATCCTGAATTTTGTTTCTACCCAGGGGATGGTTCCGTACAAGGACCAGATCTCCCACCTTCAATTTATCTCCCTTGACTTTGTGATCATGTCTAGCCTTTCGTTCGGCCGCAGCCTGTGTCAAATGTTTCAGAGCTGCTTCTCTGGCAAAATCAAGCCATTCACGGTGCACCTGAACCCAATCTGTTTGTGGTGCTTCTTCAACCTCGACCCCAAGAAGGAAGTCTACAGGCAACCGTGGCTTCCGCCCAAACAAAAGCTGGTAGGGACTGAACCCCGTGGAGGCATGCGGAGTCACATTATACACATAAACCACTTCTGACAAAAATTCAGGCCACCTCTTCTTCCTCTCTTCCGGCAGAGTACGAAGCAAATTGTGCATAGTTCTGTTAAAGCGTTCACTCTGAGCGTTCCCCTCCGGATGGTACGGCGTTGTACGGGATTTTTTCACACCATATATAGTGCACAATTCTTTGATGACGGCACTTTCAAAATTGCGACCCTGATCTGAATGTATGCGGCTTGGAATGCCGTACTTCTGAAACCATTCTTTAACAATGACTTTCGCCACAGTAATAGCCTTTTGATCACGAGTAGGAACAGCAATGGTGAATTTCGTGAATACATCTGTAATCACAAGCACATTCTCACGACCATCTGATGCCTTTTCTAACAAGGTAAAATCAACCGCAATGACCTCTAAAGGTTGTGACGCAAGGAGATGTCCCATGGGTACCCTAATCTTCAGGTTGGGGAGCTTTGCGACACTACACCGTTCACACGACTTCACCCACCTTGCTACATCCGCAAACATACCCGGCCAATAACATCGCTCTTGAAGCAGGCGCGCTGTTCGATCTCGACCTTGATGTCCGGTTGAGTGGACAGATTCAAACACAGCTTCTCTAAGTTCTTTCGGCAGTACCAGCTGGTACACTGTTTCGCGAGTGCTAGGATGCTGTATTTTCCTATACAAAAGTCCTTCCCTACATTCAAATCTTTTCCACTGAACACAGAGTTTCGAGAAAGTGAGATTTTTTCCTAGCCTGTCTTTGTATCCTGGGCACTTGCCCTTCTTCCATAACTCAATTATGGGGCCTATTTCGGGATCTCTCTCTTGAGCTGTTCTAAGGTCTTCTATCGAAATGGAGGGTAAAGTTTGTGAAGCACTAGTAGTGGTACCCTCCGATACTGAACCTTCAGTGGGCTCTGACCTAGCCTCACTATCTGACTGAGTATCATCCAATTCTGTATCTGAATCAACCACTGTCACACCAGCACAAACAGTGGGGTCACACCCAAACACTTCAGGCGGAACTTCCGTTGAGCCCCTTGCAACTGTTGCCACCATGACTTCATCATCAACAGAGCCATCTGAATCTTGAGGAACTTCTAGACCAACTACTGGGGGACGTGACAACGCATCAGCATTAATGTTTGCTCTACCCGATCGGTACTGAACCTGAAAATCAAACATCGCCAACTGTGCTGCCCATCTTTGCTCTGTGGCGCCCAACTTTGCAGATTTTAAGTAGCGCAAGGGGTTATTGTCAGTAAAAGCGACAAACTTGGATCCTAGCAGATAACCTCTAAACTTTTCAGTCACTGCCCATTTTAGAGCCAGTAGTTCTAGTTTCATGGAACTGTAGTTGCTAGCATTTTTCTCAGAAGGACGCAGCGTCCTGCTTGCATATGCAATGACTCTCAACTGCCCATCTTGTTCTTGTGAAAGTACTGCACCTAACCCATGAGAGCTTGCATCGGTCTCCAAAATGAAGGGTCTTTTATAGTCAGCATAGCCCAACACTGGAGCTGACGTCAACGTTTTCTTTAAAGTCTCAAAGGCTTCCTGACACTCTACAGTCCAACACTCTCCCAACATTGCCTTCTTTCCTCCTTGCTTTTTGAACTTTTGTGCCACCTCCGCTACCAAAATGTGTAAAGGACGGGCAATCTTGGCAAACCCAGCCACAAATCTGCGGTAATAAGAGGCAAAACCCAAAAAGGAACGCAACTCTCGGAGGGTCTGGGGTACAGACCACTGCTGTACTACTCTGATCTTTTCTTCATCAGTTGCGATTCCCCCCTCTGACACTGTGTATCCCAAGTACTGTACAGACTTTTGACAAAATCTACACTTCGCGGGGTTCAGTTTGAGACCAAGTTCTCTCAAGCGTGTCAACACACTGCGTAATCGGTTCAAATGCTCCTGGAAATTTTCACTGAAAACCAAAATGTCATCCAGATACACTAGCAAGATCTGAAAGAGCATATCATTCATTCCAGATGTCATCAGCCTCTGAAATGTCTGTGGGGCGGTACAAAGCCCAAATGGCATGCGCTTAAACTCAAACAATCCAAAGGGAGTAATGAACGCTGTCTTGTGCTGATCTTTCTCCTCCATGGCCACCTGATGATATCCTGCAGCCAAGTCCAGGGACGTAAATAGCTTAGATCCATGTAGCGCATCAAGTGACTCATCAATCCTCGGCAAAGGATAAGCATCTCTTCTTGTCTTGGCATTCAACTTCCTATAGTCTACACACATTCGCAGATCTCCGTTTTTCTTGCGTACCAGAACGATTGGTGATGCGTACGGACTAGTACTTGGCTGAATAATGTCTTTTTCCAACAAGTCCTGCAAATGTTTCCGCACTTCCTGTAACCTATTCGGGGAATGCGATGGAAGGTTTCTACCACGGGCACACCGTCATCAGGAATTTGATGTTTTACCTGAGTTGCATAGCCCACATCAAAATCTTCTAGCGCTAGAGTGTCAACGAACTCAAGAAGGAGCGACCGTAACTGTTCTTTCTCCTCATCGCTACACTCTGCGTTAGACAAGTCTATCTGTACGTTTTCTTTGTCCTTTTTTTCTTCTTTCTGGACAGAACTCACTACTATCTGAGCCTCTTCTTCTACAACCACTATCTCTTGGGCGACAATGTGCTCAACTGCATGAAGAGTGCCTATGGGAGTACTACCAGGAATGAACAAGTCTTCATCCAACAAGTTAACAATCGGCACCAGCCAACTCTGACCACTGACTAACGTCTGGGCGACTATGAATTTTGACACATGCTGAGTATGTAGTGGTTCTATCACAAACTCTGTCTGGGAATTTCCTTGCTTCCCCGAGCTAAGACGAACACTAGCAATAGACTTGGCAGGAACATGTACACCCTCCCTAGGAGTTCTCACAATCCTCAAACAACCTTTCTTTTCTTTTGTCAATTTCTGCAAGTTCAGCTCTGGTGAGTCCTTTAGCTGACTAATGACGTTCATCCCCAAAATTACATTTGTGCCCACACCATTATCTGGTCGAACAAGGATTCCAACATCTTTCAAAAGCTGGTTCCCCACTTTAATATCTTGAAGGGTTACCCCCAAATAAGGAATGGCAAGCCCATTTGCTCCCACCAGACTGATGAACCCACTATCTTCAACCAGTCTACTTCCATGTAAGTGGTCACGGTATATCGCCTCACTAATGATGGTCACCTGAGACCCGGTATCCCACAAAGCCTCATGACACACCCCTCCTAGCTCAACAACGATTACCGGTCTTCCTCCTACAGTTTTCTTATACAAAGTGGAGCCCTCATGCTTTTCGTCACCGCCGGCGCTACGGCTCTCTAGGCTGGCGGTTGTCCGTTTAACCCTTGACCTCCCTCATGAGCAATTTTTTTCGCTTTTGGGTTCTTGGAACAATGTCTCTGAAAATGCCCTACCTCCTTGCAGAACCAACAAATAGGCTTCCCCTCGGCTGTCCAACTATCCCTAGGATTTGTAGGTCCTACTTTTTCCTTTTGGTTACGAGGTTCTGAACCCTCCCTCTGATTGTGCTGTCTGTCCAGTCCGGTGTGAAACTTCTTAGACTCAAGTCTATTCAGTGTCTTTTCTATCTCAGCCAACTTCTTTTGAAGTGTTTCCTCGAGGTGGCTAAAGTCTATTTTCTGGTCTTGAACAGTAACTACCTGTGATTCAGCAGCCCGTTTCCTCGGAGCGCTCTGTTCCTCCTCCCACTCTATCGCCAACCTCCGAATTTCAGCAAAGTCGGTTAATCCTTGCCGCTTTCTGCGCTTGAGGTCAAGTACAAGACTCCTATCTCTCAGTCCTTCGATAAACTGCTCAACCAAAATCAATTCTGGACTTTGTTCATGCCCCTCCTCCAACTGTTTCTTGTTGAGGATACTAAACCTTTCTACTAAATCATTGCCAAAATCTCGTACCCTTTCCCTTGGACTTTGTTCTCTTTCAGTGAAAGCCCTCCACACCAGTGGTAGCGAACGACGATCGCCGAAGGCACTGCGCAGTATATCAAACACATTCTCCACCGTCCGAACAGCTCTACCGCAACAGCGGACTTCTCGCTTTGCTGCTCCAGACAGCTGAGAAATGATAAACTGAACAGGGTCTTCTTCGCTCCTCAAGGCTGTAGATACCTCTTCAATAAATACCTCTAATTCTGCTGCACTACCCTCCGAAAACTTAGAAATTTTCCTTTTTGGGGGAACAATCACTGAAATATGGGGCACCTGTTGTGGCGTTTGTCCTTTTCTGCCATCTCTATGTTTACGATTACGAGCAAACTCACTCAATCTGCCTATTTCCTGATCAATGGAAGAAATTTCTTGCTCCAAAGAGTCCATCATGAATGTTGCCTCAGCACGATTCATTTTTCACTTATTATCATACACAATAATAAATCAGACCAATACAAAACATCAAAATGTTCACATGACCCTCAAATAAACAATATATTCTTGTACTGTTTTTTTTTCTCTCTGAACTGTGAAAGTCATGCAATACCACAATTCAACAATACGAATGTTTTTGTTCAATCTGAAAAAATTGTTTTTCATCAAATAGGCTAAAAAATATGATTGTTCCTTTCTAAAGTGTCACAACACTGTCACAAGATATCACACTTGTATCATATTTCATAGTTTCTTGGTACTGTCTGTAACTTCCATTCAACGACCAGGCTCCATCATCCTTCTTGTAGTCTGATGATGAACGTTGCGCACCCCAGGTACAAATAGCGAAGTGCTGCTCTCTCATAGGCGAATTTCAGCGAAGGCACCCCGTTGCTACTCTGGTAGTATCAGGGAAGACCTGTCGGATAGTCGCTTCACTGCGCCAGGCTCCAAGCACTCTCCCAGGGCTCAGTACAGGTTCTCCCTCATGCCAAGGTCATCTCGTCTCGTCTTCTCCACACGCCGCACAGTGGGCCACCTAACCCAACCCCAACTACCCTAAATCCTAACTTACCTACCTATAATATATAAATAACTTTCTTCAGATTCGAAACCCAACCTAATTCTATGGATGGTTCAAATCCCACTTGGATCTCACCAAGTCTTTTATCCTGTCGACGACGCCAAAAATGTACCAGAGTGATAGTGATAAACCAACTAAACAAACATCCTTACATGGTCTCGCTCACACACTCATACTCATTTCAAGTTCAACCTCACTTCACGCACAAATACGCCCACACACCCACAAGAATTTACGGAGAGATATAAAGATAAAATAAATTTAAAAAATGAATAAAATAACACTGGATTTAACTTTAAAATTAAATATACTTCTTTATTTCTCTCTTCCAGGGGCAAGAGGGTGGGGAGACTTGGATAATATTCAAACAATAGTCAATACACTTATAACACAAACTACTAATTAATATTAATAACCTAACGTTCTACTAAATAATGATCCTTAACTACGACCAACTATACTCCTAAAACTGATAAACTAAACCCCTAAGAATGCCCAAATAACCTCTACAAATAATAATAAATAAACAACCCCCTACGAATGATAATGATCAACAATGATAAATAAGAAACAAACCACTAGGCTATGAGTGATAATAATCAACAATGATAAGTAAGAAACAACCCCCTATGAATGATAATAACCAACAATGATAAATAAGAAACCACCCCTATGAATGAATGACCCACTGTGCAGCGGGTTTCCGCCCAGTCTTCAGAAGACGATTTTTTCCAAACGTGCCTTCCCAAGCAAAAAATGGCGGAAACGGCTTAACGGAAAACAATCATCCCGGACCCAAAATTCTAAAATCTAAAAAAATTACATTTCCAATTACTCAAAACACAAAATAAAGATCAAAAAAATATAAACATATTTTTAATATATTATTTATAAATATAACATAATAAAACATTTTTTCTTCTATCCTAAGCCCGAAATAACCATTGCCAAGGGACACAACTACAGAATTTCCATCCTGCAATTAAAAAATATATTGCCTCCCTTATTATTTTATCTTCTAAAAAAAAATCGTTCTCCCACATTTGTTACAGAAAGCAGTGGGCCATTGGAATCGAAAACCGTGTGGGTCAAGACAGAGAGATATCTTGATGTAGATCCAGTGGAGCCTGAGGTAATAACCGAGCTTGGTGTCTCTTATACAAATCTTCAACACGTCAACTGTGTGGTTCAGTAATCCAAATGTTCTGATAGTTGTTGGTGAATGTAAAGTACTATATGCTCATCATTGATTTCAGGAGCCACATGACTCAGAGTTGTGCAAAGTGAAGACAGAGCCTGACACTGACACACAGGGATATAGTAAGTATTTTAGTGTTTTATACTTAGCATAAGTGTTTTATATTTAGCAATAATTGTCATGTTGTTATCTATATTGCGATTGTGGCTTTGCTGCTGTACAGTTTTAGCTTTCTCGACCTAAAGTGTAGAATAGGCTCTGAGCTATGTTACATGCATGTGTGCTAATGAACAAGGGTTCAACTCTACTAGTGACAGAAACATTTTTTATGGGCGGAATTTTTTTTCTGGTGTGAACCCCATAGTCATTGAGGCTTGAGTGATTAAAACTGCTCTTTTGTTTTATTATTAAAATGTAAATAAATAAATGGATGCTAAGTAAATGTGCCTTATTATTAAATGGGACTTAGAGTGGTGATCTGTAACCACATTCACGCTCCCTTGGTACAAGAGACTGACTGAGACTGAGACTTTATTCCTCTATGAAATGTACATAACAATTCACGCTCCCTTGGTACAAGAGACTGACTGAGACTGAGACTTTATTCCTCTATGAAATGTACATAAACATTCACCTTTGAGGGATTGGCCTTGGACTTTGATGTCTGTGTAGATGACATTGGTGTTGTTGGTTTGATGTCAGTGTAGATGACATTGGTGTTGTTGGTTTGATGTCTGTGTAGATGACATTGGTGTTGTTGGTTTGATGTCTGTGTAGATGACATTGGTGTTGTTGGTTTGATGTCTGTGTAGATGACATTGGTGTTGTTGGTTTGATGTCTGTGTAGATGACATTGGTGTTGTTGGTTTGATGTCTGTGTAGATGACATTGGTGTTGTTGGTTTGATGTCTGTGTAGATGACATTGGTGTTGTTGGTTTGATGTCTGTGTAGATGACATTGGTGTTGTTGGTTTGATGTCTGTGTAGATGACATTGGTGTTGTTGGTTTGATGTCTGTGTAGATGACATTGGTGTTGTTGGTTTGATGTCTGTGTAGATGACATTGGTGTTGTTGGTTTGATGTCTGTGTAGATGACATTGGTGTTGTTGGTTTGATGTCTGTGTAGATGACATTGGTGTTGTTGGTTTGATGTCTGTGTAGATGACATTGGTGTTGTTGGTTTGATGTCAGTGTAGATGACATTGGTGTTGTTGGTTTGATGTCTGTGTAGATGACATTGGTGTTGTTGGTTTGATGCCTGTGTAGATGACATTGGTGTTGTTGGTTTGATGTCTGTGTAGATGACATTGGTGTTGTTGGTTTGATGTCTGTGTAGATGACATTGGTGTTGTTGGTTTGATGTCTGTGTAGATGACATTGGTGTTGTTGGTTTGATGTCTGTGTAGATGACATTGGTGTTGTTGGTTTGATGTCTGTGTAGATGACATTGGTGTTGTTGGTTTGATGTCAGTGTAGATTACATTGGTGTTGTTGGTTTGATGTCTGTGTAGATGACATTGGTGTTGTTGGTTTGATGTCTGTGTAGATGACATTGGTGTTGTTGGTCCTCATTTTGGTCTTCTATGCACTTATTTCCATTCCATAGGCTCTGGAGGTGGTGTCAAGCCTCTGTACCAGCTGTTCAAGTTCTTGTTCCTCTCCAGCGAATCGATCAATGTCATCCGTAAAAGGGAGATTGGAGATTGTTCTACCCCTTATGCTGACTGTGCCTTTGTGATCTGCAAAGGCATCTGATGTGACGAGCTCTAAGAAGATGTTGAAGTGTTGGAGAGAGTAGGCATCCTTGATGCACACCGATTGTTGTTCTTAACCAGTTTCCGATGGCACTGTTGTGGAGGACTGCACTGGTAGCCTTGTCATACAGGCTTTTGATGACTTCAATAATGTTAGAGCTGATGTACACTCTCATGGCTGCCCACTGACTCGGTCAAAGGCTTTCTTGAAGTCTACATGATATAGATGTTGCTGGTACTGTAGGTATTTTTTGCATATTATTCTGAGGTTCAAAATCTGTTCAGTGGTGCTTCGCCCTGCCCTGAATACTGCTTGTTATTCAGCTGTGTTCAGCTTAAGGTTTCAACCTGTTGAGTATTATTTTCAGGAGGACCTTGCTGGGGAGGCTGAAGGTTACCTTTTTGTGAAGAGTGATGACAAGCGACTGGGTCCATGGCGTAGGCCACTCCCCACTCTGCCAGAATTTGTTACAAATAATGGTGAGGGTGTCAATCATTGCTTCTTCTCCTACTTGAAGCAATTCTGCGGGTATGTTGTCCACTCTCGCTGACTTCCCCTTCAGCGAATGCACTATTGCCTCAACTTTTTCTCGGGGAATTGGGAGGATTTCTTCTTCTTCTCTGTTCTGGGGACATGCTAGAACCAGACCTGCCTACTGCTACGATTTTGCCGTAGCAGCTACGAAAAATAAAGCTCTGCTACGATGCTACGGCAAACATAAAATTGCTATGGGAACATAAAAATCCGACTTTTTTTTTTTTTTTTAACCCTTTACCGGGCGTTGCGGCCGAAGGTCTAAACAGGCAAAACGCCCAAAAGCGTCCGTATCAACCACTGTTATATTCTCGCGTTGTTTGAACGATTGCGAGACTTCCGGCAATTGACTTCCGGTTTATTCTGTTATGAAAACAATCGACTGCATTTCCACATGTTTTCTTTTTGATGCGTACGTTTTTTTGAATTTTTTTTTCAATTTTGTGTGTGCAAGTGTCTAGAATGGATGGTTTGGATTGTTCGACTGATGAAGGAGAGTTTACAGGCTTCCATTTATTAGACATTGAAGTGAGAGAAATGGACTTTGAGTCAGAGGAAGAAATCAGTACTGACATTAGTGTCAGTACTCCAGTAGTAGCATGCATGCATCCGATCTTTCAGATGGGCAGGGAAGTGAAGAAGAGGAGGAAGCTTGTTTGGACTTTTTAAAACTTTTTTTTTTCAATTTTTGTAAACACATGGAGTAATAAAAAACAAGACATGACAAGATAAGAATAAAAAGGTATATAATCAAAAGAGAATGTATTTCTGTTCATTTTGCATTTCATTTCATTTAAATCTATGCACTAATACCTAAGATATGGTGTTTTTACTAACGTACTCCGAAATATCTCTAAAATTATAAGACTTATTGCCTTAGCTTGTCGTGGCGTCTTACATCGACGGTTGTGCATGCTACTGAAAACCGGGCTTTGCTACTGAAAACTGGACCTTTTGCTACTGATTTAAAGAATTGTAGGTAGGCAGGTCTGTAGAACCGATGGCTGTATGTTTGGTGTGTGGTTGCAAAGGTCAGAGCAGTGCTCTGTCCATCTGTCCAAAACTTCTTGTTCTTTTGTAAGGCATATGCCAGACTTGTTTTGGATCGTGGAGACCTTGGGGTGTTTAACACTTGTCAGCGGCTTCACTGGTAGGTCTTCTTGCTATTGTTCTTGTTCAGACTGTTCTCTATTTCCTGGCATTGATCTTCTACCCAGTGCTCCTTTGCTGTGCACATGCCTTTTCAGATGTCATTGTTGATTTTTCGGTAGGCATCATCTCAATGTGAGGGGTTCTTTTTCTTTTTCATCTCTCTTCTTTTATCACACAGATCCAAAAGTTGAGGTGTGATCCACGGTTTCTTCTTTGGGTGGTGCTTGCCAAGGATTTCAGTGGTGGCATCTGTCACAGCTGAGTTGAAGGTGGTGGTCATGGTGTTGACATCTACTTCACAGCTCTCAAATGAGCAGTGGTGCAAATGTCCATCCATTTGTGGCTTGAAATATTTCTGCCACCTCCAGGTCTTGCAGTTTGTCCAGGTCAAACTTCAGTCTAGTGCACTTTACTGTGTTTGCTTCCTTCAAGTGGAGTCGGAAGGACATCATCACGAGATCGTGGTCACTTCCGATGTCTCTTCCTGAAGCCTTCTTGACCATGATGTAGTCGATCTTGTGATGCTCCCCGCCAGGACTGTACTATGACCGTCATCTGGATTTTTTGTGGAGACCAAGAGTTTTTGTCACTATCAGATTGTTGTATCTGGCAAGCTCCATGAGTCTCAGACCTCTTTTATTTGTCTCATCGTTGCAGTTGTGTCCACATGTGTCTCCCCAGTTGTGGTGCGCATCTTGGCCAACCTTGGCATTCCAGTCGCCTTCCACTCTGACTATGTCCTTCTTCAGCACTTGGTTGAGGACAGCCTGTAGATGTTCATAGAAGTCTTTGACTTTGCTGTCGTCATAGGCCTGGATGATGGTGATGTTGAAAGGGGCTGATTTCAGACGGATGGTAATGAATCTACTGGAGACTGGGCGGCAACCCATGACAGTGGCTAGAATGTCTCTGTGGACCAAGAATCCAATGCCGTGTTCATGCATGTCTTCTCTTCCGCTAAAATAAAGGTTGTGGGCTGTTGTTTCATTTAGGCCTTTCCAGCGCAGTTGGCTGAAGCCTAAAATGTTCCATCGGTAGTGGGCCAGTTCTTCTCATTTTCTATTAGGGTCCAGATTCCTATGACGATGTTGTCTCTCGTGTGGATCTTGCTAAGTTGTCCATCAGTAACACACTTAACACCTCCATCCTGAGCTGCACAAATATAGTAAATGTAAAATGTAGAATATCTTTAAAAGAATATGTACAAAACAAAAAAATAAATAGTGCCACACATAAAATAAAATAAAACAAATACTATCCCACACCCCAAACATATTTGCACAGTACACTCCCGCATACACCCCAACACACCATCACAAACCAGCGCCACTACTCACAAACACCAAGAACAGGCGCATGACTCACGCAACCCACTCACAATCATCACATGCTAAGTCAAATCATTCACTCTGGCACTTACCCATGATGTGTTTGCTGATTTGTTTGTTACAGAAAGCAGTGGGCCATTGGAAACGAAAACACTGTGGGTGAAGACAGAGCGATATCTTGAGGTACATTCAATGGAACCTGAGGTAATAATCAAGCTTGATGTCTTTTATACACATCTTCAACACGTCAGCTGTGCTAACAGTTGTTGTAAAGTACTATATGCTCATCATTGATTTCAGGAGCCACATGACTCAGAGTTGTGTAAAGTGAAGACAGAGCCTGACAATGACACAGAGGGCTATAGTAAGTATATTAGTGTTTTATACTTAGCATTAGTGTTTTATATTTAGCAATAATTGTCATGTTGTTATCTATATTGCGATTGTGGCTTTGCTGCTGTACAGTTTCATCTTTCTTGACCTAAAGTGTAGAATAGGCTCTGAGCTATGTTACATGCATGTGTGCTAATGAGCAATGGTTTAATTCTACTAGTCACAGAAACATTTTTTATGGCTGGAAATTTTTTGTGCTGTGAACCCCATAGTCATTGAAGCTTGAGTGATTAAAACTGCTCTTTTGTTTTATGATTAAAAAGTAAATAATACATGGATGCTAAATGTGCTTTATTATTAACTAGGACTTAGAGCGGTGATCTGTAACCAAATTCACACTCACTTGGTACAAGAAACTGAGAGACTGACTGAGACTGAGATTTTATTCTTCTATAAAATGTACATAAAAATTCGCCTTTGGGCTGCACAAATATCCTATCCTATCCCCTAACTCGAAAGTCGTAGTGGCACCATAGATGATCTATTAACCAGTGTACTCCACCTTTCTCTGTCCCAGCATCCCTCATGGCTTTGCTCAGTGTCAAGCCATCCCATTCTCGAATGTTGTCTTCCCACCTCTTTGTTTGTCTCCCTCTCTTCTCTCTCCTTGCACCGTGCCTTGCAGGATGGTCTTTGCAAGTCCTGATGCTCTGATGAACCATCGGAGTTTCCGTTTCTTCACCACTGCCAGCATGTCATCGTGTTGTCCAATGGCTTGTGTGAGGATCTGTCAGGTTTCGTTCTTGGTGATGTGCTGGGTATAGGAAATGCCCAGAAGTCTTCTGTAGCACCTCATCTCCATGCTTTGTGTTCTTCATTGTAGATCTGCTGTGATGGTCCCTGTTTCGCAAGCGTATATAATAAAGATGGAGATGACAAGGGAGCGCAGCAGCCTTATCTTGGAATGTAGACTGTCCTATAGGCCCGTTTTATAAAATTAATTCTCAACAAATCCCTATCAGTACATTTTTTTTAATATGTTATACAAACACTCATGTGACTTCAATACATGTTTGTTTTATTGTTCTATCTTCACACCATGCTTTCAATATAAAAATGCTCTCTCAGCATGTTGTGTCTGTCTTAGCAGATAATCATTTTCCAAACTTGCTCAATATATATATGTGGACTACAATGAATAATGTGGATTCCAAAATAAAATTACTTTACTTTTGGATTTACACTTTTATCACATATTTAAAGTTTGAGTTAGGGTTAGCAGCCAAATTATTGCTTGGAATGTGATCATCTTTTCAAACAAGATGCTCAACTTCAATTTTCTTTGGTTTCAATGTTGCATTTTTACTACAAATGTGTGGTTTTCTCAAAAAATGGGGTTTCAAATGTACACTATTATTAAGTCTGGTTTACCGGTGCCCGTGATGTTGGTCTGCTCTTGGAGGGAACACTCTCACGCCCAAAGAACTTGGAATTTACTGTTCCAGTTAACACAGTGGTTAGAACACAAAGCCCACTAACTAAACCTCTGCTGACAGCAGCCGGCTTTATCCACAAACATGCTACAATGTTTCAAACTAGTAATGTTTGTATAAGCCCATTTCTCAAAATATTTTTTTTAATCCCTATTATTAGTACAACCTTCACTTTTTTGTTATGTTATACACACTATCATGCGCCTTCAAATAATTTGGGATTTGTTGTTCTATCTTCATTGGTTTACTCACAGCATGCTTTACATCTAACCATTCTCTCTCAGCATGCTGTGTTTATTTTAAGACTGAACAATTCACCAAACTCGCTCCATATATTTGAATTACTCTCAGTAATGTTGGTGCACAAAATCAATCACTTTGCTGTTATCTTATCTCTCCCCTCCTCCCTCCCTCCCTCATCTCTTGTTCGTTAGCAAGTGTCTGGTTTTATTTTGTATGAAGCCAGATGTTTAAAATGAATGCGTGAGTACTGCGCTTTGAACTGATATTGTTCATTGGGAAAAAGCGCTCTATAAATATCCTTATTATCATTATTATCATCATTATTATTATTATTATTATTATTATTATTATTATTATTATTATTATTATTATTATTATTAATTATTATTGTTAAGACGGGTTTTACATCTTGGTATGTTTTTTTTATATTCCATGTCTTTTTTGGTTGTAGTAATTCTTTTGTTTTTCTGTTTTGTTTTACAAATGTTGCTTTTTTTTTTAAAATGTGTTTCAGATTCTACTGAGGACTTGTCTTCTTCATCAGACGAGGAGGAGGAGGTGGAGATCGAGGTGGTGGAGGAGGATGAAGAGGAAGACCAAATATCAGATGATTATGCCTCCCCAGAGGATTCCATGGAGGAGTCTGACCATGATGATGATGGTACATTTATTAAAATGTTGTTTTTAATCTGCTAGGCTTGGGGTGTGGATTGGATAGGGGAACAGTCGTAGAATCAATTATCAGACCTCAGTTATTTTCAACAAACAAATAAATAATTGGGGGTATAAATCGATTTCCATTGCAAGCTTCTGATCCGAAAAAATAATTAAGTGCTACAGGAATTATAAAATTAATATTCATGACCAGGAGAACTACAACGTAAGATGTGGAATACATTAATTTGTTTTACTGCTATTGTGTTTTCAGCAAAAGATCCGGATTATGATTTCTTACAAGAACTTACAGAAATTGAGGAGGCTAAGAAAAAGACCCTTCAATTGCAAAGAATCGTAAGGTAAGTCAGAGAGATTGAGTGTGTGTGTGTTTAGTTACCATTATTATTTAGTGTATTAATAACAGTAGCTTTTTGAAGGAGGTATGTATAGTTTGTCTGTTATGTATTGTTTTCATTTGCTGTGTTGTTGTTTTTTCGAAGTTCTGGTCAACCAAAGAGAAAAAGACCTGTTGAGGATGAAGAGTCCTCACAGGAGGCCCAAGCAGGTCCCTCTGAAAAAAAGAGGTAAGTACAGCTTTAATTGCATTACCTAAAATAGAATCGGATGCTGACTCCTAACCCTCAAAGTCTAAACTAGCATCAAGATATACAATCATATATGTATACCGGTATTTTATGTAATATATGCAATGATAATATGCATCACGCGTAAATGGCAATTTAGTTGTTATTCTGTTTCGTTTTGACATTGAAGGAGACACACAGTATATTTTCTTGTCTTATTCTCTTGTGGTAGACCACCTCAGAAGCTCACAGACACTGTAGTGAAGAAGGGACGTGGTCAAAACACCCATCCATGGGCTACGGGTAAGAGAGAGTTTGCATCTTACTTTGTTAGCATATCTACCACTTATGACATCAAACAGATGGATGCATAACAAAGTACTTTGTTAGCATATCTACCACTTATGACATCAAACAGATGGATGCATAACAAAGTCAGTCTATACCCTACCCCTGCCATTACGAAATAAATGTACATTTTTGGTACTCTGTGACCAATGAGTCTTAAATGTGCTTTTTTGGTGTTTCTATTTCAAGGGTGCCAGCCAGAGCCAGCTCAAAAAAAGCGGTAAGCTATTACAGCTTTTTAAAAATCCTTATTACATAGATTAGCAGTCGTGTTTGCCTGCAAAGAAGTTTAAAAATAGGCGTTAAAATAATATACATTTCTTAAATGCAGTTTATAAATAACCACAAATTTGTGCAAGAGTTGCGAGAATGCCTTAGGGCATGGATCTTTTTCTTACTAAGTGGCCACCTGTTGACAAATGTAAGGTTTGTTTCAGAGCATACAAATGTATGCACTGCAACAAAACAGTGTGGACTCTGGCTCGGCATCTCCGGGACGTCCATGGGATGGACAAAAAGACAGCGGCAAATTGGCGCTATGCCAAAATGACAGCTACCAAAGTGAGTTCTATTTCGCTTGTCCGCTGTGTTTTGAAAGCAGTGTCAATGTGATGCAATTGTAATTCTACCGGTTTTTGTCTATCTGTTATGATTATTGTGTAATCTTGACAAATATATGCTTTGAATGTGATTATAGTAAATTCTTAATGTATATGCATTTAAAATGTGAGTGTGCACCTGCTGTAATTACTTTGGGGTTAATAACATTTGTTATAGTCTTATGCTGGTTTTTTTCCTGCAGAAAACCAAGTGTCCACAATGCCCAGTCAGTGTCGGGCAGGTGGGCCGGCACCTCCATCTGGTGCATGGCCTAGTGCCAGGTAGTTATGAGTACATCACAACCTTGGCCATGGCTGGAGGTGCCAAGGCTCGGGGAGTCCTTTCCAGAGGTACACATGCATTGTTTTATGTGCTTTTTGTTATTTACTGAATTATTTTACTTTTTTAATTTACATTATTATTTTCCAAAGCTTTTAACCCTTTAACAAATTTGCAACTTTACTTTTTTGTGGTCATGAATCAGCTCTATGTAGTGCACTGGACCCTGTAAACAGTGATAATCTATATGTTTACCCTAACCCTATATTAAAATCAATCTACATATATATCTATATGTTTACCCTAACCCTATATTAAAATCAATCTACATATATATCTATATGTTTACCCTAACCCTATATTAAAATCAATCTACATATATATCTATATGTTTACCCTAACCCTATATTAAAATCAATCTACATATGTATCTATATGTTTACCCTAACCCTATATTAAAATCAATCTACATATATATCTATATGCTTACCCTAACCCTATATTAAAATCAATCTACATATATATCTATATGTTTACCCTAACCCTATATTAAAATCAATCTACATATATATCTATATGTTTACCCTAACCCTATATTAAAATCAATCTACATATGTATCTATATGTTTACCCTAACCCTATATTAAAATCAATCTACATATATATATATATCTCTATGTTTACCCTAACCCTATATTGAAATTAATCTACATATATATATATATATATATATATATATATATATATATATATATATATATATATATATATATATATATATATATATATATATATATATATATATATATCTGTATGTTTACCCTAACCCTATATTGAAATCAATCTACATATATATATATATATATATATATATATATATATATATATATATATATATATATATATATATATATATATATATATATATATATATATATATATATATATATATATATATATGTATGTTTACCCTAACCCTATATTGAATTTAATCTACATATATATCTGTATGTTTACCCTAACCCTATATTGAAATTAATCTACATATATATCTCTATGATTACCCTAACCCTATATTGAAATCAATCTACATATATATCTATATGTTTACCCTAACCCTAAATTTAAATCAATCTACATATATATCTCTATGTTTACCCTAAACCTATATTTAAATCAATCTACATATATATCTTTCATTACAGCTCAGGAGGACAGAGCTGAAGTTAACCCTAATAGCCGGGCAACGCCACTGCCATGGAAAGCAGGATTTCAACACCGTAAGCAACATCTTTTTTACCTTATTAATCACTAGCAACATTTTGATACTTAATGAATGAATTTAACTTTAAGAAAACAACAATAGGGGATTGTCAGTATTTTCTTTGTTTGTGTGTAGGAAACCTGTACATGGCATTTGACCAACACCTGAACAAGACTGAGGCAGCTCGCAACACCATAATAAGAGCTGTCCTCAATGCCTTAGTGGCAGTTGCCCCGGACTCCCAGGGCAGCCTGGCAGACATATTTCACGTATGTATACATAGACAGTAAAATCTATATGTGTCACAATATGATGGGATGTCTTACTAACACATAATAAAATAATGAAACATACTTTTTGTTAATTTGGAGAAAGGTGGGGGGGGGGGGATTATACGTTTCAGGGGAGAAGGGGTCGGATTACATCTAAGACTTGTGTTATTAATTGTTTTTAGTCAAGATCCACCCCACAGGATGCAGCAAGGGATTTTCAGCAGTCCTTTTTTGCTCCCCTGATCAAGTCTGCCATGCGCGACCCCTCCACAGCATCCAGCGGGATCAACAAAGTTGATGCTGTGATTGTAAGTATTAGAAGTCGTAGCTGTACTTTTAGTACTTGTATAAAGACCATTGAAAAATAACTGTCAAACCAACTATTGTTAGGGTTATTTTTTGTCAACTGATGAGTTGTGGATTTTTTCCCCACACAGGAATTTATTGGCTACCTCCTGGGGTACCAAGGCGTAGCCCTTAAAGCCTTAGGGTAGATCTGGATGTGGTGGGGTGCGTCAGGAAGAGGCTGAGGTCATTAAAGTGAGTTCTTTTCTTCCAAAACTAGCTATGTTTCATCTCTACCAGGCAGAACAAAGTTGCAGTCATGCACATGTTTTCAATTTTATTTACCATCAAAAATTACCTGCAAATCTACTTTTAAAAGGCATTTGCTACTGTATAAAATGTTTTAACTGTAGTTAATATGTATTTTGTCTAATCTTTTATATCAATAATATCATAAAACGTATACATTTATTTTACCACTTCCAGAAAAAAGCTGTTCAAACAAAGAACAATAAGAAGCAACCAGCTGAAGGAAAAAAATGCTGGTATGTTCTTGTTTATTTCGATCGATCATGGTCATTTGCTAAATTAATATTAAAATGATGATGATGATGTTGGTGGTGATGGTGATGATGATGATGATGAAAAAAAGCGTTTGAAATGAGATATTGCATAAAAAATCCAGTAAAAAAATACATCAATGAATACATTGATGATAATGATGAATGTAAACTATGCACTGCTTTTTATTACTTAAGCTAACATTGTTCTTTTTTTCCCTCTAGAGACAAATTTCAACACCAACCTTCCCCTGGATGGATTTCGAACAGCATTTGACGAAAGCTTCCTGAGGAAGTCAACCTTCTGGTTCCTCCAAGCAAGGAACCAGTTGATGAGCATCCTCAGTGTGAGCAACGTCTCCAGGCCAGGGGAGATTATTTCGATGACGCTCGGCGAGGTCACCTGCTCCCGCGATGTCCAAGGGCATAAAGTGTTTAAAGTAAGAAATTTAATTTTTGGTGTGTTGTAACAGTTGTTTGTTATGTAGTACTCCTGTGTGTTTTTTTTTATCCCAAATGTCTTGTTTTCATGGTGTTGTTTTTGTTGCTTAGGTGGATGTGTGTTTGTGTGTAGGTTAAGAGCCATAAGACTGGAGATTCAAGCGGCTCGCGTGAGCTCTTCCTACATCAGGAAGATTGGACTCGGCTTCAACAGTAAGAAATCTTGTAATGTTAGGGTTAGTGTGTATGTGTGTTTTAAACAGTAAGTATTAAATTATAATTTGGTGTCATGTTGCTCAGGTATTGACAGAGTATTGCATGTAAACCATTGCATTGTGTGTGGCTACAAACCTGCCATGGTTTTCTGTTTTAGATACATCAAGGTGGCCAGACCAGCCATATGTCCAATGGCAGAAACCCACAGCAGTGCAGTTGTGTTTCTCACCACAACTGGGAAGGCCCTGACGCCTTCCCAGTTCTGTCAAATTTACAAAGGTGTGGTGGGAAACACCTGCACTGGTCTGAGGAAAATGGTTTCCCGCAATGTAAGTAGTCTGCAGCTTATTCACAATTTTTATACTGAACAAATTATTAACAGTAAAGTTACATACATTGAATTTTACATTTGCTAACTACAGTCAAAAATTGTGTATTCTACCCACAAGATCTGGTACAGTACTTACTGACTATCATGAACTTTTTTACAATTTTAGGCCAAATATTTGGATGACCCCAAAAGAAAGAATACACAAAAAAGATATTCTGGCGCTGCCCAAACAGAGGCAAGAGCAGAGGCATTTGTCGACATGGGTGTGGACATTTTGCAAGGTAAGTAAATGACTACAAGTTGATTTTGCTCAGTGCTGTAAATGTCTTTGTGGACAACTTCATCATGACATTTTTAACATCTGGCACCACCAACACACAGTTCTTGTAGTTGTGATCACCATTAATATGGCGGTATGTAGTAATGCAATATGCACCATTATACTTTATTTTCATTTAGCAGATACTTTGTATAATAATAAAGTAAAGCATAAATAGTATAATACAAGAGACAAAGGAAGTAGTACAGTGAATTGACGTCATTGTTGTAAAGAGGGGAAAACAGACAGGGAGAAAGGGAGTACAATTCACCCTTTAGTTGCTAGCATCACCACGTCCATGGTTTTCTACACTTTGCAGATCCTCTGGCACAAGTACAAAACACAGGGCAGCAGGCGGCACATCCTCCACCAAAAGGTAAGTGGAATGAAATGTCCCCTTTTTGAATGAGACATAGAAACAAGACAGAGGACAATGTTAGCAGTAAACACAAATGAGACATAGAAACAAGACAGAGGACAATGTTAGCAGTAAACACAAATGAGACATAAAAACAAGACAGAGGACAATGTTACCAGTAAACACAAATGAGACAGAGAAACAAGACAGAGGACAATGTTAGCAGTAAACACAAATGAGACAGAGAAAAAATACAGAGAGGGCCATGTTAGCAGTAAACACAAATGAGTTGTGGTCATTGTGATAACCAGTTTCATGCCATTCTGTGTTCATAACATGTGTTATCATGTTCACCATTATACTGTATTTTTATTCACCACATAGTTTTGTATAAATGATAAAGAAAACTTACTAGGATGATAAAAGTGACAACTCAACGATTAGAGTCAATTAACTTCAAAGATATAAAAGGGTGAGACATAGACACAGGGAGAAAGAGCATTTGACCCTTGGCTAGCATAATCAAATTCCATGTTTTTATTCTTTGTGCAGATTGCCCTGCCTTACCACCACCGCTGCAAAATGCTTTGGAGCCGGTGGCAGGGCCATCTTGGTTGGAGGAGGTAGAACACACCAGTAAGTTGATTTCAATTTCCTCTTATTGAGAGATTAAAAGAGATCACATTGGTACCACTAAGCACTAAGTCAATTACAATTTCCTCTTATTGAGAGATGAAAACAGATCACACTGGTACCACTTAGCTCTAAGTCAATTACAATCTCCTCTTACTGTGATAGAGAAAAGTAATAAGAAAGAGCACATTTACCATCAAGCTCAATTAAGTTTTGGTAGTTTTGATCACCAGTTTCATGTCATTCTGGGGCCATGACATGTACTTTAATGTTCACCATTTTACATTACTCTTAATCACCAGATAATTTTTGTTATGAAACAGGAATTTGTAAATAGTATAATACATTTAATTCTGGTCTTTGCAGGTCCCATTTCGTTGCCTTCTGAGGTTTCAGAAGAACAAAGAAGTAAGTTTATTGAAATTGTCTTTTATTATTAAACAAAAGAAAAAAAGAGAATGTGCACTGGTGCCACTACAAAAACAAAATTTTGGTAGTTTTGATCACCAGTTTTATGCCATTGTGTGGTCATGACATGTGCTTTAATGTTCACCATTTTACATTACTCTTAATCACCAGATAATTTTTGTTATGAAACAGGAATCTGTAAATAGTTTAATACATTTAATTCTGGTCTGTGCAGGTCCCATTTCGTTGCCTCCACATGGTATTGTTTCAGAAGAACAAATCAGTAAGTCGATTGCAATTGTCTCTTATCATTGAGAAAGAAAGAAGGAAAGGGCACATGCACCTGTAGTTGCTAGTTGATTCATGTAAAAAAATGGATGTTTTTTTTTATTGATTGATTGATTGTTGCTTTAGGTCCAGCGGACTCTTCCGAGCCAAATCAGGACCGGACAACCCCCGATTTGCATAAAAGATCTGCTGAAACAACCCTAGTGGGAAAACTGAATGCCTCCACCGGCCAGTCACTTCACAATAAAGACATCCCATGCAGGGGACGGCTGAGGCTTTACCCCAACTAATCGAACCCCTGTTTACAAAAACAAAATAAAATACAAACATCATTATAAATTATCAACAAAACACATACATATAAAATGCCTATATTGCTAAATAATAACATCATAGGAAGCCCTTGTGACCACCCGGCAGAAAGCGTCCAATACTCCCAAGCTGATCCAACAGACCTCATACACAAACAAGGAGTCTTGTCCGGGAAGAGTTTTCAAGAAAAAATGTAGGTCATTGATCTAGCGAAGAAGAAGATAGTATAGCAGAGTGATGGGACAGAGCAGGAATGGGAAAGAGTAAATGAGGAAGACAGCGACAGTGGGAATTTAAAGCACTAAATTTCCAGAAAGTGGGGATACTATTTATACTGAAACCCCCGGCACTCCAACGGGGGTACTGTTGCCGCAGTGAATCGGTCATGCCTATAAAGGAAAGACAGGTTTTCAACTGGGGCTTTCACTTTTCCCTTTATAGGTTAGAACGATCTACAGTGGCAGGATTGCTCATGACCCCAAGGGGGGAAATGGATGGGTTGACTCACTTTTGGTTAATTTTGCACACTATAGAACTGTGGAGTCTAACTGTGCTAAAACATTCCATTGTTGTAACTTTTTTTTCCTTTGTGTTTTATAATAGACCACAGCATTCCAAAGCATCTACAAGAGGTGCCTATGGTGCTGCTTAGGCCAGATGAAGGCCTAAGCAGCATGCCATGGTATCGTGTGGAAGGCACACGGCTGGAGGAGCGAGATGTAAGTCAGATTGGTGTTGTAGTCTGTAGAAACAATGTTCTTTTAAGGATGTAAATGTAATAATTATTTAACATATTCACTCATATGGTCTTATTATGAATATTATGACAATATTATAATTGTCTATGAATCTTTAAGCATAAAGGAATCTACTGAGTTCCAATTATATTACATCACTGTTGATATACAGACCCAAAAATGGACTGACTTTAAAACAGAAGGGTGAATAAGAGATGTAAAATTATAAAAAAAAAATTATATAAATAAAATGTATTGTGTTTCAGATCCCTATGGATGCAAGAGTAAAATGGACACGTCAACAACACATTACTGTACATAAATATTTTGGGTGTTATAGAGGGATTAGAGGGTCAGGCGGGATATTGAAAAGCCAGGTCAGGGACGTTTTGAATAATTTTCCAGAGTGTTATGAAATTTTGGGGAGTAAGACAATAGATCAGATAAGGGACAAGGTTCGGGGGTGGCACAAAAAGTTTTAGCTTTGTATTCTTTCAGTTTTTGAAGTGTGTTTTTTTTAGTTAGGGATAGGAATCCATGTCATTCTGCTCACAAATAATATCTTGGGATTTCTTATTATTGTTTTAATGTATAAATAGTATGATTGAATTGAATTACTTCTTTGTGAACATTCATATTATGCTCCCAATCTTATTATTACGAGGCGTTTGTGCCTGTTAGAATGTCTGTATTATTTGTTTTTGTGTACATATTGCTTTGATTGCATGGAATAATATAAACAGTTTGTTTAAATCTTGAGTTGTGTATGAAACTATGTAAAAATATTGGCCATCAGAAGGCTATAGCCTTAAATAAATGTGTAAATGTTTAAAAATTGTATATTTGTGATATAATTTAAAATGTATTATATGTGTAAATGTGTAATAATAGTATATTTCTGATATAATTTAAAATGTATTATATGTGTAAATTTGTAAAAATTGTATATTTGTAATATAATTTAAAATGTATTACAGTACTCCTCTTTTAAAGTCACTACCGTTTAAGGTCACAACGCGGATGAGATCAATCAGGTTGTTGGTCCCGGCCAAACACCTTCTTTGTACCATTTAGAATTCCTCGCTTAGCGTCACCTCGCATAAGGGAAAACCTCGGATAACGTCAACCCCGTTTTGGTTCCCAAATGGAGGAGACTACTGCTTAAGAGAAATTGATGTCATAGATGACGTCATTTATGAGGTCAATTCCTGTTTTGAGATGATATCATATATTCCTTATGATGTCATTTCCTGTTCACATAGCGTGTGATCTGCCGTGTCCCCTCCTAGCGGGACTTATTGCCACAGTGGACTTTACCCTGAATTGACTTCATTCACTAGCGATACATTACATTACATAATTGTTGCTTTAGGTCCAGCGGACTCTTCTGAGCCAAATCAGGACCGGACAACCCCCAATCTGCATAAAAGATCTGCTGAAACAACCCTAGTGGGAAAACTGAATGCCCTCCACCAGCCAGTCACTTTACAATAAAGACATCCCACGCAGGGGACGGCTGAGGCTTCACCCCAACTTATCGAACCCCCGTTTACAAAAACAAAATAGAATACAAACATCATTATAAATTATCAACAAAACACATACATATAAAATGCCTACATTGCTAAATAATAACATCATAGGAAGCCCTAGTGACCACCTAGTGACCCAATATTCCCAAGCTGATCCAACAGACCTCATACACAAATAAGGAGTCTTGTCCCGGAAGAGTTTTCAAGAAAAAAGGTAGGAGACTGGTCTAGCAAAGAAGACGATAGTATAGCAGATTGATAGAACAGAGCAGGAATGAGAAAGAGCAAATGAGAAAGACAGCGACAGTGGGAATTTAAAGCACTAAATTTCCAGAAAGTGGGGATACTATTTATACTGAAACCCCCGGCAACCCAACGGGGGTTCACTAGCGATAAAGCATGTGCCGTGGCGTAGACAAAGTTAACAATTCATTAAACTTGTGTAAGGTTTTCTGCAAATACACCCAGTAACTGTCTTGGTGCATGCCTTTTATTTTTTAGTCTCATTTGCGTGCGTGCGCGTTAATGTGTTGTGTGTGTGTGCGAGAGTGTGTGTGTTTGTGTATGCATGCTTGCATCCGTTCGTTTGAGTGTGTGCTTATGCATCATACACACGCAAAAAAAAATACATATACAGTAATGCATACATGCATACGCGCGCACCAACGTGCACACATGTACAAACACACACACACTGTCACATGACACAAATATTTAGCACCTCGTATAAGATCAAGTTTTTTACTGGTAGTTGATCTTATCAGAGGACTGTTTAGGGTGCCCCTCGGATAAGATCAAACAAAAATTTGGTCCAGTGGGGGGTCACCTTAAGGGAGGAGTACTGTAAATGTGTAAATGTGGTGCTGAAAGTCTATATTTTATTATCTTCATTATAAATGCACTTTTTTTTTCTTTGTCCTGTTATAATAAGTCATTTATTTGGATTACTTTGTTGATTACTTTGTTTATACTTAATGCCTTTTAAACATGTTATATTTTGTTACACTGCGCAAGCTTGTGAGTGAACGCGAATGAGCACTGACAGCAAACTGTCACTTTTAAATAACTGTATTTCACTTGACCTGTTTTGTAATTGTCATTAAAATAATTATGTATATGAGCTGTTGAAATAAGAACTATTGCACTACCAAAACAAAAGAGGCAATAAGCCCAAATGTGGAAGACTACTGGGTGTAAAGGTCATTTTAAAATCACTCATTCTTATACTTCCTTATTTGGCAATGAGTCCCAAAGCAAAGTGCAGTACTACATTTCATCCTCTTGTTCACTTCACACCTAAGGGCAACATAATAACACATTTTAATGAACTTCTGTTGTGTAATTTTTTAATGCAATTATTTTTAATGTTGATTTCATGTTATCACAATCTTAAATGTAGTTCATGGGCCTCCAAGATGTCCCATTCGGACTCGGCTTCAGATGTTGGGCCACCTGCAACAACAACATATTTGAAGTGTAGAAATAACATTTTTTAAACATGTTTAGGTAAACAATATTAACTTGAAAACTAGCAGTACAAAAAGTAAGGCATTTTTAAAAATTACAGCAAGGCATGAACCGTTATTTCAATTCAATCACAATTTGTGTGTGTTTAAGAAGTAATATTTGGTCTTTGCTATAATTTTATAATTTTTAATAAAGTGATTCTTACTCCAATTGCTTGTTTCTTCATCTTCCTCTTCCTCCTACTCCTCATCCTGGGGTGGCGTTTTCCAAGAAATTAGTTGTATTCTTTGTTCTTTACACAAATAACCAAAACATACATATTAATATTTATTATAATAATAATAATGAGTTTCATTATCTTAAAAGCAACACAACTAAAATTTAATAAAGTAGAGAGTTGGAGACATAACTCATAAGAACACTTATTGTTAAACTCATAAGAACACTTATTGTTAAACTCATAAGAACACTTATTGTTAAACTCATGCAATGCCTGATCTTTCAAAATACTATAGCCTTTTTAATTGGTGTAGGCTCTTATCACATTCTGTAAACAAATAACCAAAGCATACATAAAACTATTAATCATCATCATCATATGACATACAATATTTATTCACCTAGTCCCCCGTTGGGGTACCGGGGGTTTCAGTATAAATAGTATCCCCACTTTCTGGAAATTTAGTGCTTTAAATTCCCACTGTCGCTGTCTTTCTCATTTGTTATTTCTCATTCCTGCTCTGTTCTATCAATCTGCTATACTATCTTCTTCTTCGCTAGACCAGTCACCTACCTTTGTTCTTGAAAACTCTTATGGGACAAGACTCCTTATTTATGTGTGAGGTCTGTTGGATCAGCTTGGGAATATTGGACGCTTTCTGCCAGGTGGTCACTATAGGGCTTCCTATGATGTTATTATTTAGCAATGTAGGCATTTTATATGTATGTGTTTTGTTGACTATTTATAATGACGTTTGTATTCTATTTTGTTTTTGTAAATGGGGGTTCGATAAATTAGAGTATAGCCTCAGTGTCCCCTGCGTGGGATATCTTTATTGTAAAGTGACTGGCTGGTGGAGAGCATTCAGTTTTACCACTAGGTTTGTTTCAGCAGATCTTTTATGCAGATCGGGTGTTGTCCGGTCCTGATTTGGCTCAGAAGAGTCCGCTACACCTAAAGCAATAATCATGTAATGTAATGTAATTCACCAAGTAAAAACGTTACAAGGATTTTGGTGTGGCATGGCAACAATAAAATGCATCCTTTCTTGCACAGCCTCACATTCATTCATCATGTCATACACTTCATTGGCATTCAACATGTATACAGCATTAAAGGATAGGTAAACAGTTAAAAGCATACATCACTCATATATCAAGTTATGGAGTCACACACACACACAGCAAGTAAGACAAAATACAGCTGTAAAACAATATAAGCATTACATAAAATGATGAGAATGATTAAGAATGTTAAGCTTCACATCCAAGTCTACACAACACAACACACACACACCCTCACACAAACACCTACACAAACAATTCAGTTTGTACATATGCACGAATTGTCTGTATGTATCCAAAGATTTACTTACTGCAGGCATTAAGTAGCCTATACAATTTAGGTTGAAAACTTGTGATTGTAACCTTGTGATAGCTCTGTAACCCCATCTCTCTACACTGATGGATTACACTTATGGCTACCGATAACACATTGTGATGAAAGGACTATTGACCACAAAGATGTAATAGCTTAGAGATATACAGATAGTACATGTGTATTGACCAGAAACAGGTGTTATGTTGACAGCCATCTAAGGGAATGTCCCCAAAAAGTAGTCTCCGTGAGACGGTCGCTCCCGATAGTATCACACGCAATGCTATTAAAGAATTTAACTTAGCCCACTTCAGGCCGAATCTGGCATGCAGCTCTGTGGGCAACCATAAGAGTGTACAACATCAGCCCTAACATTATTGAAGTCATCAAAAGCCTGTATGACAAGGCTACCAGCGCAGTCCTCCATAACAGCACCATCAGAAACTGGTTCAGAACAAAAAACGGTGTGCGTCAAGGATACCTACTCTACAACACTCTTCAACATCTTCCTAGAGCGCATCATATCAGATGCCCTTGCAGATCACATCGCCTAAGAACGACTGACTGAGATAAATACAAGCCTCATCATCCATAAATCTTAATCCCCTTCTCCGGGATGTCATCACACATGGCCAGAATGTAACAAACTGTGACGACACGAGTTTTCAACACGTGCTAGAGACGGCATATATTGTGCATAGTTGCACATCTCTAATATACAGTGTACATAGATATGAGCAGTTTTCTTTTACTGCGTATGAAAGGTGTAAGTATTTGTTGGTTCACGTGCATAACGCGGAAAAGGGCATATGCGGAATTAGGAATGGGGTTACTGAGCTCGACTCGAGGTTGTCTTGTGTGCTGGTATGTGATTTAGCTAGCAGAGTCATTTTGGTTGTGTTTGCAAGCAGACAGTCTTTTGACAGAAGTAGCGTTGTGACTGTGTGTCAGGTTAGATTACGGCTTCTGTAAGGGTCTTTATTCGAAATGTTTCGAACCACCCAAGGTCTTGTTGCCCTCGTCGGGACAAGGATGTTAATAGGTCTGTAGTGGGAGGACTGTGACTGCCATCTATTGTTGTGATATAGGTGTAGAGTCCCGTTCTAAAGCTGTGTGGCTCTCTATTGGGCACCTGCTAATGCTCAAGTACTTCGTCAGTATTGAGATGTCCCAGCCATAGTTAGCATTAGCCAGAAACGGATTTGAACTCTCAGACTAACCAATGTGTTGTGCTGTGTTGTAGTGTTGTGTTGTGCAGTGTACTGTTCAGTGTATCACAAGCCGAGAACCTAGAGGTGAGTGTAAATCCTGCAATTCTTTTCCTTAGTGGCTGTGCTCCGAGTCTGCGTACGTGAATGAATGATGGTGAATGAGGGGGAGAGGGATGTATTTTGATAAATAGTTGTTTATCGATTTTATATGATTTTCATATGATTTTCTTGGTTTAAAGTTTGTATAAATAATGTCGTTGCTGTTGTTGCAAAGTGGGTAAAAGTGCGACAATGGAGTGTGCATATTAGAGAGAGAGGTGATGAATGTGATGAAAGGGAGACAATGTACTGCGTTGGAGAGGGGTGACTAAGATGATGAATATGAGGGAAGCATGTTTGTATTATAGTGTGATAAAAATAATTGAATGTGGAAAAAGATAATGACTTTGTATTGTAACGTGGAGAGGGATGATGAAGATGGAGGTGGGGTTGAGATGAATCGCTATGGAGTGAATGGGAGTGGAGTGGAGTTGCAATAATTATGTATATTTATATAAACAACCATGTGTCATGAAAGTGATGAATTCTAGAATTAGGAAATGCATTGTGTTTTGAGATGCATGTATAAACAGGTCAAGATGGTGGACGGCGGAAGGCGTATCTATTATTTAATGTGTAAGTTTTTGTGGGCAAGCTAGCGAGACATTGTTATCTGTCCACAGAGACTGGGCTTCAATTTGCACCTTGTTTTGTTCTGCTGGTGCAATTCCTACTGTTGCTAATTCCGCCTTTGCCAACGTGGGTGTGGACGTTACCAGGCCACCACCATGACTGCGACGTCTCTGTGTTGTGGTCGGCGCCATCGCTGGGTGTGGTTTGCTGTCCTCGCTGGGACATACCTGCTACCTCCAACGTCCAGCAGTTTTCACCGGAGTCTCAGGATCACAGACGCATCACACCGACGCACACACAGATTCGCATTCACACACCTAAAAACATATCTAGTATAAATTACTTTCTTTACGTGAGTAATTACTGCAGTAGTATTTGAGCTCAAGTAATGGACAATTAAGTTTCGAACGTTGACTTTGAACTATAAGCTAGCTAATTCTACACGATTGAATTCCAAGTTTTTTTCTGATTGTGGATTTAACTTTGCAGTGTGTTTATTTGGGATTTAACTGATTGTCACCATTGTTGCATATTGTTGTGGATATTCTGTTCTGTATAGTTCTGGGGTTTTCAGTTAGACAAGGGAGGTAATCGTTTAGTAAGTACAGGGTTGGGGGTCTTGATAGGGGTTGAGGGTGGTTTAGTACCCCATATCCTGTGAGTGTGTGTAATATTGTTGAATTAAAGTGTGTGACTGTACATCTGGCATTTTCTTTTGTTTGAGTTTTATTCCTTCCACTCGTTATTTTGAGCTGACGTCGCGGAACCCGCTCGGGTGACGTGACACAAACAATGTAAAGGTAGATAGGATTAAGTGAATCAGATGGTAAAAGAAAATATAAAACTTTAACACAATTCAGGACAATAAGAATCTTATGCTTATTTATTCACGTAACTATTTATAAACGATCAAATCATGCAATGCAAAGCGCCCTAAAATTAATCCACACAGGACGCCTAAAATTACTCCACACAAAACATCCTAAAATTACTCCACACAAAACGTCCTAAAATTCCCCGACTTCAATGACATTAACAAAACGCAAGCACTGGATTAAGTCTTGTCATGTTTTTGTCAAGTGCTTCACAGCAACTACTTAAAGCCTTTCCACCAGTTGAGAATGGAGTGCAAAAGATTAAAGTACTAGAACCTACTCCAAATTTATATGCTTTGAAAAACAAAGGCAAGGTTGAAACCCCAAAAATGTATACACTTAATGAGGACTTAATTCGTGAAGTTAAACACCATAACGACCTTTTCATCGTACAATATACAATGTGTTTACCTAAACATTAATAAAATACTAAAATCTACTGTTTCCAAAACACACACCATAATAACCATTAAAATCATACAATATACAATGTGTTGTAATTTCTATTTACCTAAACATTCATAATAATAATAATAATAATAATAATAATGGATACTATATATGTGCCTTTCCCCAAATCAATCAGGCTCAAAGCACGCGATATGTACCAACATACACGCTCACCTAGCTGTCTCATCCACCCTCACACAACAAATACACATCCATCACTCGAACAGGTGGTTTAAAGGCAGGGAGATTGCTATTGAATAAACTATACAATACAATATAATACAATATAAAGTTTAAATTTTCTGTTTCCAAACTACACTCTATAATAACATTTTAAATCAATAATATACAATGTGTTCTAATTCCTATTTACTTAAACATTAGGCCTAATACAATATCAAGTTTAAATCTATTGTTTCCAAACTACACACCACAAAAACCTTTTAAATCATACAATATACAATGTGTTCTAATTTCTATTTACCTAAACATGAATACAATATAAAATTTTGATCTTTGTTTCCAAATAACAATTGTACATTTACTAATATTTCAGGACTATTTTCTATGTAGGAAGACAGCACTAATTGTTGAGAAATATCTGAGTTCAATGTGAGGGACTCTTTCTTTCCCCCTTTCTTTCTCTTTGGTTCTGGGATGCATCCTACGGTCAAAGCATTTAGCAGGCTTGCCATCTATGCAAAGTTTGGAACAAACCTTCTGTAGTATCCAGCGAAAGCGATGACTGGCTTTACATCTTTCACTGTCTGAGGTACAGGCTAAGTGCTGAGCATATTGGTATTATGTGGGTCAGGCTTCTAGCTGTTTAACTGCAGCCGTTACAAATACACGCTACTCTGGATCTAATTTTAGCCAGTATTTACGAAGACGTTCCAATGCCTTGATAGGGCAATTTTCAAGTGCTTCTCAAGTTTGTCCGTGGATAAGGATGTCATCTAAGAAGACTTTCCACTAGGTTCATGTCTGAGAAGACGCATTCCATCAGTCTCTGGAAGGTGTGAGGGCTATTTTTCAGATCCATGACCAAGCACTAGAATTGGAACAATCCGAATGGTTTTGTGAAAACAGATTTGTTTCTCCATTTTGGTCTACTTGATATTAGGCCTTAAATACATCTACAGTTAGGAAGAATGTTGCCCCCAAAGTGTCTGCAGCAAGTCTTCAATTACAGGCAATGTATAGGAATCTTTGATGGTATGACATATCTAGACATGATTCTTCTCTCCTGTATGTGAAAGTTTATGCCTCCTCAAAGCACTATCATCGCCAAATTCTTTATTACAAACATCACACACATGATTTTTCTCTCCTGTATGTAACATTTTATGGTCCTTCAAACTGACAGCCCGAGCGAAAGCGTTGATACAAACATCACACACATGGTTTGTCCCTCCTGTATGTATAAGCTTCTGTACCTTCAAACTGCCAGACTGAGTGAAAGCTTGATTACAAACATCACACACATGATTTGTCTCTCCTGTATGTAACAACATATGTTTCTTCAAATTAGTAGCCTGAAGAAAAGCTTTATAACAGACATCACACACATGATTTTTTTCCCCTGTATGTATACGTTTATGTACAATCAAATTACCAGCCTGAGTGAAAGCTTTATTACAAACATCACACACATGATTTTTCTCTCCTGTATGTAAAAACTTATGTGTCTTCAAACAGCCAGCCTGAGTAAAAGATTTATTACAAACGTCACACACATAATTTTTCTCTCCTGTATGTATACGTTTATGTACCTTCAAACCACTTGCCTTCATGAAAGTTTTATTACAAACATTACACACATACACAGGATTCTTCTCTCCTGTGTGTATACGCATATGTACCTTCAAACTGCTAGCCTCTGTGAAAGCTTTATTACAAACATTACACACATGATTCTTCTCTCCTGTATGTATAAGCTTATGCCTCCTCATATTGCCAGCCTGAGAAAATGCTTTATTACAAACATCACACACATGTTTCTTTTGCTCTCCAGTCTCTCTGTGGGGAGCAACTGAGGCAGAAGAGAACTTGACTGATGATGACTGTGGTGTAGTGGAGTTGACAGCAAGCACTTGAGTAGCGCATGCAGCTGGAATCTGTAAAAAACAGACTTACAATAAACACTGACTATAACGTGTTCACAAATATCTATAAAAACCAGGCTTACAATAAACACTGACTATAAAGTGTTCACAGATATAGATAAAAACCAGACTTACAATAAACACTGACTATAACGTGTTCACAGATATAGATAAAAACAGGACATACAATAAACACAGACTATAACGTGTTCACAGATATAGATAAAAACCAGACTTAAAATAAACACAGACTATAAAGTTTTCACAGATATAGATAAAAACCAGACTTACAATAAACACTGACTATAAAGTGTTCACAGGTATAGATTACACGCTTATTGCTTTAGGTCCAGCGGACTCTTCCGAGCCAAATCAGGACCAGACAGATATAGATAAAAACAAAACTTACAATAAACACTGACTATAAAGTGTTCACAGATATAGATAAAAACAAAACTTACAATAAACACTGACTATAAAGTGTTCACAGATATAGATTTAAAAAAAAAACTTACAATAAACACTGACTATAAAGTGTTAACAGATATAGATAAAAACAAAACTTACAATAAACACTGACTATAAAGTGTTCACAGATATAGATAAAAACAAGACTTACAATAAACACTGACTATAAAGTGTTCACAGATATAGATAAAAACAAAACTTACAATAAACACTGACTATAAAGTGTTCACAGATATAGATAAAAACAAAACTTACAATAAACACTGACTATGTGTGTTCACAGATATAGATAAAAACAAAACTTACAATAAACACTGATATGAAGTGTTCACAGATATAGATAAAAACAAAACTTACAATAAACACTGACAATAAAGTGTTCACAGATATAGATAAAAACAAAACTTACAATAAACACTGACTATGAAATGTTCACAGATATAGATAAAAACAAAACTTACAATAAACACTGACTATGAAGTGTTCACAGATATAGATAAAAACAGGACATGCAATAAACACTGACTATAAAGTGTTCACAGATATAGATAAAAACAAAACCTACAATAAACACTGACTATAACGTGTTCACAGATATAGATAAAAACAAAACTTACAATAAACACTGACTATAAAGTGTTCACAGATATAGATAAAGAGTGGTGAATGGAGTGTGGAATTGCCTGATTAGTTCCTACTTCAACACTAACACACTACAGTCATTGCCTGATTAGTTCCTACTTCATCTAACACATTACAGTCAATGCTTCATTAGTTCCTACTTCATCATTAACACACTACAGTCATTGTCTGATTAGTTCCTACTTCAATATTAACACACCACAGTCATTGCCTGATTAGTTCCTACTTCAACACTAACACACTACAGTCATTGCCTGATTAGTTCCTACTTCAACACTAATACACTACAGTCATTGCCTGATTAATTCCTACATTAACACTAACACACTACAGTCATTGCCTGATTAGTTCCTACTTCCACACAAACATGCTACAGTCATTGCCTGAGTTTCTTCTTCAACAATAACACTCCACAGTCATTGCCTGATTAGTTCCTACTTCAATACTAACACACTACAGTCATTGCTTGATTATTGTAATTCAGTTCTGGCTGGTCTCCCCATTGATGAAGTTAGCTGACTGCAGCGTGTACAGAACTGTGCTGCTCGGTTTGTGCTTAAAAAACGGAAGCGTGATCACGTCACACCTCTTTTAAAGAAGCTTCACTGGCTCCCTGTCAAGTTCCGCATTGAATACAAAATTGCTGTTCTAACTTTCCGCCACTTTGACCAGTCACTTCCTCTGAAGTACTCACTACCTACACTACAACTCGTTCTTTGCGCTCATCAGATGAAAAATGTCGGCCTAAAACAAATGGCGAGCAGTCTTTTAGTTTTCAAGCACCCTTAAGGTTTGGAATGTGCTGCCTGCTGGTTTAAGACATTGCACAGACCTTATTTCCTTCAAGAAATGCTTAAACACGCACTTGTTCCGCAAGTTTTAGTTTTCAAACACCCTTACCCAGCAAACCAGCCCGATCGGGGCCCCACTGGGGCTGCATAGGGCATCCTGACTTTTGTCGGGTTTTAGTAGGGACCCACATAGCCCTACAAAAACCCGATGCGTAGCGGAGTCGAGAAATGTGGATGCGTAACGATTCGCTCTCCCGTGTGCCGCCCGATTCTGCCCCACCACAAAGCCACGCGGCGCACACGCTAACATAGGCCTACTCTCGCTTCTAATTGGCTAAACTGTCTGGAATGTTTCGTCTGCTTCACATATGCTGCGGCGTATGTATGTGAAAAATATTTATACAAAATCAATTCAGCAAGATATAATTATTTAATTGTGCTTATAATTCTTAATTTTTATCATACAATATGTAAAATATTGTTACAGTGTTTCTTTTAACTATTGTATTTATTTATACATTATAAGTCAAGGGTAAATTTCCGTGCCCATTACTGCTGATCTTTTCCGGTTGTACTTAGGCGCCAATTTTCTACAGTTTTCTTCTAAGTTCTACAGTTGCATGTGCTCGGATATTGTGTTTGCCTGCGAAAACCTATTTCTATTTTCACTGTGGTTGTTTTTTGGGTGCTTTGCCTTTCGTTTATGTATTTACACACGATTTCGATAGTGACGAAGATCACGTTAATATAGGCTCTATCGTTATCGAAATGGTGTGTAAATACTTAAGTGGGGACACACCAAGGACTTCTGAAAACAAAAACGCCTGTGCCGACAGTCCCTATTAACACCAGACATCTCAATTCTTTCTTCATTCAATCACATATCATAAACAATATGTGGGATATGATTTTAGGGTAAATCAGCATTGGCCAGGGATGGGGCATTATCGGGGTTGTTTCTGGTTTAAGTTGGGTTACAATAGGGTTGGTGTTGGGTATCCTGACGTATGCCCGATCTTTGCCGGAATCGGGTTACCTTTCGGCAAAGGTTGGGTTACGGTCGGGTAAGTTTTGGGTACCCTGACGATCGCCCAATCTTTATCGAAGTCGGGCTACTGTTTGGCGAACGTGGGGTTACGATCGGGTAAGTTTCGGGTAGCCCGACGATCGCCCGAATCGGGCCCGAGTCGGTTCCAATTTCCATTTGCCCGATCGGGCCCCGATCGGTAGCCCGATCCGGGCCCCATCGGGCTGCCCAATTCGGGCCCCATCGGGCCCCGAAACTGTGGTTAGCTGGGTAAGATTTGGAATGCGCTGCCTGCTGGTTTAAGACATTGCACAGACCTTGTTTCCTTCAAGAAATGCTTGATTGATCGATTGTTGCTTTAGGTCCAGCGGACTCTTCCGAACCAAATCAGGACCGGACAACCCCCGATCTGCATAAAAGATCTGCTGAAACAACCCTAGTGGGAAAATTGAATGCCCTCCACCGGCCAGTCACTTTACAATAAAGACATCCCACGCAGGGGACGGCTGAGGCTTTACCCCAACTACTCGAACTCCCGGTTACAAAAACAAATTAGAATAAAAACATCATTATAAATTATCAACAAAACATATACATATAAAATGCCTATATTGCTAAGTAATAACATCATAGGAAGCCCTAGTGACCACCCGGCAGAAAGCGTCCAACACTCCCAAGCTGATCCAACAGACCTCATACACAAACAAGGAGTCTTGTCCAGGAAGAGTTTTCAAGAAAAAATGTAGGTCATTGATCAAGTGAAGAAGAAGATAGTATAGCAGAGTGATAGGACAGAGCAGGAATGGGAAAGAGTAAATGAGGAAGACAGCGACAGTGGGAATTTAAAGCACTAAATTTCCAGAAAGTGGGGATACTATTTATACTGAAACCCCCGGCACCCCAACGGGGGTACCCCAACGGGGGTACTGTTGCCGCAGTGAATTGGTCATGCCTACAAAGGCAAGACAGGTTTTCAACTGGGGCTTTCACTTTTCCCTTTATAGGTTAGAACAATCTTAAACACGCACTTGTTCCGCAAGTCGTTTTCTGTATAAATAGTAGGAACAGTAATAATACTTTGTGAATTATGCTGGTTATGATGTAGTGCGAATGTTGTGATGATGCCTAAGAATGATGTGTGTAAGCGCATGAGTTGTTATTTTAATGAAAAATGCGCTGTATAAATGCAATTTATCATTATTATTATTATTATTATTATTATTATTATTATTATTATTATTATTATTATTATTATTACCATTTCCTACTTCAACACTAACAGACTACAGTCCTTGTCTGATTAGTTCCTACTTCAACACTAACACACTATGGTCACTGCCTGCTTAGTTCCTACTTCAACACTAAGAAAATGAGGCTGAAGTCAAACTACAGTCATTGCCTGATTAGTTCCTATTTCAACACTAAGAAAATGAGACTGAAGTCAGACTACAGTCGTTGCCTGATTAGTTCCTACTTCAACACTAAGATAATGATACTGAAGTCAGACTACAGTCATAAAAGTGCTGAACATGTGTTTACAATTACTGAACTAACAGACATCATCCAAATGCATTTGTAATCTTCTGCTAACTGTGTAACCCTGTCTCTTTACACTGATGGAATACATTGATAGGTATTATATATAATTATAACCTAATCTATTTAATACACTGAGGGACTACAATGATAGTTATTATATATAATTATAACCCTATCTCTTTACACTGATGGACTACAATGATAGTTATAAATAAGACATGGACTGTGTAACACTATCTCTTTACATTGATGGACTACAATGATAGCTATAAATAAAACATGACTATGTAAAAGGGTTATAATTATATACAATAACTG